>QVRM01000556.1:0-25000 GCA_003439945.1 Dermanyssus gallinae | reverse complement strand
AGCATTCTGAAAAAATATTGAGGTCTTGTGAATGTTTTTTTCGGGTACGTGCTGTCACGCTCACAGGGGAACTCAAATACATACATTTACCGCCACGAGAGGCTTGTGTTGCCTAGACCCTTTTTTGATGCTAAGTATCATCTGTTTCCCTGCACACCCGAGGAAGTTTAGGGTCAAAATACGGCCTCTATGTTTTTCAATAAGATTTAGAAACAGTTCTATGTGTCTAAGTTACATAACAACACACTTTTTCGGAAACTTGCTTTAAGAAATATATTATATATTCTCTGTTAATTTTTACTCAGACACGCTTGTTTAAACATTTAGGATTTTACGGGCTTTCTCTGATTGAACGACGTAACGACGACTATTTACGTTACCATGAATAACGTTATTACTAACGTTAGCTATTGAATGTCAGATGTCTGACGGTTGATACAGACAGAAAGTCGTCAGGAAACGACGTTACTGCTATAGTAATAACGTTAGCATCAGCTATGCTTCGCACACTTCGTAGACCTTTCTTATTTATATACGTTTCTGTTGGAGGTTGCAATGTTCGCCTGCAAATAGACAACCTCTTGGATAGTGCCCAAAGTGTGTTCTGCAAGCAAGTGAACGGCATGGGCGGCGTGGAAGAATAAAGGTTTTTGGTGCAAGTACGAGTATTTGCCGTTGCGACGCTAATCACATGAGCCGTGCCTCACCACAGGACCTCAACCCGGATTTCGTGGCTAACTGGCTCCTTGCGGTGTCGTAGTTTCCTTTGCTTTCGATCGCGTGTGAGTCGTGTGAGGAGGTAGTTAGGTGTTCGATGAAGTTGTTCGTCTCCTATATCTCCTTCAATACCACTGCTTCGACAGCCGGGCTGTCGGGTGCTCGTTGTTTGCGCCTAGTATCATATCGTATTCGACTGCCTCTTCACATGAGCGACAGTGGTTTGTCTTTCGCCCAGTTAGCTGTCATCTTATTTTGGACCCTAAGCCGTTCGTTCACAAAGATCGTTCGTTGTACGAGAAGACTGGATTTGATTTATCTGATGTGTCACTGATAATAGGGTTGAGGTCACCTGTACCTAGAGTGGTGAGCCTTCCACAAGGCCTACATATGAAGCGGGCCCTTAGTTACACTAACTTGTTTGCAACCCACGATAGACTCAGCCTGGAAACAGGTGTGTTTTTGGCAGTCAAATAAACTGAATTGCCTCTACCTCTTCCTGTCTCTCCGCCAGGATTTATCGTGCCAGTCAAACTACGATACAAACATTTATACAAGATCACACACACAGTATGAGTTACGTTGTGGCTTTTGCAGTCAAGACTTAGTTTATTCGACCACTAGAATAAAACAGAACCACATTTATTGCAATTGAGCGGGTATAGGGAAATGTTCAAGACTATTTAAAAGCTGGTGGGTCATTACTGTACATTTGAGCATGCGCTAGGCTCAAAAGGTTGTTTATGTCTTGTTATGCCAAAAAGTGTAGAATGACGGTGGCCCGCCGAACGCGGCTCAAGGCACTAACGTTTCGACCGATTAAAAGATCAGAGAGTGGCGCAATATGTACGTCCGTGATATTTATGGGGCATTTCCGGTACACCTTTTGAAAATAAATTTTGCACACCTTCAAGCGGATAAGTTTCGAAAGCACGATCCTTGCCACTGACCGAGGCAGTCGGTTTGCAGGATGAGGAAGGAAACGCCTACGAGGGAGACAGTTAGGGGCTGTAACGAATTGGGGGACATCTTTAATGAAAATAGCTCAGGCAGGTTCTTCTAAAAGTATTTGAGAAAGCAACGCCGGTTTTAGTACATCCGCGGCGGAGAAACGCTGCGTCATAGCGAATGGATTATAACCCGGCGCCGATACACTAGAGCCCGCGGTAAAAAGCAAGAAAGAGGCCGATAAATAGCGGCAGAAAAAAAACAGATATTATTGGTTCGAATAAAGACGAACGCTTAAATGTGAAGATCACGATTACAAAGAGTAGGGTTTATGCTGGACCGATTGATCGAAGAGATCAGGAAAGACGTGTAAATCTGCAAAACTTTAATGCAAACTGGCCAACGAGAGTACCGACGACCCCACCAGATCTGAGAGAAGCCATTGTGGCTCATCTTTTTCCGATGCAACCGGAGAGAGACACAGACCCGATTGCAATGAATGAGGAGGATATCCTACTTGCAACACTTGAAAAGATCCAGCCAGCAGCTGAAATTATGTCTGAGAACACTACTTCAGGATATTCTGGAAGCAATAATATGCCTAATGGACGGAGGGAACCATGCTCGACCTCAGCCTACAGACCAACCTGTCTCCTTAACACGGTTGCCAAGGCCGTGAAATCGAAACTCGCGGGCAGGCTTCACGACGCTGTCAAGAAAGGCAAGTCCACCTCTCAGAGGACGAGTACGGGTTCCGTGAGGAGAGATGAACGCTCCAAGACATGACCAAAATACTTGCTAAGACCGTGCGTTAAACAGCGCAAACTGGGCGGTTATCTTGAATGCGGTAGAGAAATTGATGCAGCAGCAGCTTACCTTTGGCGTCTGATAGCCTCATTAGGCGAAGTGTGAGTTAGGATGGCAGGAAGTACGCAAAAAAAAAAATAAGCAGGCGTCCCGCAAAAAGAGTGCCCGCCATAAATCACCTAAGCGTACCGGACGATATCCACAGACGCTGTGCCTGTACTTGTCCCGCATGTAGCTTGGCCAAAACGGATAAAGAAGATGTCTTTTTATACCAGCTTTAAGCACTTAGAAAGAAAATATATAAGAGAGAGAACAAATTTTTAGAACTGGAAGGCCGGGCGGGGCTGGAACGAGAGGCACCATGATAGTGGACAAAGCCAACAATCCTTGATTTTATACGTGGTACCGATGCGAGTGCGCTGAATTAACTATTTAACCTAAGTTCTTACTTGTCATAGAAGCTTCCGAACCTATATTGTGAATATCGGGAAGATTTTATGGTACACACATGTGTCTTATGCAACCCCGGGGAGACTAGGGTACACATATGTGCCTTATGCAACCCCGGGGAGACTGGGGGTACACATATGTGCCTTATGCAACCCCGGGGAGACTGGGGTACACATATGTGCCTCATGCAACCCCGGAGACCCTATGACGCAGATTACATGCTTGTCGCATGCGGGGGGTCTCGACGGCACGAGGCAGATGGCCCGATAAACACTAGACGTGCAGAGCAGTATGACGTGAGATCTACCCCGAACGGTGTTCAACTTGAAAAAGGGCTCGGACGTGGGCTCTGAATTTGTAGAGGTCGTTATGAGAGCAAAACCAAAAAGCCAGGCCAGCAGCTCCCTACACACACTGAAGTCACACCACAAATATCCAGATCATGTAGGTTAGGGGACCTTCATGTTTTCCAGTGGGTTTAAGATACCCGCACTACCCAGGCCTAAGAGTGTGCATTATGCATTTTTGTTCCTGGCCCCCCTGTACAAAAGCCAGCTAAGACGATTTCTAATGGCACGGCTCCTACACAAGAGAGCAGTATAACAGCTTTCCATAACCAGTGCTTTGATACAGTAGAGAGACAGTTGCATATGGTTATCTGCACACCAACGTCACTGTCAGTTTGTTTGCAACGTATTATGGGCATGGCGGGCTCGATGGGGCTACAGAACTTGAGGCCGTCTACACCTTAATGTTTCTTACTTCAGTCTGCAGTTAGCACTTTATGTTTAAAACACAAATGATGATACAGCAGTGGCGAAGCGCAGTGGCAATAAGCAGTTTAAGCGATATATGATAAGGGCCTATATGAGCAACACTAAATCTTCAAGTCGATCTAGAAGAATAAAAGCGCCAAAAAATGAGCAAAATGGAGAGAAGGAGGTCAATAATAGGTCCAGAAGCGTAACTTGCGCTGGCTCGAGCTACTGCAGACTGTTTTTAAAACAGGAGTTTCCAACCTTCCAAACGCCTTTTTTTCTTCAGCCATATCGCTCAAGCATACGGTTGTCCGGTAAATATTCGGTAAATTATGATTGCCAACCAAACCAGGACAAAGTCGTTGGAGCAGTAAGCATTTATAATCAAATGATTCGTTTAGCATGTAGGGCGGTGCTCTCTTCATTGGCCACAGGACGTGATCATGCAAGACATCAACGCCAATGAATTCACCTGGGCAAACTGATTTAAACCCAACAGATCAGGTAAATTACGACACAAAAGAAACACACACCTCGTGGGACGATCGCCTGTACACGCATCGCTTAGCATCACAAATTCAGTTGTTAAACCATTCTTTGCACAAAAATAAGGTTCAAGTCATGTAATAATTCATATAGCTACCTGCAATGCATCCGGGTTGCATGACACCGGGTTTAGCTGCTGATCTAGAGTTGAGAAAAAACAACATCTTAGTCTCGTTTGCTGGCCACCTCCAATATATTCTAAGTTTGGCGTTCGAGGTAAAAGGTATAGTCGGTACGGGTTCGGTCAAATCGTTGTATTTATAGTGAGCTCTTTCTTCCGGAAGACGTCCATAATAGGGTGCAATAATCCTCCCAACTGACCCGACCCTAAAACTAGATTCAACAAAGAAACGTTCGTGTTTATCGTCGACAATAGATTAGAGTGACGCGTGTTGGGTGCAAAGGCGCTTCGCCAAGATAGTTAATTTTATATTAGGCCTTGAGATCTTATGGAGATCCGAGGCCGTCAAATTCAACATTATTCAATAGTGCAATACGGCGCAGGGCAGCGGCGTGAACGCCCGAAGGCGCCTTTTTGCCTACAGTTCAGGCAAACAATATATTGGCTGAGGCCGTTTACATCGGCGTGACTGAAACATTAGGTGTGACTTAACAACCCGCATCCCTTGCAGACGAACGTAGGAGATGGCATCCTCATTAAAGTTGGGGCGTAAAAAACAGTGCAAGCAGGACCGCATTGCACCGCGCAAGTCAGTAGACGACCGTACAATCGAATTGTTTTGCAACTTGATAGTGTGGCGTAATAAACAAAGCGATCGATGCGTATATGTGTTTGTCCGTATATGCTGTTTTGGGGATTGTATATGCTGTTTAGGGATTCAAGTAACCCCTGGAGTTTCCATGGTTTATGCTTGCTGTACAGCCTTTCTTGGTTCCTCGCTGTATGTATATAGATATCCTTGTGCTTGTGCTAGTAACATGCTTTCTTTTCTACCATCATATAAGAACAAGTTCTCCTTTCCAGTGAAAGCAGTGGTCACAGTAGAAACAGTAGCAGGCTATATGTAAATTAATAAGCTAACACAGGGCCACTATCTTGGCCTGACTACGCTATTAGGACCACTATCTATCTTCCACTTGTTCCTCTTATTCTCTTCTGCTCTTTGATGTGAAAATGAGAGACCAACATCCTCTCACGTCGCCACCACGTCCAAGGCCGCTGCAACTACTGTGTGGCAGCTGTCGCGTTCAGCTGCTCCGTATGCTTGTACATACATGGGAAGCAATCGATCGGTTCTGTTTTCTCTGCGGTGTGCTTTGCCGTACCGCTCTGCTGCTGCCGGACTACTAACGAAAGCTAAATGAATAGCTGCAAACTGTGTTTAAGCTTCTTCCTCTTCTGGCGGTGCCTCGCAGATTTTCGCTTAATGCTTCGAGATCCATGCAACTACTATCTTCGTTGTGCCGGTCGTTCTACATACAGCGATAACTGTAAAGTATCGGCTAGTCGGCTTTTTAAATGATCGATTTGTAGACGCCTACGGAATTCGTCTTTTTTTAATATCCTAACCATTTGCAGAATGTTGCCGTTCCAGAAATTACGAATAAGCCACGCCTTGCAAGTGGTTTGGACCAAAAGCCCTCCAAGGTCAACTTAGTGGGCAAGAGCCGATGTGAAGGCCCGGAATGGAATGTAACCATAAAATGTGTGTTACTGGCCTGCTGGATAGATTCTAGCTGCTGAGGCAGGGGAGGGGTTTATTGCCGTTATACAAATACCACAGTGCCAATGTCTATGGGCAGATCGTAGAGACGCACACTCGTAAATATTAGCCTTTTACGAGATACTTGGCCTCTATTCATAGTATATGTTTTCCACTACATCACCATATGAACTAATATGTGCACTGACACTGGGGATGATGACCTTGTCTCGCAGAGACGGCTTCAAACGACCTCATGATCCGCGAGTCATGTGTTATCGATAGTGCTTAAATTGCTGTTTTTGGGACTGGAAATGTTTGATGGTGATGGGAAATAATTAGAAATTGATGATGAAGAAATTGAAACATGTTGGCGATCTACATTTTTTGCAATAAAACACCAAAGTGGAATTCTAACTCGACAAAAGTCTTAATATATGTACTCCCGCGGACTTATCTAGCCGTCGACGAACGGGAACCGTCCGTAGATCAGGCGTGGTCATTTAACTAAACTACTAAAACCGAACAGCCGCACTGACCCAGTGGGGAAGCAATTTTGCTCGGATCGTGCGGATTCTCCTTTCCCAAACCGTCAGACGTACATGTAATTAGTATTCGTTTTTATAAAATTAAGCGTGTTATATATAAATTGTAAACAGAAAATGTTATATTCTGCCTACGTAGTAGGGGATTCACAAAGTACAACTGAACAACGTGAATTTTATTAAAAAAAATATAGAAACTTCAACATCAGCCCTCGGAGGCGAACTGCCGCAACCTACGACGTCTCACGTCGTTCGCGTGAACACTCCTGCGCCGCTGACCTTCTCGGGACCCAACGCCAGAGTACACATCCCAACATGTACGCTGAGCGACTCTAACCGCTTCTTTCACAACCTTTATGACCGGGCCTCCTTTTCCTCTTCTTTAATTTTTCTCATGCTTCCACCGGTTCTCTTGCCTGATCGAATCTTATAGTGACACAGCAAGTAGACATAGCCTTTCTGTTAGCTATACAAATGGGGAGCAAAAATAGCACGTTAAAAACGTCAATGAGATCAACTGATGGACATGAGATTGGTCTAAAATGTTGTTTTGAATTTTCATTGATTATGAGGAACCCGAGTCTCACACTCGGTCAATGCTACTCAAAATGTGTTGTGACCTCATCGAGTTTATTTGTGAGCGTCTAATAATCACTATAACAATAGTTTGGTTGTCGTCGAGGCCTAGAGCCTCGTCTCGGTATCGTTATCGCCTCTGCGTTCAGCGCTTGACTGTTTTTTGTGGGCCGCGCTCGCTTCTCCTTGCCGTTCACTGCCTCCTCGAGACAGTGGCTCATCTCCACCGTCAGCTACGTCTTCATTTTGCTCTTCGCCGGCGCATCCAGCAGCGCCCATGGCAGCAGCCGACAAGTGCTGTGTTGATCTCGCGACGTCACACCGTCATCCGAGTCATCCGATTCGTACCGCCAACCCGTTCGATGCCCGTTCGATCATTGAAAGCTTATTCGGCGTGCAAAACTGGTCTCCGCTTGCGCCTGAATCCACAGCCAAGACCGTACTGTTCGTCGCGCTCGATTCACCTCGATCTTCGTTCTCGCTGCTCGCTAGATTATACGGTCCTAATTCGGCAAACTTCTTCGGCCAGTCGGTCTCTTCTATCGGCCAGTTCGCAATATATTCATAGCGACCTGGTAGCAACCTCTTCGTGAGGAATATCTTCGGCACCCAGCAAGCGTCCTCGATTGAAAACAGCGTCTTTCTTTAGCTGACTACACGCAGCCCCGTAGTTGACCACTGGCAACACGGCGTCCGCTCCGTCGCTCACACCCAACAATATTTAATTGCAACCATCATGGCTCTTTTTCTAGATCCCACCAAGTACAACTGAATGGCTTTTAACAACGTAAGGTTTAATATTTTTATACTACAAAAATCATATTTCTTCATTTAAAAAAATTAACATTGTAAGGTGATAAATAACATGAAAAGCAATACAAATTGAGAAACTTAAACGTCGGCTCTCTAAGGCCAACCGCCGCTCAAGCGGCTACACTGCCGCAACCTACGATTGCGGCATTGTCCTCACGCGAACGTCTCACGCCATTCACGTGAAGACTTCTCCACCACCCCAACTCCTCGGGAACCAACGCCAGAGTACACATCCCAACATGTGTGCTGAACGACACTTATCGCTTCTTTCTCTACCCAAAAGCCCCCTCCCCACCTCGAATTCTTCTACATTCTTCTAATCTCGCCTCCACTGGCTCTGTTGACAACAAAATAGTTATACAAAGAGGGAGATCAAGGAGATCAGTTTATGAACATGAAATTGTAGTAAACTGTTGTTTTGATTATTCCTTGAATATATGATGAATTAAAGATGAATGAAACTAGACTTCAGATATATATATATATATATATAAATATATATATATGTATTTTTTTAAGATTTTTTCCGTAAAGCTATTGCCCGTGTACGGCTTCTTCGTGGCATGTTGGCAATTTAAATCCACTCCGGCATTTACCTTGTCTGAATTGGAAACCATGCAAACCAGTTTAAGAGTGGCCGGTCTGGGTCTCGAACCCAGTCCTCCCGAAGCAAGGCAAAGGCTTTGCCACTAAGCCATCTTGCTCGGATATATATATACATATATATATATATAAGTAACTATATTAATTGTGATTATTTCTCCAACTGCGACTGTTTCGACGTTAGATTTTTAAAGTTGCGATTGGTGTTCGTTCCAGCCTTACAATCAAAATTACAAACTTTCTTTAATATTTTCAAACTGCGTCGCACAACAAAATAGTTATACAAATGGGTAGGTCAAGGAGATCAGCTTATAAACATGAAATTGTAGTAAACTGTTGTTTTGAATATTCCTTGAATATATAAATATACATATATATATATATATATATATATATATATATATATATATATATATATATTTATATAAATATATAAAGATGAGTGAAACTAGATCTCACATTATATATATATATATATATAATTGTGATTATTTCTCCAACAGAAGGCTACTTCGACGGTAGACTTTTAAAGTTGCGATTGGCGTTCGTTCCACCCTTATAATCCAAATTACGAACTTTCTTCAATATTTTCAAACTGCGCCGTAAATCCACCTGCGTAATAGGGCGCTTCTCATAAAATGGGAATTTTCATAATTGTCTCATCATAATCAAGCTTTGAAGAGAGTGTGGCTGGCGGCTATAAAAAAGAGTTATTTCTAAGAGAGCCACACACGCTGCCCAAGCACATAGAGTAGTAGAGTACTTAGGCGTTTTAACAATGCGCCTTAAACCACATCGAACTGCAAACTAAGCAAAATAGTTAATCTAGAACGAACGCTGACAGCAGCACTTAGCAAAGTGCACCTCGGCGTGCCTTTTGCTAAGAAAGGCTGGCATAGACTCCCCGAGCTTCGGCATTTGCCTCTAAGCCTTCTCTGTGTTGAAGTAGACGCGGCGGACGCCAATGTGTTAAACAGTACTTTGGAATTCCAAGTGATGTCCCTTGTTGACGACACGTTGGCTCATGCTTGGCTCTTCTATAACTAAACTTCTACCTTACGATGTTTTGACGCTGTTTTGAAGCTTGCATCGGCTTGAATAACAATCATTTTACCAACGATTGTTGAGCCAATCACAGCAGAGATACATACCATTGTGCACTGCACCAATCCGGGTTGCGTAAATTGCTCTGCTAAAACAAGCCTATAGAATATATTCGCAGAAGTAACAACATCTGTACAGAGTTGAGTTAAACAGTTTATACAAAATATCTGTAGCCATTAGTCAACACTGTGCGTGCCCTATTTCGCCTCATTTAATTAGAAGAAATCACGTCACGAGTAGCCGATTTTCAAACCGTGTTGACTTTCCGTAAACACATTTTTAAACTCTCTTTTCGATGCTGTTTTGGAGAACAGCTAATTGAAGAACAGCAGAGATATCTAGTCGTGTTTATGTTTCGATAATATAAATAAAACAAGCAGTGTTTCAGAAATGCAGTTTCACGACGTTTTGTTTCTTACAAAAACTGCAATATTTAAACAATACTAAGCAACCTTACATACGTCGCATTCATTGACCAGATAGCGCTATCCGAAGCTTATGTAACAACAGTATAAATGAACAAATCTCGCTAGAAAAACAATTCCAAAGTGTGGGCATGCGGTAGGCAAAACCGCGTCTGCTGAATTCTGTGCTCGCCCAAGGCACGGGGAATGAAGTCGCTGCGGCAATTTGCTTTATTGAGAACAACCGTGGGTGGCAAAGACGCGTCCGCGGGGAGCATTCCCCGGTATACATTGAAGCCATGAAGCGTCATACAAACTGGTAAAACGATTCAATGAAGAGAACCGGGGAGTAATTTGAATAAATGTCAGTGCAGATTCACAGTAACGCCTGCCAAATATCGTCTTTAAGACATAATTTTAACTAAGCCGAGCTTGGCTTGTGGCTGCTACGTGCAACTTTTAATTTGACATTTAATACCAGCAACGTTTAATAAACCAACTCACGCATAGCTGCCTCGCCAGCGCAATGACTTTCACACAGTTGTACTGGCTGGCTATAGGATGTAGCCGACATTTAGGACGATTAAGAAAGCATCGTGCAGGTTTTGCATGCAGACTCGCGCTATTTAAGTAACATTTTAACGTGTCATCGGCATAGGGATCACGGCTTGCAGGTGAATTGCCTGATTATACTCTCTAAAGGTTAAGGTTGATCTAAGATAACACTTGCATCGATGACTAACCCCTTAGCTGTCATTCAATCTACGATTATTGTATGCATTTAGCTTTAATTGACTGCTTTTTGTCCGCATCACAAATGTAAACTAATCCAAGAAAGAGCAGCCAAGACAATTTAAGATATCCAGGAGAAACGAACAGTTAAAGGTCGCTTAACTCGATGTGTGAGGAAACACTCCTAACAAACAACACGTCTTCTTTAAAATCCCGGATTATCGTACCAGAAATGCATAGATGCCAGTTTTGTTTATTGCAACCGCCAGAGTGAACTAGCCTGTGATTAAAGAAAACTGCGTCGTTTAAACCAACGCTTCAACCTGCATTTCATGAGCCACATAAACGCCTTCGATCCCAATCGATCCGGAAATAGATCAATGGTGGGACGTATGTTTTCCATCTTTCTTGCACTTGAATTTAAAAAATATTTCTAATTCTTAAAAATATGTCAAGGAATCTACCCAGCAGTAAAATAATGAAAGGAAAAATGGTTTCAACATTTTGCTTATGATGTCAGTGAATACCGCACTTTCGTAAATTCAGGAGTTTAATATCCGCATGTTCATCTAATACTGCTACAGTGTCTGACGCTAAGTCACTCATCAGCAGTAGCTTGTGAATTCTTAACTCTACCAAAACCTTTGTTTCCACGACCTTTGGAGGTTTGGTTTTTAGGTTTACTTCTAACACAAGCCATCTCAGTCGTCTCAGACAAGTTAGACAGCTGTCTCTGAGTCTGTTTGAGTTTTGATCCTTTATCAACGATGTGGTGATTATCCACTTTTGTAATAATTACCAACGTTATGCTGATTTACCGGTTGCTATCGGTGCGCTCATCATTCCGCGCGGTTTGATTGCAACTGTCCATAGCATTGCTAAGGACGTCGCTGCTGCCTGGCTGACTCCTGCCCTCATCAAGGTAATTTTTGCAGCTAAAATTTAAAACAAAATCGAAGAGGTAGTTTGATCATTTTCGCAGCTGCCCTTATCACAGTCAGTTTCGCAGTCTTGTCGCGCTATCCTCGTTAGATTCTAACTACTAATAACTAGACTAAAAATTAGCCATGCCATGAAAAATCCGTACACGGGCAATTGCCTTACGGAAAATCTTAAAGATTCGCGTGCCAACCCGACGATAACACGTTAACGACACGTGCGTGCCACATGTGACAAAATGGAAACGTCATTATTTACGTCGCTTCTAGTCGCAGCCGCTAGACGTAGAGCAAACACGTACGTAGATGCGTTGGTCACGCAACGAACTGTCCAGAACTTCCAGGACACTTGGACTAGAATTAAAAACATTGAGCCGCCGGGTCTTTCGAGGGATGATGGAAAAAGACCTGATGGTCTGGTCTGACTTTGACGCCCTTTGAGCGTGGCCGCATGCTTGTTTGGGACGCAACTGTAACCGACTCATTAGCCCTTTCGATGGTCGGTGCAACTGCGGAGGACCGAGCAGGTCATGCCTCCAGGTTAGCTGAGGCTACCAAATGCAGAAAATACTCCAGCGTTGATTATCCGCACCAATTATGCGTTCCGTTGGCGTTCGAGGCTATGGGAGCTGCAGGCCCCCTTACGCTCAAGCTGATTCAGCGCGTCGGTAGAAGTCTTAGTCTTTCGACAGGAGACTCGAGAGCATCCGAATTCTTGCGTCAGAGGCTGTCGCTCGACACTCAACGAGGAAATGCAGCGACTGTTCGGGCCATATTGTTGCACTGGGCTAACCCAGGGTTAGAGAACCCGTGATCACATGTTCGCGCGGAGACAATTGTTCACTCCAAAGTGCAAACATAGTGTCTAACAAGTTATATGAATATTATGGTCAAAACATTTTTTAAATGCCGGCCGCCAGCGCAGACGCTCTTGACGAGCAGTGCAAGCATCATCTAGCTTGAACAGTGCGAGCAGACCGGTAACTTTGGCCGGCACAAAGGCATCTTCAGAACAGGATAACCCCAGTCATTTGCATGCTACAGGAGTGGCCTAAGAGGATTTTGAGGCAACAAACCTATTCACGTAAGCTTTATCAGCAACGTCTTCAAGCGTCTGCAAATGCGCACGTATGGCAATGCGTAGAGAGACCAACCCGTGTTTCTGGAATGCTAAGGGAACTTCCTCAGATTTGACTTGGTGAACTATCATTTTATTCCAGCTCCGATAGGCGCTTGCAGACGTCAGCAAATCGAGAGACACGGCGAATTTGCTTAGAACCTGCCACCGATCACCACTTTTTGTCGTGCTGTGCGCAGACCACGTTTGCTAGCCAGACGGAAAAAACTATGCTTTTCACCTCGAATGCCTTTGCATGCTCGAGATCGTGGCTTCAAATCCAGAGCCGCACTTTTGTTCATTCGTTTTTTATGATTTACAAGTTAGACGGGTAAATATCGGAGTGGCTTGTATTTGGCCATAAATTAAAGAAATTGAGAACACACAAAACAAACGGGGAACACAAACGTCTCAATAAAGGGACGACAGTTTTGTCGCAGGTAGATTTTGTCTCTTGGTATCCCCTCCTGGACTGATAGGCACGCACAAACATTTAAACATGCATCGGAAATTGATCTAGTACGATACACTATTGTATAAGGCACCCTTTGAAAATTCCGTAAGAAGCTTTCGAAGCCTTTGAACGTGTTGATAAAAACTGATGGCCAATGCGATGCACATGATTATACAATTTAGAAGCGCGCAACACTTCGGAAAAAAAGCTATACGAGTATCGTATGTAGCATTGGTCAGCGCCATGAGTATTCTACGGATGGCCTGACATTTAAGGATCGAGAGCTGACAATACCAAATTGAATGCATGCCTCCCAGACGAGCTTATACGTTTGTCGACCCGAGCATTCTTCCCTTATGATCCAGCGGCAGAGTTGTTTAAAATTTTGAAACACTTGTTAATTAACCGGGTTAGTCTGCTGCGGGATTTTGGTAAATGCAATATATATATATATATATATATATATATATAATATTAGGACATAATGTAATATACGAAAAATAAATCAAACTACTTTCGTCCGTTAAAATATAATATTAGGATGATTATATATATATATATATATATATATATATATATATATATATATATATATATATATATATAATAATGATTTTTTTTTTTAAACGAGGTTTTATTTTATCAATATGTACATGTATCACATTCATCAATATATTACTTATATAATATCTACAATATTGCTTATATTATTCTTATTGCTTGAGTGTCGGTGACCACTCAACATAATAATGATAACATAATAATAATAATAATAATAATAATAATAATATTTTTTGTAAACCTTATTATTGATGTATAACGTTATTACTTATAATATAATAGTTCCAACGAAATCCTTTCTCTGACAAAAGAACGTGGTCGGCTCTTGAATTTTGGGGCTCTTGGATGATTCAAAACCAAATGCCATCACAACTTTGATTAATATTAATGACGGTAGTGTTAAAACGAATTATTTACAATACATTTGCACACTCGGCAGTGCTCGTCTTTATATATATATATATATATATATATATATATATATATATATATATATATATATATATATATATGTGTAGGATCAACACTTTGATCAGCTATAGTAGATTGAATAACCTGCGCGTCGTTTTTCCCGACTTCCCCAACCATGCGTTTTTCTTTCGTACACCTCTGTATTTCTGCACTGAGATGATTCCTATATTCGTTTGTTGTACACTTGTTACGGATAGAGTCAACTAAGCTACCAAGATAGCAGTCAGTGGCACGTCGCACGTCGAACGTATATGAACAGCTGATGCTGGCCGGGGGGGGTTTCAAAAGCAGAGCGTTTGGCCGGCGCGCACCCAATGGCGGACGGCCGTCGCTGGTCTCGTCGTAGGCTTCCAATCACGTCCCATCGCGCTCGGTCCAGTCGCCGAAGTCCTACTAGGCGACACAGATAGCCCCAAGCAGGTCACAGCAAGATGGTCACTGCAAGTGTGCAAGCAGGCATACAGGCCGGAAGGCAGTCGTATTGCCGTACATTGTGTCTGCCGAAAGAACTGTTCGGTATCTTCTATATGGAAATTTCCTCAGCCGCAGTAAAGCCGCAGCACCACGACGACGACGACGACAACGGAACGCATGCGGGTGCTTCATCGTGACGTGTCAAAGTGGGCCGGGTCGAGTTTCGTTGTTTCCTTCCGAGGCGTGTTAGCACAAACTGACTGTGCAAAAGGAGTGTGCGGCGGCCGGTAACAGCGACAGGCCTTCTCCTAGAGGTTCTCCATCTCGATATGAGCAGCCCTTTCAAACTCACCCACCGACCGTCTCTACTATAGTGTTGACAATTGCCCCTCGGCGATACGGCTAGGAATAGTGAAAGGAATTCAGGTACAGGTAAAAGCTTGAACGATTAGCATGGTTATTGTTGCTGTTATTATTATGATTGCTGTAACAACAGATTTATGAGTAGAAATATAATAATATTAATATTTTTTGTAAACAAAACCTTATTATTGATGTATACCGTTATTACTTATAATATAATAGTTCCAACGAAATCCTTTCTCTGTCGAAAGAACGTGGTCGGCTCTTGGATTTTGGGGCTCTTGGATGACTCAAAACCGAATGCCATCACAACTTTGATTAATATTAATGACGGTAGTATTAAAACGAATAGCGGCGGAGGGTGATAGGCGTTATGGAGGTGTTAGTTGGGGTTAGTGGGCGTAACGCCTAAAATTCGAAATGCGCCAAAATTCAAAATGCGCACAAAGTAGTACCCTGTGTGGGTGGAACCAGAGAAACCTAGAGATAGTGTAGTGCATGAGCATGACAGTGCGTGCGTTCCATGAAGCAACATTTAATAGTTCCCGACAAGGATCAACCGCACTCGCGGTGCGGAACTGCCTGAGACACCGAGGAAAAACTAGGAAGAGAGAGTCGACAAGAACTCCGGGGACACGAACATATATATATATATATGTATATATATATATATATATATATATATTACATCGGAAAGAACATTGAAAGGCAGCAGAGAGAAAGTAGGAGGTGCGAGTGAGTGGGTAACTGACCAGCGGCTCTAGGCTGCCGGCAAAGACCTCGTAAATCTCGCTTAGCGACTATCATTGGTGTCCACAGCGTCCGAGGCTGATCGACCAACCGACCGATGCGACGCAGACAGACCAGAACAGAGCAGGACTCCGTGGAGGTAGGACACTTGCTGCCAGATGCAGGACTATGCTAACCCGTTCGTTGATGGCGCCGCCGCTAGAAGAGAGCAAACTAACACCAAACAACGTCGTGTCGAACCTGTCCAATGAAACAATATATACGAGAGCAGGCAGGCAGGCCGAATGCCGACCAGCTGCAGCGGGCTGTAATGTCATGTATGCTTCTCTCGTTTACACTTACAGACCAAGAGTAGCAGCAGCTGCAGAGACGGTGTAGTAATTGGCCCAACGAAGTAAAACGAAAGTAGTTTCGAGATAAAATAGTGTTTGTATGTATATATATATATAAATATTTGGATATATGGATATATATATATGAATATATACACATAATATATATATATATATACATATTATGTGTATATATATATATATATATATTCATATATATATATATATATATATATATATATATATATATATATGATTAAATAATTGCAGTAGTAGCAGCCTAGTTATCTGAAGCCGTTGCACTAGCCAAAGAATGAATCAGACAGCGGTGGTGGCAACAACAACAACAGCAACAACAACAGGAGCAACCACAACAAACATTAACAATCACACGCTAGCTACCTACTCAAACTGGTGGCAGAAGCAAGCAAGGAAGCAGGCAACAAGTCGCTTGCAAGGTCGTACGTTGTCTGTGCATTGTCATCGCCAAGCAATATATAGCACTAACCGACCGACCGGGTAGTAAACACAGCGGAGAAGATACGGGCCCCATTGGCCGTCCGGGAACTTCTGAGTGTCGGGGACCGGGGCCTGGCGCACGCCACGAAGGGCACACTACCGCCACTTATCGTGTAGGATCGATGTGCTCATATCTACATATTATTCTGGCATCTTCTTTCTCTAACGTACTTCTTTGATATCGTCTGGAATATGCTCCGATATATATATATATATATATATATGCTCTCCTAATCCTAAGCCTTTTTGTCTTTTTCCTTCTCATTTATTTCTCTTCTCTGTTTCTCATGTGTACGATCTTCTTCTTCGCTTTCATTTTCCTCTGCTTTTTCTTCCTTATTTCGCCAAAAAGCAACTTGCCGATAACGACACTCACATGCTACGATCTGGCTTTATTGCCACTGGTCTTGTGTTGTTGTTATTGTTGTTGTTGCTGTGATTATTGCTACGGCTCGTGAGTCTCCTAATAATGAGAAGAGCTACTTGCAGTAATGGGCGGATATTCGCGGATAGTCGCTTGTGCAGGTGTCCGCACAGCATATATATATATATATATATATATATATATGTGTGTGTCAATAGGATATAGTTACCTACACACACTCTCTGTAACCCTTTGCGCGTCGTCCTTGCGCTCTGTTCAGTTCGGCTCGAGCCTAAACAGGGCTTCTGGTGAGACGGAACGCTGTTTCAGAGGTCTGCATTGCAAATGAAATTTGTAACGGGATGCTATGTACCAGCTGTATGCTTCGGTGCCTACCATATGTATGCACAAAGGTTGCAGATTGCTAAAGCAATGAACCACAAATATGCAGAAAATGCGGCCGCCCTGGGCAACAGAAGTTAGACTAGCACGAAGAATCCTGTTGCACCAACTATAGCGGCGGTTACGCTTTCAACTACAGCAACTGCGCTATGCGAAGAGCCTACGCTACTCGTATCTTATGCTATAAAAAAGTGTATGCACGTCTCTCCGACATTGAGATTATAATTCATTATGACGTTTATTATCACCTTTGTTAGGTACATTGTAAAACTTGTGTTAGTATACACATGACGTTGAGATTCTAGACGACCTCCCGACGCTAATTTAAGCAAGTCCAAACGTTAGCCCAAATAGAAATAAAACGCAAAGATCCTACGCTGAAGTGATACGATCGTCTATGCCACGGGAATCTAGGCTCGTGGCGGACAATGTTGCGACAGCAGTTTGTCGTCTAACTCCACCCGTTGCGTAAAATATCCTACGGATTAATAAAGCATTACAACGATCTAATGAGGATTAAGCAAAACTTCGTGAACAGATCCAGGCGAAGCCGTCTTTGAATCTAGAACTTGTGAGAGGTCTGCAAAATGTCTGGAACCTTATTAAACCGCTACTATTCACATGGCTAGAGTCGAATCCGATGATCAAACGTGTGGTCTTTTATTATGTAGCGTCCAAACCGCAACAATCCATTTAATAATCTGATTCGGACGGCTCTGCCGAAGAGCACCTCGACTCTCCAAGGGCCGAGTTTAGAGCAACAAGGTTTTAGGGGGTGAAGATCTCCGACTTCATACATTTGCACGTGCTGTGGTCGCGCAACAAAAACTACTAGCTCACTCCGGCTGTTGTTCCGACTACCTCAAGTACACCTTCGGATTTCAGTTTCTCTGTCGATCCGGAACAAATTGCGAACACCCTACCGCACGCTCGCAAGTATCTTCGAGTTGGAAGGATAATTTCTCAAGTGACAAGACAAACTTGCGGCGCATTCTATGCTAAGGCGTTAAGTGATTGCCATTTCAGGCTAAATCACCATGGTTGGAACAGCCTTATGGCTTTACCAATCCTTATGGTAGCCATGTTTCAAATCCGAAAGTTATCCTCAGCAGATAAATCAAGATCAACGCCGCCGCACTGAAACGGAAGATGCTAAAGAAAAATCTGCATAATACTACAATTATCCGTGTAGGAACCGTCAAATCAAATAAAAAACACCAGATAGTGTGCGTCTAGCTGTCGCACGAATTCTGTTTTAATTAAACAGATTGACAACCCTGTGGTTCCGACTCCGAGCGTAACCTATGGGGTGAACGCTCTTCGCCGTTTCATCCCATAGTTTACTCTTTCACAACTCTTTCAACAGTCTGTGTTTTAATGTTTCAACATCGCTGCTCTCGGCAGCAGTGTGTTAATTCCCCTTAGTAAGTGGGGCCGGTTTGGACGGTTTGCGGTCACTTGCGTGACATGCTTGACCAAACCATATATTCATTACAACGTCTTATGGACTAACTAAACATCTTCGTGTGCACAGTATTAAAAGGCGACATGCCTTCATTCTGTCTACCAATATCTAGTGGCGGGGCCTTCACACGTCTTTAAAAAGGAAGACAGAGCTATTCAGCCAATATACAGCCTGCGGAGAGACTACTTAATACCATACGGAGGGACATGCCATTAGAATAAGTGACTACTATCACTAACTCTCTTTCCCATGGTCTGGCAGAGCTTTAGAAACTCACTCCTAGCGTGGAGTAAAAACTCAATTCCAAGGCAGACGTCCAGCAGGGTAATCTATTAGACCCAGTTATTAGCAGTTTACCCCAAGATCGACAAAGCTAGCAAATATGTACTAAGCGAAGATCTAAGCATTTGAATATGATATGAAGTATGGAATATGATATGAATACCGAGCAAGATGGCTTAGTGGCAAAACTTCTGCCTTGCATTCGGGAGGACTGGGTTCGAGACCCAGACTGTCCACTCTTAAATTGGTTAGCATTATTCCAGTTTAGACAAGGCAAATGCCTGAGTGGATTAAAAATAAGCCATGATATGAAACAACCGTACATAGACGACAGCCTTATGGAAAATAATTAAGAAAAAAAATCAATTGATTTACAAGGAAATCTCTGTATAATAGAAAACCTATCTATGAGTGAAGAAGAGCAAGACAATTAACCTGGCCCCGTCTGCTATGTCGTTTCACAAATCTATTTTGGTTTTCTCGAATGGAAAGACCGCGTATATTCCTTCATCAACGTCATTGGTCAAGGAGATTTCGAGCCTAGAAATTAAGAACGAGAATACCAAAGCAGGTTGTGCCATCAGAGGCGTAGTGGATCCAGGCAAAGTCTTTAAACAACCAATAATCCGCGCTGTGCCTCTAGAGGCACAAGATCCCTTTAGCAGAAGCTGGCTCAAAGCCCTGCCTTTGCCTCAGCTTGCCAACATGCTGGATTCTCAAAGATTTAGCCATTCGCAATCAAAAGATGACCGGAGAAATTTTCCGGTACCAGACAGATACTGCCTTTGGTTATCTGTAGAGCACGTCGCTTCCATTGTAGACGCCATGGGCTGGCAAACGAAGATCAAGCGGGCGTTCACACCTCACAGTTGTCCTAATTGAACAAGAATAATATGTATAACCTGTTTTGACAAGGGTTAATCATTATTATAAATATATGCATGTATTATGATTACTAATATGTTATTACATATTATTATTACAAATTATTATTTATTATTTAGACTTAAGTCCATTTCTGGAATTGACTTTGATGCGCGCTTTGCTGATTATCTGAGACTAATTGAGAAACACAGCATTTTATTATTTGAAAAAGGGAATAGCGCCAAGCTGTGAAACTCTTTCGCGCCCCACACGACAAATCAGTCTTGAATCTAAGTAGATCATTTTCTTATTACACTTAGGTTGCATGCAGAAAGATCGTCTCTAAGCCCCTAACAGTGCCCGCATGTCAATCGAACAAGCAACTGTCGCATGCATAGGACCGTTCTGTTTCGGCTTAGTTATCTATAACGATGACATGACCTTCGATTCCGCCGTTTTGTTTATCCAACAGATACTGAAGATACCCGAAAATGAGTTCCTCGAAGGAATGGGTACATTCTTCGTATCGTTTCTCGCGCAGTACGGATATGACCGAGTTCTCTCCGTCCTCGGTAAGCAAAAACAATTGTATATATATATATATATATATATATATATATATATATATATTCTTTTTTTTAATAATAACTTTTCTATAATATGATTTACATATTTTTCGAATTGCAATGTGTTATTATTTCCCATATGCAAGGTAATCTGCTATAGACCCAAGAAAGCAAACAATCACCAGCTTGTTACCCAAGTTGCGGTCAAAAAGCTGTCTAAATAGACTATAACAATACTGAACATGGCACTCGTGACAAACATCTATTACTGTTTGAACTGAATGATTTCTTGAGCTATTAATACGTATGTCTGCGTTAACGATCTTTACTTCTTAAATGTAAACAAGATCTGGGCCTGCGTCTGCTTCGGGTGTAACGGCTTACCTAAAGCACATCAGATGCAGACTCTTCTTAAGCAACTTTTCTTTTTATTGTTACCAGTAAATCTCTAATGAAACGTTTATTCTGTTACATATTTGTTACCCTTAACCCGTTGTCTAATCATATCCGTTATAATGCATAATCTAGGTGACATAGTTGGCCTGTACTAATGCGGTTTTATACGTCATGTATTAACGTGTGTGTGTGTGGGTGCGTCGGCCTATTTTGCAACTAAGGACGACACATGCGAGATTTTATCAATGGCTTAGACAATCTACACGAGTACCTTAAGTTCAGCTATCCCAAGATGAAGGCGCCGTCATTCTTCTGCGAACATGAATCGGAATCAGGGCTGACGCTTCACTACCGCAGCTCGCGCAGAGGATACCTGTGGTATACGATCGGTAAGTACTACCAATACCCTACATAATCTTTTTAATTATATTACCAACGTGCCATCGCAACTTAAGTTGACATGGTTTGATATGCTGATGTCAGCTTATCTACCATGTTTTTGCTAGTTGCATCTTTATTTCAACACAAGAGCCGTGGGCTGCGGCAAGTCAGCGGAACTGCACGGCGCATGCGCGCTTGTATAATGGTAAATAGTTCACTCTCATAGAGGAGAGACGCTATATCTAAGTCTCATATAAGAGAGACGCTATATCTAAGTAAGCCAATAAACATATTGGCAGCAAACGGTATCACCTCGTTTTCTAGCGTACGGTGCTGGTTAAGCGCCGGGGAGGCTGCAGTGGTTGGGAGTCGCATGAGCCGATCTCGATATTCGCTGTTTGAACGGTAAAAGGGTGGACACAACTGCTACGCCTCCACCAATCGCTATATCAACTAGCTGCACTAGATACCTTGCTATATGCTCAGACCACCTTTCTGCTTTCTGCTTTGTTTCCATTCCTAAAGACGAAAAGAAGGGCAACTCGCCTCAGATTGAGAATTCTATGCCGTCGGCACGTCTATAAAATGTATCCGAGGCACAAAACAGTCAATTCTCCCATGAAAAACACTTTACTATTACCAACTACATGGACCCATATCTGTCATATGTTCCAACATGTACCATGTAGCTTTACTTCAATGGAAAACCCCTCCTAGCAATGCGAAAGATCTTGTTCTAGCCGAAGCCACGACATGTCTCGACCTATACCGCATGAGTGCACGACTGGGCATGAGCATTTAAATTACATTACGCCCAATTTCCTTCGGTTTATTGGCATTCCGTTAATGACCTGATGTTGTTCTACAAAACTGGTACCTCCCAGTCCTCTGCCAGAACATTCTTAGAAGAGAAACATTTAGCAGGCGACGCCGAGGCTCCGCCTATGATGTCTATAATTGTTTCCGTAGGTACTCGCTCTACCTCCTAAAGGTTGCCATACTGGGCTTTAAAATCACTGAAGGTATTATCCCCTGCGATGTTTCTGTTCACGTCACCACATGTTTCGTAGAGCTTCGAGACGTGCCACAATATTTGTAAGGGCATTAGCCATTAAAACAACTGGAGCTTAGCCCTTGCCTCTCGTTTGCCTCAACTGTGAGATAATATTCCACGAAATATTTGCCGTATCACTTTACCATCGTATCGCGCTGTTTCTTTTATAACCACGTTAACGTCACGTTTTTTCTATCTAAAAAAAAATATATATATAGTAGGAAGCTGCTGGGGTAGACATTCTCAGGGTGTCCCGTCACGGCACTCTTACTCCCTACGCTAATAGTCGAATGTAATACACCGTGTTTGGGTACAACCTATACAACCGAGTGTATGTGAAACTTTAGGTTTGCCGGGGCATAAAATAATATATATTGAAACATGCATATATATATATATATAAACACTCCCATAGGGTAACAAAGATAGCTTTTTACTTTTAGTATTATTACAGTTGCGTCTATTTCTGCTTAGTCATATCGTTTAGATACTGACTTTGTCTCAAATTATCTTTTACATCATACAATGTTTCTGCAGAGTTCTAAGTGTCTAGTGACGCCCGCTTGTAATTAAAATATTAATTTTGCCACAAACAGCTATAAAACAAAATAAAATAATAACAGATGACGTATAGTTTAAGCCCTTATCTGTAATAGGAAAATACATCAAAACAGTATTAGCCTGATAGCGGTGTGTGTGTTGCAGGACAAATTAAGGAGGTTGGTTCTCATTTCTACAACACGGTTGTTGAAGTCGACATCCTTCGCGAGGAGTCAATCTTCAATACGCAACACGTCGTCATGCGATTAAAGTTTCACAACTCTGCGTTTAAACCTACCGTTGGCGCCCTTGGTAAGTCTCTTCTGGATAAAATTGTTTCATTCTTGTGCATGCTTAACATGATGATCTTGTGCATGATGAGTTTTAGCGACGCACATATTATGATGCACTACGCCTCAGTCACGTATCGCCGAGCTGACACATCCGATAATGCATATTCGCATATATATTCCTACTAAGACAAAGACTGATAGCCTTTGAGGAGCGCCTCTACAATAACTCGTTTTTGATCTGGAGGTTTCGGAAATGCATAATGCACATGCGTCACTAGCAGTCTGCGTGACTCGTGTGGGGCTGCATACCCACTAAACCCGGATTCCTCCCCCCCCCCCAGGCTCGCAACTACTTGGCATTACTTCGAAGCCGGGGAGAGGCACCACTGCAGTTCTCCTGTACTCAGTTCTATCCCTCTCTATCATCCCGCGTATGTACTTGCGGTTGGATAGGGGTGATTGCAATTTTGTAAACCGTCCTGTGAGGGTGCGTCGAGACCATAAGGGCCCGGCTGCTCCCCACCTGTTCCCCACCTCCCCCCCTCCCTCGGCTCCTTTCCCGAAGACCCGCCTGGCCGCCACCTTAGCTGTATTGAGTGTCAAAACGGTCTCGAACAAGTTCGTCGCCTCCTCCATGCCACGCCGAAGTCATCATATGGGCAACCACCTCCCTGATGGGCCGGTCTCACAGCGGCTGGTCCTGCTTCCCGCGCGGTCCTAAGTGCATCAATCGTAGAACAGTATGCTCCACAGTGTTCGCCTCTTAAGAGTCACACAGTAGGCAAGTATCGCTGATAGCCTTCTTAATCCTTTCTACAAGGACTTGGCATATATGGGAACTTCCTAGTACTAGGGTTCCGAGAAAGTGTTCTCGCTTAGTATTGAAATACGCACAGCTTACATCGTCAACCTTTATTGAGTTAAGCCGATGCCGTATAAATGGGAGTCAGGCTTTACCAATGCGGTCTAAGTACTGCTAAAAGAAGCAAGCATTCACCCCTGTAAGTGACCCGTTATCAGTTGCGTGACTGGTCGGTAGGTGAGCGTGCTTAGAGCTGTACCTTTTTTCTTAGATCAGGGAGCATGCATTTTGACCAGTATAACAGAGTAGCGTACTGCCGAATCAAAATCCTGTGAAGTAAGTGCCCGCCAATGACCGTGAAGGACCGTCGAGTTAGTATGCAGAACATCATATGTCTAACACAACTTCATGAGTGATGTGCTATAGCAAACATACAATACACTTTTTATTTTCACTCTATCTAGAATGAGAGCCTACTTACACTACAGTATAAACGTGTCAAAGTGTATGCCAGTCCTTATGGTGACGCGACCGAGTGGCATTCGATAATGGTCGCCTGCACACAACCTGTCACAACGTTTACAAATGCATACATCACTTGGCTGTGGAAGCAATCACTCCAACAGAGTACATGGTGGTGGAATCCATGAATAGCGACTATAGTCTATCGTCGTACCTACTCTCGTCCACTTTGAGTTTAGCATTGCCTTTGCTGTGAAAAATGTTAGATCATGTCAGCCAATTTTCTGCCCAATGAACTGCATATTGTTCGCAACGCTGGAGTCTCGTGAGTGCGAATGCTTGCTAAACTGCTCTGTACGGATAGGTGGTATTGGCTTGGTAGAAATATAAAACAATAATATGTGGACGTTTGTCAGCTTTATGAAGCACGTCGGGAAAAAAAGAGTTTACCCAGTACAAATACAGCTAGTTGCGAGACACTTAGTTACGTCCTTGGAGCCAAGCTGAATCAATTGGTGCATCTTCATATCGAAAAAGGCCAGG
>QVRM01000555.1:0-44209 GCA_003439945.1 Dermanyssus gallinae | reverse complement strand
TACAGTATTCAGGCGGACAGAACCGCATAGGTACGCTTGTAGTGCCTACGGAAGCAAATCGAAATAATGATATGCGACCAAATGCTTTCTATGTGAGAGCGAAAGAGATCAAAGACTTACGCTACTACTGGTACACATGCATCGGCTTCTGTCTACCTGTCCCATGCACGATAGTTTTATAGTATCACATTTATTCAAATCTAGTAGGCGCTCGCTTCTGCTTAAGTGTTTGTACTTTACGCGTTTCTTACACACGGGTGGTACACGGTGGTGCAGTGTATTTCGGGACAGTTAGTGCGGGTCGATTAGTGCTTATGATTTCTTTTCTCTTAAGTGAATAGAAAGAAAATGGGCAGCAGTCCAATTCAGGTATGACTGACTCGCACACGGCACACTCGGCGCCGACTCGATAGATGTATATGGTGGGCACTATGAAATTGGGCGCTCAATAAAATCAAAGAACCTGTTATTTCCCGCGTCGACTTTCTGGTATGCTTCAGCAATGCCGAGACCGACACATCGGTTGTATTGGTGCGTGGCTGCATGAGTGAATATGCTGTTTAGTCCTAGTGATAGGAGGCACTCGAAGACTTCAGGCCGTCAGCCTGGAGAGTGGAACGAGTTTGCTCAACACCTCGCCACGACGGTACTTCGCTGAAGGTTCGCTGGACTTGACTTTTTCTGCCTTGAATAGAGTTTGCCGAAGACTATATATATATGTATATATATATATATACACATGGCAAGCGCTCTCTGGCGGGATCAAGCTACTTTATATATATATATATATATATATATATATTATATATACTAGGTTCACTTAAGTATCCCCACCTGAGGGCGCTTTGCCATGTATATAGCCACACGGCAACGTCACCATGGCGGCTCTCAAAAACCGACCCGAACAACAAACAAACAAACGCACTAACCACAACAAGTGCCAGCTGTCTAGTTGTAGTGTTTGAATTCGCTTCATGAGCCGCGGGGTGGCGGGGCTTTCGCGAGGATACGGACTGACTCAATTAACCCCCTACATATGTATATGTAGAAACTAAACATACTTCTTCGACTTCTTCGTCTTCTCTGCCTTTGCTGCTTTGCTTCGCGATCATCATCTTCTTGAAATAATGATTATCTAGCGGTCGGCTAATGTGTCGATCAGCCAGCCAGCCAGTCAGTAAGTGCACTAGTCGGCCAGTAGTGCCATCATTAGCCACTTACTTTCGTTTATTATTATTATGCATAATTCAGACGTATACGGAGTGGGGTGCGGGGGGGCACGCACAAACAACGTCGTGCTGTGGTGAAATGGCGGCTCTTCGGCGTTCGGGGCTTCAGCCGGGGCCGGCCACGCACTATCTGAACTAGGCGCGCTCACTCACTCGCTCGTCCGTCTCAATGATAGCGTTGTGACCTCTCGCGACAACAACAACAACGACGTCACAAAACGACGGCGTCGGGGCGGGATCTTGGACATCAGCGACATTCACGACCCCCCCGCAGCAGCAGCAGCAAAAACAACAGTGGTTACTATGAGATGCATTACCGCGGCAAAACTACTAGCTGAAGTAACAATAACCGCAGCAGCAGAGCGAACAGAAAGAACAACAACAATCACAACAACAACAACAACAGCAAAAACAACAACAACAATAATCACCTACTAGTACTACTACTACTACTTTTGGCACGACTATTACGACGGAATTATGACTGCTACTGATGACAACGAAATTGTTTGTTTATGGAATCCGTCACGAAGAAGAAGCGTACGGCCGTCCTCCCTGCGACCGCTGGGGATGTTGCTGTGTTTGTCTACGATCGGTCTATCGGACCGACGAGATCTGCGCGCGATAGATTCGGGGGCATGGAGATGCGCGGTCAACTTCATTCAACGGGTCGGAGGCGGGCCGTCACCTGCAAACAAAGCACAAACAAGAAACAATAAGATGACGAAGAAGAGGGGGACAATAACAACAACAAACAACAACCACAGCAACAACAACAACAACAGCAACAACAACAGCAACAGCAACAACAACAAACAAGGGAAGATAAAAGGAGACGACCCGCTGAGCAAGCGCCACAAACAATTCATGAGTCTAGTTACGAAGAAGGAAACAAACCGATGACAGCACTACGGGAGAAAGACAAACACTGGCATCGTTAGTCATTATAGAAACTGTACACCTAAACAACAACAACAACAACAGCAACAAACAACAACAGCGGCGGCAGCAGCAGCAGCATTAACAACGTTGAGAACAACAGCAACAACAACAACGACGACGACAACAAAACCTGCACAAAAAACATCACCGACCGCCGTAATCCTAGCACCTGTGCACCGGCGAGCCAACGGCCTCTACGCACGCCAGCGCCATGATTGACAATTCACGACGGTTCGGTGATCCACAGCACTCAATCAAAGCAATCATACAGCAATGTTCTACTAGCTTTCGCTTGTCTTTCACACTAGTGTTACATGCATCTGTTATCGATGCATATAAAACGCCGCCACGCGCAATATTTTTTGCACAAATGTAGCAGCATTCAAATACCAATCAATGTCCGTACGTGCCCGTACACATTTGTCATTTAGAAAACGTTTCCTCTATTTGATCTTGCACGTCGACCTCGACAGTGTCTATGTGGCTTCAGTCGGCACCAATGAAAACAATCGCACTGTCCTGGCGCAAGATAGCGACGTCGCTGCCGTCGTAAGCTGCTCTATCTCTTCCCTTTGAAGTCCTACGGGGTGACGCCGCGGCAAGGTTTTAGGCTCAAGCAACCTAAAACTTTAGAAGTTTGCCAAAAATCTAAACTTGCCTAAAACTTTGGAAGTTTAGATGCTTGCTGCGCTGGGCCGAGCCTGAGCTCTGGCTGGAGTGTAAGATTGTACATGGTGACAAAAGGCAATTCTCGTTCCCCAATATATATATATATATGTATATTTATTTAGGAATTTTATAATTATTATATATCTGTTTCCAATAATAGTGCACGCGTTCTCCTCGTATAGATGTGTCTTTGGTGAAGTATGATAATAAACTTTCTTTAAAAAAAATATTACTGCTCGACCAATATGTCGGTTTTCTAATGTAAGCGTGTCTAATATAATGTTTATAGTGTTATACTAATGTTTATAAGTATTATTTTATGATGACATTCTGTTAATACGGCAATATAATACTGGTTTCTTCAGCTACATTTTGCATGGGCTCCAGGTTGCGACTGCCAACACGTTCAATGTTGCCTTCAGAGCTCGGATCGATATAGGTCTTTATGCGCGTGCCGCATAAAGACCTATATCGATCCTCGGCGTTATGATAAACATCGTCTATCAGATCTAGGTAACCTGACAACAGCAGCGACAAAAACAACCAGAATATTAGCAACAACAACAACAACGACAAACCGGTAGCTACAACAACAACATAAACCGCAAGAGCATCAACCGAAATCACAACAACACCAGCAACAACAACAACAACAATGACAACCGGCAGCTAGAACAACAACAACAACATAAGCCATAACAACAACAACAACAATGACAACCGGCAGCCACAACAACGACAACATAAACCACAACAGCAACAGCATCAACCGAAATCACAACAACAACAGCAACAGCAGCAACAACAACAGCAACAACAACAACCGGCAGCTACAACAACAACAACAACAATGACAGCCGACAGCTACAACAATAACAACAACAACAACAGTGACAACCGGCAGCTACAAACAACAACAACAACAACATAAACCATAACAACAACAACAATGACAACCGGCAGCCACAACAACAACAACGACAACATAAACCACAACAGCAACAGCATTAACCGAAATCACAACAACAACAGCACCAACAACAACAACAGCAACAACAACAACCGGCAAGCTACAACAACAACATAAACTACAACAGCAACATCATCAACCGAAATCACAACAACAACAACAACAACAACAACAACAACAACAACAAGAACAACAACAGCAACTGCTACCACCACTCCGAGCCGTACGTGGCGACAGAAAGAACGACAGACGCAGCTTACCTGCCTGCCTGCTGCACCATGGTCTAATAACTAAGGGCGCGCATGACTGGCCTGACTAACTGACTAACTGACTGGCTGACTACTCGATGACTGCGCTGACAACGGTGAGCGGTTCTGCGGGCGAATTCTCGCGGTCGCGCCCGCCCAACCGCCCGCCCGCCTTGCTCCAGGTACAGGTACATCACACGATCCGGCCATTCAGTCACGGCCCACGGACGCCAGCCGTGCCGTAAACAGGTGGCAAACACATCGCAGTTGCGGTCAGAGGCTTGCTGTCGTTATTGCTTGTTGTTACTGCTGCTGTTGTTGATGCTGTTGTTGTTGCTGTTGTTGTTATTGTTGTTGTTGCTGTTCTTGTTGTTGTTGTTGTTAGAGTGAGTACGCTCGTAAGGCAAAATGTTGCTCTAATATTCCTGATATTATTAGTAATAGTAGTAGTAGGCCGACTCATAGCAGTGGAGTCCTTAATTAATAAAATTAGTTTCAACGCACTCAACGCTCTTGATGAGATCAAGGTGCGAGCCTGCCAGATACTCTATCTCTATGGCAGAAATCTCGCCTCCTCTATCGTCCTGAGATATTTCGTCTTATATCTCAGGACGATAGAGGAGGATACCTTATCGACCAGACAGTCTATCGATCGACGATATCTGCGTAGGCTAGTAACACTTCAAGCCCGCCAAGCGTTGGATAATGATTTGGTGCAGCAGGTCTTTCGGTTGAATCAGTGGTCTCCCTCTTGGTCTTCCTCTCGACCTGTATGTATATATAGAAAATATTGTGATGATTATTAATCATTTACAATACGTTTGCACACTCGGCAGTGCTCGCCTTGCCTATATATATATATATATATAGATTCACCGGAAACGTCTTTCTAGAATACCAGTAAAAGTGCTCAATGATGTGTGTACTCAGAGGAACACTCTCCACGCTTGGTTGGCATTATTTATTTCGTACAGATTACCGGTACGCCTCCAGCTATCAGAGATGACTACCAATCATTAGCGCAAAGTATAACGAACGTCCGGCAGTACGAGACCGGCACCAGATTACATAACCTGACGACGCACAAAATTACTCGAAGAAACGCATCACGCTAACTCCAATGTTGCGTATCGAAGAGTCCCAGTCAAGTTGCTCGAAAGAAACGCTACTACTGCAACTAGAATCCTATTCTCTGTTTCGCCTTTTTCTCTGGAGAGGCTACCGCGCAAGCACTACAAGCAAAACTTTCGCTGCACTAGCCAAGCCTATGTGGTCCGAACTACCTACAACAGATTCCAGGTTAACAAGCAAGGAAGACATCGTTGTCGCGGCTCGATCCTTTTTAAGAAGTTCCTCGGCAGGTTTGTGCTATATCCCTCCGAGGCTACCAGTCGACTTGGTGTCCCAAATCGGTAATTTTTGGGAAGATTGGGAGACAGAAAAGCGAAAAAACAACGAGAGACAAACCTGTAACCAAGGTTGTTAACATATTGCGACTCCTCGGACACCCATCTAACTTTTTCGGACTGACTATCAGGCAAAATGAACGTCCACGGAACTGCCCTCGCATGCTTGCTTTATAAGACGGACCCCAATAAATACAAATGTGCAACAGTGGGGATCGAGCCTTTGCGCCCATGTGTCTCCCGCCCATGTCGTCGCGAGGCGCACGTGCATGCGCTACGCCACCGGGCTCGACATGGACAACCAAAAAAACGCCAAATTGTTCGCTTTGAAGAGAAAGTATGGCTCCATCTGGCCCATAGCATGCTCATAGCATAAAGGACAATATATAGGACAGCTCGTTCTTCCTGGTCCTACGTTTCTGCTCAAGCTCGATATGGCTATACGGAGCCACGAGTGTGTGCAAACCTCACGCAAGCCGTTTGCACAGCATATATGAAAAACCATAATCATAACTTTGCCGAAAGTCGAAGTGAGAGTGCTTACATTGGTGGTAGCGCTTCGAACACTTCTTCGAGCCGGGCTTGACCTTTAGAAAAGATGCCGTGAAAATGCCGAAACAAATTCTCGAGGGCCAGTCGTTGGCAGTAGTTTATGCGTATATTATATATATATATATATATATATATATATATTTATATATACAAATTAAATTTGTTTTTAATTTTTCAGTGTGTTTTTACCTGATGTCGTGGTGTATTATATAGATGCTGTATGAGTGTATCAATTCACTTGCGCGTATATGTGAGCGCGTGTTGCCTCACCTAATGCTGTACATTGTAACAAACGCTGTATAGACATCCTGGTGATGATGCTTATTGTGACTATGTATTGTGTAATTGTGCTTATTCAAAGCATTCTTTGAAATATTGTTGAGTGTGACTTTTGTCTCGGTGATTGATTTATTTTCTTATCATTTTTATTTACCGAGAACTTAAGCATTGCAAAATGCAGTTCCGTTGAATAAACCACGTTTGAAACTTGAAAAAACTTGAATATATATATATATATATATACATCTTATCAGGACTTCCTATGCGAGCGATGATGGCATGCTTGATAAAGCCATCTCATGCCGTTGCTGATAAAAAGCAGCGGCGGCGGTAATTTTCACTACAAACAGTAGCGGCAGATTTGAAAACAACCGGAATACGGCGATCGCAAACAACAACAAGAACACCATTCGTTTGGCGCTCATGGGAGACTCGTAGATGTCCAAGCCGCGCGCGTGGCCCAACAACAGTAGCAACAACTGTTGTTGTTATTGTTATTCTGTTGGATGCTGTTTTTGTTGTTGTTATTGTTATTCTGCTGGTTGCTGTTTTTGTTGTTGTTGTTACTCTGATTGTTGTTGTCCTCGCGTTTGGAGCGTTTATCCCTTGCTCTCGTTCGCTCTCCCTTACTTGTTCTCGTAATGGGCATGAAGTCAGACTGTAAATGATGATGATGATGACGGTGGTCGCGGTAAGGAAAGCCCGCCGAAAGTTAGCCCGCCAATTGAACACGATTTTATCGTCCTATACACACACACATATACATATGCATATTTACGCAAGCGGGTGAGCGTGTATATATATATATATATATATGCACTTCCACGTTTATATAAAGGAGTAAAAATAGAACAAAAATACCTGTCGCATACTAAACAAACATTAAAGAAAGATAGCTAATGTGCCCGACAAAGAACTTGGAGTGTTCGCGGTTACTTTCACTCCAACCAACTCCTCTCCACATCAGCGATGATACCTGCGCATGCTCTATTGAACGGAGCGATTATGCACACTAAGGACTGGCATATACATATATTCACACGACGCTAATAGAGACACTAGTAGACGTCATTATGCTGCAGTCTACAGAAAATAAAGAAGAAAATATATATATATATATATATATATATACGACTTATAATCATAATCTATGTTGACACTTGGGGCATACCCAATAAAGGTTTGCAAATTCAAATATGTGTCTATTCTACGTATGAAGATGCTGTCGTTGCTCGTATCGTTTTAAAGCCAATTATAGTTGTGATATTCATATAATAGTTTAAGCGTTTTTTTTTTTAATTAGAGAGCACCAAATTAGGGATGGGTCCTGAGGCTATGTGGTCTGGATAGCTTATGCGCAATGCTTTTCTGGCTGCTGGTACGCTCGATCGAAGGTTCGGTCGTGGCAATCTATTTCTTGTGGTCGAGCATCTCAATAGAGTATATTTAACACAACAGAAAAAATGATACACTTCGGTGGCCGCACTGCACTAGCTGAGGACTAGGGTTATGTGCTTGGCCATTCCACGCTGCCACAGGGATTTGTTGCTAAAAAGTAAATTGTTGTAAAAAATAGTTACAACGAAAGCCAAAGAGTAGGTAAGACCCATTAGACCTATACTTTTTGGGCTGACTCTCAGCCAAGATTTAACGTCCATGTAACTGCTATTCGCATTGCCTCATAGACGGACCCCCATTAATACAAATGTGCAACGGTGGGGCTCGAACCCGCGCACCTATGTGTCTCCTCCGGTTGCGAGGCGCAGACAAATGCACCACGCCACCGAACTCGACAAGACCCATTAGGAACCTGGAACAAATAGTTTGGCGACGTTTCCTCTGCGGCGAGGGCTCTTCTGTCCACCGACACAGTGGCCCCACACTCCGACGAAACGAGGCTGGCGCTGATAGACAAACATCCCCCATGTCCACGTAACTTTTCCCTAGTACCGCCTCCCGTGTCCGCCGGCCAGTCCCACGAGATCACTGTGTCTGCGATAGATGTTATCAACGCCATCAGAAGCTTCGCCAACAGCTCGGGCGGGGGACCCGACGGCCTGCGACCACGCCATCTGAAAGATCTCATCGGCAGGGATGGCGAGGAGAACCAACTCGTCCTCAGCCTAGTGCGCTTCGTCAATCTCGCTGTAAACGGAAAGCTCCCAGATTTCGTGCTCCCCGTCTTCTATGGTGCCTCGCTCATGGCCTTGCGCAAAAAAGACGGCGGCATTAGACCAATTGCCGTCGGGCTGACACTGCGTCGGGTAGTCGGGAAAATCATTACCAGGAAGAGCATGCCGGACATTATCGGATTAGTCTCTCCGCATCAACTGGGCTCAGGGGAGGCGCGGAAGCGGCCGTGCACGCAACAAGAGCATTCATCAACCGCAACAAGAGTGTCCCAGGCAAGGTAATCGTCAAACTCGACTTTAAAAACGCCTTCAACTCGCTAAGACGTGATCACTTGCTCAAGGCGGTTCGCTCCCTCCTTCCCCGTCTATACCCACTAGTACACCAGATGTACAGGTTTCCAAGCAAGCTGATTTGGCAAGGAGAGTTTATCGAGTCTTGTTCCGGGGTTCAACAGGGGGACCCTTGTGGCCCCGCCCTATTTTGCGTCGCTATACACGAGCTTCAATCGCGTCTGTCTTCCGAACTCCGACCATGGTTTCTAGACGACGGCACCCTCGCCGGTGACACTCTTACGGTGCTGAGAGACTTAGCGCTGGTAAAGGAATTTGAGGCCGTCTCAGGGCTCACACTTAATGACTCTAAATGTGAAGTCTTTTTTCCTTTCCATGAAGACCCCCACCGCAGTTCCGCATTCCAAGAGGTGCGCAATCTTCTGCCAGCAGCCAGGTTAATACCCGTTAACGAGATGGAGCTCTTAGGAGCCCCAATTCTCGACGACTCCGTAGATATTTCTTTATCTAAAAAGGGCTCTGATCTCGTCCGCTGGTGTTCCAGACTGCGACTCTTGGACGCTCACCCAGCGCTTTACCTGCTACGCGTTAGCTTGTCAACCCCGAGGCTGATGTACCTTTTCCGCTGCTCACGGGCTTACACCAATCCGGACTTGCTTCACTCGATCGACGAGACATTGCGAAATACTCTCCAAGGTATTTTGAACGTTCAGCTCAGGCAATCGTCTTGGGTACAGGCTTCACTCCCGACGTCCTCGGGTGGCTTGGGAATCCGTATGACCTCGCAAGTCGCTATTTCTGCCTACCTTGGGTCCCTTAAAGCCACCGAGACTCTGGTACAAGGGATCGCACCACCGAATGCTCACCCAAGTTTCAGCGACCAGATTGAACAAGCTTGCCGCGACTACGAGAATAAATGGGGTCAGCTTCCAGAGAGCACATCGCAATCGTCTTTGGACTCGCAGGTTGTCAAGGCGATTCAAGAGCAACTATTGACTCAGGCGAGTAACACCAATGAGCGGGCACGACTAAGAGCCGCGATAGATCCATGGAGCGGCAAATGGCTTCAGGCCATTCCCTCACCGCAGTTGGGGACGATGCTGGACAGTACCACACTCCGCATTGCTTCCGGTCTGCGCTTGGGGGAATCAGTCTGCTTTGCTCATAATTGCGCTCGATGCGACCTCCCGGTGTCTTCCACCGGCGAGCATGCTCTAGCCTGCAAAAGGAGCGCCGGCAGGTTCTCGAGGCACTCGGCTCTGAATGACGTAATTCACCGGGCATTGCAGACAGCCCACATCCCTGCTGTTAAAGAGCCTGTTGGATTGTCGTCAAACAGCCAACTGCGGCCGGATGGTCTGACTTTAGTTCCATGGAGCGAAGGCCGATGCCTCGTCTACGACGTCACCGTGTCGTGTACGCTGGCTGCATCCTACGTTCGTCACACCAGCCGGGAGGTCGGAGCAGCCGCCCGCCTCGCCGAAGATCGCAAGCTAGCCAAATACCGTGAACTGGAACAGAACTTCATCGTCCAACCGGTCGCCTTCGAAACACTGGGGCCAATGGGAGAAATTACAAAGGGTTTCCTTGCGGAGTTGGGATCCAGAGTCGCGGTGGCAACCGGCGATAGGAGAGCATGGCAGTTTTTGCTGCAAAGGATATCGGTTGAAATACAGCGTGGCAACGCAGCGTCGATCATAGGTTCATTGCCGACAGGCAAGGGACTCACTTTTTTGCCGTAGCCAAAGCGGCGTCAGAATTTCACATGTAACCAAATAATAATTAAAGAATAAATATATATATAATTGCTATTCTTCTCTTAAAAAAAAAAAAAAAAATAGTTTGAAATGTCCTATATAGCCAAAATCCGATAAAAATGTCTTCTCTAGCCTATTGAAGTACTTGCTCAAGATTCATTAAAAATAATTTAGGAACGGGTATCGAGCCATCGGGCTATTGCGGAAACTTGTTACCGTTGAAGGAAATTGAAGAAAAACCGGAGAATTGAGTGTTTCCCTATAAATTGTCATATATATATATATATATATATATATATGAGGCGAGTGTGCAAACGCCGAGTGTGCAAACGTATTTTCTATATATATATATATATATATATACATCTCGCTCACTAGTGGTTTAATGTATATTGCCACAAAAAGCTTTTTCCAACGTACCAGCGATAGTCCGTCAAGGAACGACAAGTTCATTGAGACGAGCTGCTATGTTGTCGCCAGTCGTGTTTTGAGTATGATCTGTGTGATAAACGATAATAATCATAATACAAATCAATAAAGTGTGCCACGTACAAACAAGCGCAGACGTGGTCTTGGGTTGCAGGACGCCCAATAGTAGCAGCGCCCAATACAGCAGCCGCAGCAGCAGCACCAGTTGCGTTGACATGTTTATTGGGCGACATTTCGAGAATGACGATGATTTGATTCGCACCATTTGGCACTTGAGAATGTTGTAGCGTGTAGTGCGGGCGACACGGGCTTACACGGGCGAAAGGGCACCCGTTCGTAAGTTGTGCGAACTTTCATACCATGCTATACATAAAGACAAATGTCGCTGTCAAATTCAAGGAAACATACCATAGGCGTGTCTGTGTGTGTGTGTGTTGCCAGTCCCCAGTCGCCACCCCATACAGAGCAGCCCTTCGGCCTTTCAGCCTGATCAGTCGAAACCCCGATCACACATACGCGTCCACACAAACACAGTCTCCCTCTTTTCGCTGATATCCATACTTATATATGTACTTGTGCACAAGAGTTTATCGCCTCATCACATACGTATATATATATATATATATATATATTTCATCACATACGTATATCTACATATATACACATTTATGTGATGAGGTGATAAACCCTGGCACACAAGTACTATACCGCTTCACGACCCTCAGCATCGCAGTGGTTAAGGCGTGTTCCGTCTTCACAGTAGAATGATACATCTGCATTCAGAACAGATCTACATCACTCTGCCACCATATGCCATGTAGACATCGCATTCGAGCAGAATGTTTGCTGCTGCTGGTACTGTCACAAAGGAAACTGTCGACACTTCTTGCTTAGCCGTACATGAACAGGAGCGAAACTGCTCGGCTTGATGCGGCTTGACGCGGCAGCCAACGGGCGGTAAATTACAATATATCACCGCTATTCAGTTAGTCAGCTCGCTATTCGGTTAGCGACTCATTAACGCATTTTTACGACACGTTTATGCCCCCCCATTCTAGCCCCAGTCTTTCCGAATCGAATATTTATGGAGAGTAGAAATGGCCAAGGTCAAAAAGAAGACACAGACATCGAAAGCAGCGGCCGTCCTTCTTTCACCACATGGTCTCAATGATCATGATCCCACATGGGCCTAATGATCATGTTGACGCGACGCCATCGCGGCAAGCTTTCTTGTGTGTGTAAATGACGCATGAGGTTGACCGTTTTTACGTGTCGTACAGAGGAAAACCTTGACGAGTTTTAGTAGTAGTAGTAGTAAGTTATTGTTGTTGTCGCTGTCTGTTGTTTTTGTTGTTGTTGTTGTTGCTGTTGTTGTTGTTGTTGCTATTGTTGGTGGCGGTGTCACATCACGATTACTGCTATTGCTGTCGTTACTGTTTTTACTCATTGTTGTTGTTCATCGTGTGTCCGTCTCTACTGCTCCATCAATTAGCTGGGCGGTGTCCGGCCAATGACATTGGCAACATCCAGCAGCACCTTTTGGCTAGGTGATGATGAACCGGCCGTTTGTCGACTCATAGAGTTGCTGTACCACTTGAGACAATCAGGCTTGAGTTCCGGGGGGGCTGGTATAATAGGATCGTGTGACGGTAATTGGGGCGATTAGCGGCTACAGAGCCAGGAAGAATTGGCTTCCTCATCTCTAAAAACCGACCGTCGACGATCTATCCTCTCGTGATTGACTCGCGATTACGACGACGACGCCAGTGAGAAGATCCGCTCTCGGACGTACTGTGTACACGAAATGACGTCCACGATCCCTTTGGTGTGGAAACCAGAGATCCCCCCTTCCCGCGCGGCAGCTGCCAAGCCAGCGATCGCCTCGGCGAATTTGCTTCTCTCAATGACTTCTTTCTACTTACGAGAAGACTGATGACGAGCGAAGCGTACGGCGAGAACCACTGAGGGGGTATCATCAGCGACGGTGCGACTGCAATTTAAAGCTAAACGCTGCAGAGCGCAGCGAACGCTGACGACTTGGTGAACGTGTGTCAAATGCTGCCGCTAGCACATGATTATGACGTCATTGGTATTGCACGCTTACCTCTCGTAATGTGTGCTCTCCACCACACCATCCCAACCATAAATATATATATATATATATGTGTGTGTAAATGACGCAAAAATCCAAAACATTAACGAATCAATCAGTGTCACGTAGCCCAAATCTATGAGATGGTTGTCTCACTGAAAGGTGCGCGACACACAGATAGCGACGAATCGAATTTATCAAGCGAAGAAGCTTGCGTGGTTTTGCCTTGAAGAGATACTGATGACTGAGCGTCACTGAAGACCTGGGGGAACGCTGCAAGCTTTGTCATTCATCATCATCATCATCGACGAGTCATCGTAACTTGTCAGTGGGTTGCGTTTGGTATGTCACTTATGTCAGATATGCGGTCTCGAATGACGGACGTTTAATTAGAAGATGTCTAACCAGAAGACCCACCTAGGAAGCCTATTAAGCATTAAGGTATGCGTTTGGTATAACAGTTCGATTTATTTTAAAAGAGTTATTATTTATACAAAAAAAAAAATCAGAATTCCATTTCCATTAAATTTTGCAGTTATTCGCCAAGTAAACATACGTACGTCTTACGATTGTCGACTTTCGGCAAAACATTTACTTCATGTCCCGTGAAACTACGGTCGCCGTTAAACGTTCACTAAACATGATTAAATCTCTCGTTATCGATTCTTATGTTTGTGTAGAAGATGTCGTCGTGTTGATTGTGTAACAAGTGTGAAAAACAGTTGTACGCAGGATATTTCTGCGAATCACATCCCATGTAAAAACAACCTGACGTTTTGTTGAGCTGTTACATACGTACTAAAGAGTTTAATATACAATTCCAGCCGCTTAATTATGAAGCTACGAAGTAACCCATTTGCGTGCTTAATGTGTACGATTTGCGTGAGCGTGCCTGTTGTATATGCACTACAACAGATTTACCATCTATACGCACTACAGCACACTTCTCAACAGACAGTTGGAGATCAAGACTCTGCGCCAAACAGAAGTAGACATTTCGGAAAACCGGAAAACATTAGCATCTTTCGTGTCATTGATAGTAGCATATTGCTTGATATCACCAATATACGGTAAAAATTGATTGAAATTGTGTAGAGAACATACATCTACGGGCCAAGTAAAGTTATTTCTTGGAGACCACATTCAAATATCGCACTTGTACTTTTCGAAAACGTATCATTATCTACAGCATGAAAAATCTTTCCGCGGAGGAATCTCGCAATTCAGTTGATAAGCCGAGATCCCGCTGTGGTAAGAAAGACCGTCAGTTAATTGTTGATGAGTTACACATTCGAAGGCCGACTTGAAATAGAAATACGTCTATGCAGCGAGATTTATCAAAGCAGATCCCGCCCGTCACGTTGAGCCTCAATAAGTTGTAGAAGAACTGTGGAGTGTCCCGGGCAGTAAGCAAGTTGCCTTCAAGTTATGAGCGACAGAGAGTGCGCATTGTCGTAGAAGGTTTGACAGATGAACTTATTAATTAACAGAGTAGTTTGAACTTATTAAATAACTTATCAATTGCCTCCATAGTTAAGACCTTCGTGTACACTGTTTGTACACCGGAGCAATGACTAGACACGAAAAACAGATGGCACTCCACTGTCTTCCAGACTTCTTCGAAATATTAGACTTAGGGGAACGCATATCTTGTAACCAAGGTTTTTGTAAAAAAATATCTTAAGCGTCTTTCGAGGGTAATGCTTATCTTGGCTTTAATTTGTAAATATTGTTTTAGTAGGTTCACCGGGGAGACATCGACATCTTTAACAAAGCTAACAACTCCTTGTTATAGAATGCAGATTTCTCCAATCCATGGTAATAACATACAACTACTTAAGAAGGCTAATTAGTTAGACACCTAAACGGGGCTAGTGTTTGTTGCGAAAATCTCGTTGTTAGCCTTAGTTGGAATTGAATGTAGACAATTCATGTACATCGAGATTTTTCATGGGCCTCTGTGACAGCTGCGGCCGGATTACCCCGTATGCCGTATAAAGCCATTAGTGCTCACATGAGGCCAAATAGACTAAGCGCCGTCTTTAGAGAGAGTACCTGTCGCTTTTGTGTGTAAACAGCCACATCACGAGCGCCAATTAATAATTTACTTATGATTATTATTAGAGATTTGCCGACACTTTCCTCGACGAGCGAGGTGTGCATTGCACAATATATATATATATATATATATATATATATATATATATATATATATTGGTGAAAAATACCAAACATGATCTTTATTTTCTAAACTACTCTTTGGGCCACAAAAAGCTTTTAAAGACGCTAGAAGCGACTTTGAGCAAAACTAATCTCCGTAAAGGGTTGATGGAAAATGTGATGTGTAATGTTAAACTCTAAAGGTGAATGCCTGGTATCATTGTATTTAATTGTTGTTGTAGTGGAACGCACAGAAACAGAGAGGCTAGGCAGTTACAAGGAGTTGAACTAAAGATTTTTTCCGGCTGCCATGGAGACAATGATCTGTGAAGGCTAGTTGGATATCTCTCTAAGATCTGGGCTCATGCAGGTAACGGGCTCATGCCCAGCTCACAGGACAATGTAAGGAGAGAATCGTCGCCCAAAACCAAGTGTTTACGATGGTTGCTTTCTCTGGAATAAATAATAATAATAATAATAATAATAATCAACTAATCGTCATCATGATAATCATCAATAGCATCATAGTAATAATATACGACGTACAATTCTAGCACACGTCCACACCTTACAATTGATTTTGAGATTAAGATAAATTGAGAATAATACGCAGGTAATAATGGTGATATCGAAACACATTATATTATTAATAATGGTAATCATACTATTCATACGACGTCGACGACGAATGAGCGAATGCGGCCGTAACCGCAACGTCATCCGCGCAAAACGTCAGCGCCTCGCTCAGTCAGGCGCCAAAGTTTTGCGCGCCAAATTGACAACGCAGATGAAGCGGCCGGCTAGACAACGTCGCTTGCCGCGCGTCAGCATCAGCAGCGGCCCCGCGCAGAGACACGCTACCAACAGGCGGCGATAACAGCGCGAATGCGATGCGAAACACCCTTTGCCGCCACGCGGCCATCGGACGATTCCGATCGTTGCGTCAAATATCAGCAGCAGCAGCAACAACAACAACCTCAACAGCAATAACAACAACAACCTCAACGGCATAACAGCAACAACCTCAAGAACAACAGCAACAACCTCAAGAACAACAGCAACAACCTCAAGAACAACAGCAACAACAACAATAGCAGCAACAACAACAAAAGTAGCAACAACAACTACCTCAACAGCAATAACAACAACAGTAGTAGCAGCAACAGCAACAACCTCAAGAACAACAGCAACAACCTCAAGAACAACAGCAACAACCTCAATAACAACAGCAACAACAACAATAGCAACAACAACAACAACAAAAGCAGCAACAACAACTACCTCAACAGCAATAACAAGAACCGTAGTAGCAGCAACAGCAACAATTACATCAAAACAACATACGCCATATACAGGGGAAGAGTGAGTAGTGATGATGGTGCATATTTGCCAGTGTTCCTTTCGGTGAGTGTGACTCTCTAGGGTGATTACATATGGTCGTTTACATTCATGTATGTCCGCGCATACCTGCCTGCCTGCCGATCTACCTGTAGTTAGATCCATACGTCCGCGTATACGCAAACGTACAATATGTTTAGCCAAGTGTTGCTAGAGATGTGGCGTAGCTGGGACCAGTGGTAATGTAATGTTTGACCTTTGGCGCCTGGCAATGTATAAAGTGCACTGCATCGTCTCGCCTCACCTGGATGTGCTGTTGTTGCAAGTTTCGCTCGTATATATATATATATATATATAAATATATATATATATATATATATATATATATATATATAAAACATATATAATAACACTTGATTTATTTCCACTCCAGATTGGGTAAAATATACAAATATATATATATATATATATATATATATATATATATATATATATATGTCAGTGTGAAGTCGCGCGCCGTGGAACGTATGTATATTAGGGAGGAGTATTTATGTCGGGGGGGTTCTGTGAGTGTGTATTTGATGTCTAGGCGCGTGATTGTATGTTTGCTGTGTGAGCTTACGGGTGCGCTAGTTAGCGGGGCAGGGAAAGGGTTGGAGAGGGCGGCATAAAGCAAATCATGTTCCTCGTCGCTCATGAAGTTGTTGTTGTTGTAGCAGCAACCGCAGCAGTAGTAATAGTTGTAGTAATAGTAGTAGGTAGTTTCCGTAGTAGAACCTGCTGTTCACAGGGTCCCGGCGGCCTTCACCCAGAGACGCGGGCCGGAGCGAGCGAGCGAGCCAGCGAGCAGCCGCTGGCTGTCCACAATCGGTTTGGCGCGCGCAGCAAGGGTTGATTGGATGATTGGTTGGTTGGTTGGCTGGTGGGTTGGCTGGTGTTGTTTTTCTTGTTGCTGCTGCTGCTGCTGCAGAAGTAGACAAATGGCCTACATGATCCTGTCCTCCGTTCCGGCCGGCCGGCCGCAGCCCGGCGGCCCGCCCCTATTTCGTTGCCCACGTCACTTTCGGCGGGATTCGGCCATACGCAGACCCCCCACATGTCGCTATCGCCGCCGCCGCCGCAATGTCGTTTCTGCTACCGCCGATGCTGTTGTTGTTGCTCTTCGTGTTGTTGTTGTTGTTGTTGTTTTTGTTGTTGATCTTGGTGTTGTTGTTGTTGATGTTCTTATTAGTGTGGTTGTTGCTCTTGGTGTTGTTGTTATCGTCGTTGTTGTTGTTGTTGTTGTTGTTGTTGTTGTTGTCGTTGTTGTTGTTGTTGTTGTTGTTGTTGTTGTTGTTGTTGTTGTTGTTGTTGTTGTTATTGTTGTCGTCGTCGATGGTCAAAAGCCGGAACGTACAGCAGCAACGTGACAGTGGTGGTGATGAATATGGTTGTCGTCGCTATCATCGTTGATACTTATGATGTTGTTGTTGTTGTTGCAGTTGTTGCTTTTGTTGTTGTTGCAGTTGTTGCTGTAGTCGTTGTTGTTGTTGTTGCTGCTGCCGTTGTTGCTGTTGTCGGCCCGGTCGTGGTCTTCGTATACATTGCCGTCCACCTGATGACTAATATACCATAGACACATATCAGCGCTTAATTCGCTCCGGGCGAAGGCAGCCAAACAGGTAGGTATGGGTCGACACGGGAAACCACTTCAGTTCGTTTGAAGAACATTCGTAATTCGTTATCACTTGGCGAGACATGTGCATGTATATATTTTTAAAACTAGATTTCATTACGATGGGACTACAGAGGCGTGCGCTAGTGAAACTGCACGATGGAGCGCCTGCAGGCCTGCAAATGTTCGCATAGTATGCGCTAGGTATCGGATGCTTTAGATTTCTCAGTTTTTTATTAAATCATTTTGTCGCAGAGTAGGTATTATACTATCATAATGATTGCTTTTGCTACGAACTATGACTATTAGAACGAACGACGAAACACGCAGCCGGAGGCATTTCCTGTTTGTAGCTCGATGTTAAATACAGTGCCGATGGAAGTGCATTTGCCGAGCGGTATAACCGTCATTAAATCATTTTCAGAATACTCTGTAAAATTGTTTATAGGTTACTGGCTATTATATATTCGGCATAGTGTGGTGCAGGTAAAATATATATATATATATATATATATATATATATATATATATTACTCATCATATTTATTTCACTCATATTGAGTATGCATATAACATAAACATTTATACAGATTACACAATTATATCGTCAGCTGCTCGCAGCATGTCATTCGAGAGAGCCAGTGCAGTGATCTCTTCGCAAGGGCCAGGCAGGCAGACGCATGAAACTTCGTACACACCTGAGAGCACAGTCGACAGACGCACTCGGTGTACTCCTTGTGGAAGCTCGTATTCGAACAAACCAGGTGATGATAGCCATGAACTATGTATCTGGTATAGACGTGGCGATTGTCACATGCAAGACCAGACCAGAGGTGAGAGGCCCTGAAAATATCCAGGTCTCCAACCTCTCGTTGGACTTGTTCAACTTTATTTTCCCATTCCGAGATAAAGCTCTCGAATGGTACTGTACCTGTCTTCAACCTCAATCGAATTATACCAACAACCGGTGCACAGCCTGACATTAGGTACACAAAGCGGCTCCTTGCCCGCATTGACAGACAAAGTACTCACTTCATGTACATTGTGAAACACCTTTCAAGCAAACCAAAGTTTGCCCGAGTGAGGTGTTCCCATACTCTGTCAAGACCATACATCAGCGCCGGAACAATCTTGAGGTAGAAAAGCGCCACTGCCGTCGGGGCGGACAGTCGCCGGACATCGCGTATCTCTCCATAAAGAGAAATTAGGGCTGTGCGCGCTGTCTCGACGATGTGAGCAGTGAAGGTCAACCCAGTATAATGAAGCCGAAGCCCCAGATACCGGAATATATATATATAAAGGACGGGAATAAAGTCTTCGGTCCCGACTTTGTTCGAAACTAACACCTCAAAGACGCTCCTCAAAATTGGTCTATTTTCCTTACAGTCTTCAACAGACGCCTAGATGAAAGCCATGTCCCTGGTTCCCACAAGGAAATGTAGCGGAAATGCTACTAAAAATACTAAAAGTTATCCTAAAAAGAAAAATGATCGTAGAGATATGGGATGAATGCATTTTTATATACCTTGTTTGTTGACCTGAAGTCTGATTTTGACACTGCTACGCTTAATGCTGTGTTCCAGAAGTTTGCCAAAGCAGGTGTGGGCTCCTAGACACAAACCCTAAACAACCTTCTCCGCAATTGTCCCGACAAACCCTAAAATTCTTAACGTCGCAATTTGTGAACCTGAGCCCGTTAACCGTGCTCGGGGTATCACATTGTCTGTCGACGATATCGTCATGTTCAGTCGCGTCAAGTAGGAGTTGCAGCGAAGCATGCGCTCCCTAGATGTGTATTGCAATAATAAAGACCAATATGTTAACGTTGGAAACAATAAAGCCCTGATATTTAGACCCAGAGGATCACTTGCTCATTCTGATCGCTTGAAACTTACTAGTGCAGTCGAGTTTGTCAACACCTTCTGCCATCTTGAGGTTATCTTTTCGATGAAGGGCACAACTTTGGACAGCACATCGCGGAATGTGTGAGGAAAAATCTAGTCTCGATGCCGGTTATTGAAAAGCCCCAACAATACTTGAAGCCGCCCTAAAAAGAAAAGGTGATCATACAAGCCGATCGTGGCGGGATATTGCCAAGAAGAGTTGTATTTATAAGATATTGGCATTGGTGCTCACAAAAACATTTCGACATTCCCTCTGGGCACGCTTAAAGCACATGCTTAACCTTCTTTGTGTTTCGGTGGCGGCACCCAGGTCATATGGAGCATCTCAGCACATCACAGCTGAATAAACTAGATACGCTAAAGCCCGCGTTTTCTAAGTTAGAAAGCGCCATTGGGTACGCCACGGAACGCGGAAAAAACGGTTAGTTTACTTCATGACTTCTACTCAATCGGTTGTAGAATATCTAGTTACCAGATCTAGTGTCCCAGAAACCTCTGCTCTTCGTCAGTACAGAGAAAGTTTCATGAAAAAAGTTCAAGCAGTGCTCTGAAGTTTTTGAATCGCCAGCAACGAACACAAAACTGGCGCATGCCACTACAACCCAACCGACATCATGTAACCCGCTATTCACTTAAAAGTTACATCATAAGCTCTGCCATAGAGAGAAAGAGACTCCCACGATTCTGACATCGGCTGTATGTACCGTTTAGGCGACTAGCCGTGTTCTATATACCATCTTGATACCTGTCGGACAGCTATTTCTCTTCGCAGTTAGCTCGATGATATTTTATTATTTATATATATATATATATATATATATATATATATATAATATATATACATACATAGTGCAATAAATAAATTATGATTTTCCTTTGCTCCCTTGTAACGACCAGGCTTGTTCAAATAAGACAATTGTATTTTTTTGAAGACACAAAATAAACCGGCCAGGTTTGTACAACGATATATTCCCTTCCATATAAACTGCGGAAATTATTACCCGACACGGTTCAAAAGGTACAGTTCTATTTACTCTGTAGCGCCACAGCGAACAAATTTGGCAATGACTTCGCACAAATAAAGTTCTTGCCTATTTATGAGGAATGCATAAGGCACGCAAAAAGAAGTGGGATTAGAGAGCATGCCATTCATTCTAGCACCAGCGTATGCATATGTAAATCTACTTCTCAGCCTGTCTACTATGTATCCCCGTTGAAAAACGCACTCCGACGAACCATAATGGGTATGAATAAGCCCGACACAGCTACGTCTCATACCAGAAACTTCCTTGACTTTAAAGGGGTCATTGTCATTTTGTCAGGCCGTTTTCCCTCCTCTCAAGACGAGCCCCGTGTCCCAAGCATCGCTCGGAATCCAACCTGCCAAAAGGCTCTGCCAATAGCGTCACTGATACTAGCAGGTCTCGCCATCGGCCCTCGGTATGAATGCATGATAATGGATGATGTGCTATAGCGTTCACCGATTCTGCGTATCTGCATTGATGGGGCATCATTGCGCCCAGTGGAGGGGCCGAAACCAATTCATGTTGAAATGTCGTCCTCGAGCAATGTACCCAGAGTGCAGCCACACTCTGCGCCCCCAGCTGGCTGTGCTCCTAAGTTGGGGGGCGGAGGGGGGCTTACAGTGCAATTCTCAGCCGAGTGGATTAAACGGTCTTTTCTCAAACAGGCGAGTCACTCACTCATGTTGAGAATACGTGTTGTCCGGTGTTGCATTTGTCACGGAGATGTGCGATCCTCCTTTTACATTGTGAGGTCACAAGTGTGTTATAGTCGACGCCCATGCTGAATCTGTAGAACCAGAAACAGTGCTTCGCACCAACCTGTACAGTTCCGATTCCCCCATGGCCTTATATTCACGATTTACACCGATACTTTTCGAGACGTCTTCCAGGCAACGCCGGGGACTCGGACGTCTAGGAGTGGGTAACAGAAAGCCGTAAAGGGAGGTGTGGGTGCCCTAGCGATGCGAACACGTCTTTAACGGCAGGTAGAACAGGGACGACTCCGACAACGACTCGCCCTACTGGGCCCCTGTCTGTGACATAATGGTCTCACCACACCAGCATGGCCGGCCGGACGCAGTTGTACATGTGGAGCGTTTTCTGACCCACTATTCTCAACAAGTGGTCCCTCTGCACTTTGTTGAAAGCGTTTCGATGGTCAAACTTGAATATATATAGACGACGCTTGATTTTTTGAAAGCCAGCCATTGAACGCAGAATGATCAAACAATAGGTCTCGCTGATCCATTGACCAATCGCTGATTGCCACTGTAGCTGACGTGCTCAACAACTGGATTTTTCGCGCACCTCAACGTGGCGTATTTTAAGGTCGGATCTAGCTATGTATACACATAGGCTGACGCAAGAACACAAGCCAGCGGACTCTTAGGAGTGGCTAAACTTCGCCAACGAGGCTTCCTAGATGCTCCAGGTTGATGCACATTTCTAGTAAGCCAGAATGAAAAAAAACTGCATCTAAGCAATCGAGAACATTCACGTGATTCACGAAGAGCCGTTACATGTGGCATATGTAACAGGGTCGTACTACCTCTGGCCCAGTGATTGGATAAGAAATCATTGAACTTTGTTTTTTCGCTCCACGGTGAATGACCAGTGTCATCACGACATATTCCTTAATTGTCTTTGGCCGAATTTCGGCAGATTCGATACGAGTGAACTCTGGTTTCTACAAGAAAGTGGCACAAACCACGCAGCCAGCGAAACAATTGAGCTTTTAAGGATGAAGTGTCGGTACGGGAAATCTCGCGAATGGGAACATTCACTGGCGTTCAAGATTTTTCCCGTGGGTTTTTTAACGCGTAAAAAAATTCGTGGCCCGTCTACAGTTTGCTGCGCCAATATTGTAATTCATTAGAAATTATATTTTATCTGTATTAAAATAAAGTAATTTTGAAATACATTAAACACTCCTCCTCGATATTTTACGTTAACGCCTTTTCATGAAAAATCGTAAAATTTTTCCATTGCGACCAAAAATGTACGTCCGAAAGACCACTCTCACGCAATATCTAATTTAATGCCCATCATTTTCGTATCAAGGTGATGGTGCTGCGTTACGTAGTTGTCAAGTCACTAAGCTTTTTCGATAGCCATATCGAAAGCGAAGGCATGCATATTTCCATAGGGCGTATGAGAAAGTTAGGTACATATTTTGAGGTTTGGTAGAACTTAACAAGAGAATAAATTTTCCTAGTGGAAGGAGGGGGAGGAAACGTCTTGGCAAATTTTTACGGTTCTGAACGTGAAAAATTGCACGTAGAACATAACAACTATGACTGTCAAAAAAGCTTAGTGACTTGACAACTACGTAACGCAGCACCATCACCTTGATACGAAAATGATGGGCATTAAATTTGCTATTGCGTGAGAGTGGTCGTTCGGACGTACATTTTTGGTCGCAATGGAAACATTTTACGATTTTTTATGAAAAGGCGTTAACGTAAAATATCTTTTCATGACTTTCCTTAATCTGGGTATTAGCCTTTTGCTACGCAAGCTAGTGAAGTGTGCAGAATTTTCCTCCGAACACGCCGGTGTAATCGGTTCCTTCATGCGTTGACTGGTTCTCCCGCAAACAGAGATTTCGCACAACTATGTAGGAAAAAAAGGCAGAAAAACTACTTTTATAAACTTCGCTCTCTCTCCTAAAATAGGGAAAACTTATTTTCTTGTCGAGTTCTATCAAACCTCGAAATGCGTGCACAACAATATGAATGGCCCTGTATATACAGGGTGTCGCTGAATTTTTTTATAAAGAAATAGGGAATTGTAGAGCTCGTTAAAGCAAATAATTTTTCCAATGGAACATGGTCTCTGAGAAGTCTTGTTTCGGAGTGAGAGCGAAATTACTATAATTTGTGACACTAGTGTTTTTGCCCGACATAGGAGCATAAAATGTGCTGTTGCGAGACAACCAGTCCCCATAGACAGAAACTAAATACATTGTCGTGTTCCTGAGAAAACTAAAAACACTGTCGTGTTCCTTCTGCTTCTTCCGAAGGGCATATAAGGCCGGTCAGAAGATGCGACACGGTCGTTTAAAAGAAAAATCGTCAAAAATGAAGTTCTTTATTAGCTTTTACGCTAAATACTTCAGAATCATAACCCTACGACCACCCACGTGTTCAAAGCTATTTCTAACATTTCATGACGATCATTTTGGTACCAAACTTATGGCAATGCGAGCTGTGGTTGCGGAGTAATTACGATTTTTCGGAGGGCATGTCCAGATTAAGTGCATGTAAAATGACTGTGGCGACGTTCACTACCGCCGACGTGTCGCGCGACAGCCGCAGCGCGTCATTTTTCATGCACTTAATCTGGACATGCCCTTCGAAAAATCGTAATTACTCCGCAACCACAGCTCGCATTGCCATACGTTTGGTACCAAAATGATCGTCATGAAATGTTAGCTTTGAACACGTGGGTGGTCGTAGGGTTATGATTCTGAAGTATTTGGCGTATATACGTAAAAGCTAATAAAGAACTTCATTTTTGACGAATTCTCTTTTAAACGACCGTGTCGCATCTTCTTCCCCGGCCTTATATGCCCTTCGGAAGAAGCAGAATCTTCTCAGGAACACGACAGTGTATTTCGTTTCTGTCTGGGCGGACTGGTTGTCTCGCAACAGCACATTTTATGCTCCTATGTCGGGCAAAAACACTAGTGTCACAAATTGTAGTAATTTCGCTCTCACTCCGAAACAAGACTTCTCAGAGACCATGTTCCATTGAAAAAAATATTTGCTTTAACGAGCTCTACAATTTGTATATTCTATTATAAAAACATTCTGCAACACCCTGTATATATATATGACGCCATGTGGCGTCGTTTTTAGGAACACACGCAGCTTTGCGAAAAACGAGTTTTTACCTCTATCACGTTCATCATTTGCGCTAAAATCACCGGAACGGCTATATCGATCAAGGTCGATTATGTGAAATCTAACTATGTGAAACTTATGTGAAAACATAGCATTGCTATGAAATACGATAACTACGTGTACAGTACATGGTGAAATACAAAATGTTCAGAATTTATGCGTGTATAACCTACTAACGAGTGAGCTCACTACAGCGGCATCAGGAATTTACATACATCCCTATTCGCGTAGTGGTAACAGCGACAGTAGCAGCGGAAGGAACTTTACCGAGTTTGGCAACGATTTTGGCGCGCAAATGTCGATCGGCGACTGAGCCGATAACGATGTTCGGCAGGCCGGTTGTCAGCCACCACCAAAAGCAGCAACAATAGCAACAAAAACAACAGCGGTGCGTTCGAAGTGGGCGGTGGTGGCGGTGCTGGTGGTGACGGCAACTTCGTTGAGTTCAGGTGAAAACGAACAATACATGGATATACGTGCATATACGAGTGCGGATCGGCAAGTTCTAGCGCTTTGAAGGTCAAAGAAAAACGGAGCCGAAACAAACCAAGGTCTTCCGAATTGTTGTTTGCATAGAAGCGCCATTGATCAGCTAGCTATACAAATTTCCCATTTAGGCATAGGCGTCGGTTTATTGTTTGAGTTTGGTTTATTATTATTATTATTTACGAACTGCTTATGATGATCAAGTAGTGTCCAGAAACGCTGTGCACAGGCGGTACCGGCCGGTTTCGCGGTGGACGATAAGCGACTGAAGTTACGAATATTACGGCTAAATTGTAAGAAAATTGGACGACATCCTCGAACGGAGGAGGCCTGAACTCTGGAGCAGACAACTCTTGGATTCTCCATCACGGCAACGCACCGGCGCGCACACATATTATTTGATTCGATTTTTTTGTGGGAATTGGCTCTATGCGACTTTTTCTTATAACCAGGGATAAAAGTTTTTTAAAGGGTCAACATTTCAAAGCTAAAGAGGAGATAAAGAAAAAATGGCAGGTGAAACTCAGGTTGATTCCAAAAGATGCGTTTAAAAATATATGATACACGTGCATTGCAGCGGGCTTTGAAGGAAACAAAACACTTTGGGAAATATATATATATATATATATATATATATATATATGTAGAGGAAGACTAGATATACAAATACATAAACGTCCTATGTATAGACATCATAGACACAAGCAGGTAGACGGGCAGAAGACAGTTGGAAGTCAGTTAGGGCGAGCAATGAAAGAGGGAGCAGCCGTAGCCACCGTGTCGCTCTTTTGTCTGGAGTCGGACTCGCTAAGGCAGAATTAACTGCCGGCATTCACATTAGCCATCATCGCTGTCGGTCCAACGGATAACTAGCCGTTCGGTTTCCTCAACAGTCCTTGTAGACGCGCACACATTTTGAAAGGATCTCTTTTAAAATATAAATTAATGTTATTGTAAAGAAGTTCACCTACAACATCATTATGAATGAATGAATGAATGATGGCGCTGTCTACCTTTAGTATACCAACGTCATTACCAATGACGTTGGTAGAGGTAGACAACGCCAGCAACAGGCGGCACAACGCGAGACAAGTATGATACTAATCAATAAAATTATATTATTTTTATTTATTACTACTTGTAAGAATATCCAACATTATTATTGTTATTTTTATAAGCTCACACATCTCTCGTCTTAGGTATGTCACCACAACTTTATTCTAAGAAATTCTTGACCCCAGCTCAACCTTTTGGCGCAGGACATTCTACGCCTTTGCACCCTTATCAGGATAGAAGGCGAGGTTCAGTAGATGCTTGAAGAACTCGTTTTACTTGCGACTCGGTCGAGGTCTACACGCTCAGCTTAATTTGGCGTTAAACATTGCGGCAGTTTCGTACAACTACTACTTCCGTGTTCAACCATCGCACGTTTTGGCGGACATCAGTCACCATGATATGACTAAAAGGCATCCAAAGCGTGTCAAAATCAGCCAGGAACTAACTCGTGAAGGTCTTTGTTCTCTGCAGTGTTACTCAAGAACGACGCCGAGGTATTGTACGGCCTTTTCATTTTCGGCGGTCCTTCAGCCTTCATGCGTTCATTCTCCTCCCAATAATTATTCGCTACAATTTCTGTGATGTTTTTTAGCAACGTATTCGTCTTTCAAATGTGACTCCCCATCATGCGCCTCAACTTCTTAATTACTTAGGGAAAAGTACGTACGCCAGCACATGATTAAACTTTCGAAAATGACGTCTTCGGTGCAGCCAAACGTTTTGTATTGACACTTTCTGTAACATCCAGCACGGACCGGCTAAAAGCCCTGCGGTTGAAACAACCACCAGTTAAGAATGGCCGACGTGGACTAAGCCGTCTCTACCCGTTGTTACAGCCAAGGACGACACTTAAGCCAGGATCTTCCTCTGGAGTTTTACGGCAGGGTTAGACTTGATCAAATTCCATCTTTTAATCAATCGCCTTTTCCGTTCCTTGCAGGCATTGTTGCATGCCTGACTGAGTTGTTAAAGGCCCCAGATTTTTTCATATGGGCATGCCGCTCTGTATTCCCTATCTAATCCACCAACCGGACTGCCTTATCGACAATCTCCCCATCTGCATAAAAAATATATTAAGTGGAGGACGAATAATATTATAGGTCTGCAGCAGAGTCGCAGAGAGAGAGAGAGAGAGAGAACAGGTCTCTGACGTTGGTGTTGTCTGGGTATCAAGTACATAGTAGATTCCCTTAGGAACCCGCCAATTTTATGATTTTACGATCATTTGTGGGTATCATAGTAGCCGAGAACGTTCGACGCGTCCTTAACGTTGGCATAGCTTTTGGTTTTAACCTCCGGGGTAAAACAAAACCAGATGTGAAATACACTTGTTGGTCCCACCGAGTAATCACGTCAAAATAGCCTCACTTCTTCCGCAGTATCCTTTGACCCTATACGATATAAATAAATGTAGCTCTTCAAGTTAAGCTCGACCCGGCAGCGCCATACTCCTTCGATTACAGTGATTTGTAAGCTCTAAACATGAGAACCAGTTATTTAAAAGTTCATCTTATGAAACGCCTCTGGCTGGTTTTATACATTCGTTGAAAGTAATCAACTTTTCGCTTTATAAAACTTATCCTCATCAAGAGTGCTAGCTCTTAAAAAAAGATTCTCCGTGATTCAAAACTTTAGATGGTCTTTAACAACCGGTGCTTCTATTAAAAGTGAACTATTGCCCCGATATTCTGGAAAAGCGACTGGAGTTTAAAAACAGACATTTTTACACTACACGACAAGTGCGACTGAACAGCCTAGATGAATGCTGTAATATGCCACATACGCCTAAGTTTGATTTGAGGAGCAACTGCCGTATCACGACTACTGATATAATATGGTACACATGCTCTGTTTGTGTAAAAACTAGGTTTCTCCTTACCAAGGTAGATTCACTGCAGCTACACGAGCATCCCGCGATCGTACCCTATAGCATTGCTCCAGTACGATTCAAATCGTGTTCTTGAAGGGACTACCAGAAACAGACGCGGAAGCACACTTGCACGGCCAAAAAATGCATGGAAGGTTATGAGAATTCCTTTCTTTTTAATGCGTGAAAGAGGGATTTTTGGAGTTTGATGTTCTTTTTTTTCGTAGGAGTAGACGCGAATACCATGATTAACAAAAGCAGACAATATCTGAAGTGAAGTACCTCCCTAGTTTCTATTGTGATCGATGGCAGTTTTATTCGCAGATGAGATTTACTTATTGTATTCGAGCATGTCAGGACAATATATGTAACACATTAGATAAAAGATGGCATACGTTGGTGGCAAGGTCACAAGGATTTATTGTTAAAAAAAACCCACAGTAAAGTGCATAATTTTTAAACAAGGCCGCAGAAGTTCCACAATAGGACCAATCAGAGGTTAAACCTTAAGACAAAATAGTTTGGAATGATCTTTTATATGCAAATACTTCTGTCATAGTTCTATTCGGACGATAATCTTTTCTGTAAACAACCCCTAATTTAATTTAAATAAATTTGCCATCTGGAGAGGACGGTCCATTAATAAGCCTCAATTGCGCGTCTTTGTTGAGCGAACACTCCTCTGAAATAAAGACTATTGTTTTTATTTTAGAGGAGCGTAGTTCGAGAAAGTCTTACGCGGTTTGGGTAAGACTTTCTCGAACGCGGTGTAACTAGGCAGGAGCCAGTGATACTTTCTAGAGTTGTCAATGAAACTGTAAAAGCATGAAGTTTTCCACTACTTCTTTTGGGTGAGCACTATGACGTGTTAGTCCTTACTGACATGAGACAACAGATGCCACGGTCGTCCCAAGTTACTGCATAAAGGAATATACAGGTGTACAAACAGAATGACCTAGAAGGAATGTCTGGGTGTGCGAACAGAATGTAGAGCAAATGGGGGAATGCATAATTGCAAAATACAGACACCTGATCGCACGCTTTGCTGTATACAGCTTTCACATGGCGATTTGTCTTCAAGAGAAGTGCTATGAAATCTATTCGGTGTGCTTGTGCAAACTCTGCGAGCGACAGCGTATTTGATAAATCTTCAACAATGTTATTGAACAGTTCCGTTGACTCGAGTTTTGAAACCGTGTTGCATATACATATATGTGAATGTGTTTTCCCCTTACGCGCAATATGTAAACCAACTAATAAAATTAAATAAAAAAGAAGACAATATATATATATATATATAAACTTCAGTAGTAATACCCTTATTTTAAGCTACAAAATAAACTCGCTGGTGGAGCGACTTTGAAAAATGCAGGCGCTCAAGGTCTTGTCTACTTGATATAGTGGTAAGTAATACTAATACCCAAGTACACCCGGAAAAATCGAGAAAACGCATTTTGGGAGAAGAACGAATTAAATTACAAAAACCTCAACAAAAGCTGCAGTCTTCTTTATGGCATAATTTTGCGAGAATAGCACAACAGAACACTACACTTAATGCAAAGTAGTCGATAGTTTGTGTGCATATACTGTGCATGAATAATACCGGTTTGGGGGTCAAGACGAGTGTTGTATACCTCAATTTGCTCAATGGCCACACCGACAGTTCGTCATACGAGTCAGCATCGCTTCGTCAATCGAACCAGATGCATTACTTGGAAACCTGGAAAGCACGCTTGCTTGCCGGGCAGTGTGGAGAAAACGAGTCCTCAAATGTTAATTATAATGCCAAATGGATAAATAAATGGGTTGGCACGTAGCGTTTAAAACACGACCGCGTCTTCTTACAACAAAACTAACGAAATCATTACCCTTCGGCCATCCGTTCGCTATATTTTCAGAACCTTCAAAAATTGGTAGAAATTTTTTACAGGCCTCTATATACATACATATATATATATATATATATATATATATAGAAATACGCTGACCATAAATACATGTGCAATAAAGACGCCTCAAATAAACCTCCAATTAAAACTTAATTACACTTTATTAAACCGACAGCCATGGTATATGTTATTGTACTACTCCTTCGCGTCCGGAATAGCTTCAAGACCCTGAGAAGGCACAGGTGAGAGACAAGAGGTCGTCAGTATTCTTATATATATATATATATATATATATATATATATATATATATATATATGCAGATTCTCACGTCATACATAAATTATGTAAATAAAAACGTAACTGAAACTCAAGAAAAATATGTATATTGCGGCATAAGAATAACATTGCCGATATTGTTAGATATATTAGGTAATTCAATCTATCTAATATATCTAAAATATAGGCATACATATCACATATGTCTAAAAAACAATTTTTCTAAATATATAGATACATATAAATATATATGTCTAGAATCAATTGTTTATATAAATACATATATATATATATATATATATATATATATATAGAGAGAGAGAGAGAGAGAGAGAGAGAAAGAGACATACGATGTCCTTGTATGCGCTGCCGCTGAGCCGAATGTCTCTCAGCACCATCTCAACGGCTGTATGGTTCCTCACGTTGTGCACGTACGGCTAGAAGAACCATGTGAAAGATAGCGCAATAAGGTTAAGAGCTGTCCCTTGATTTTTCAAGCTACGAAAGCATTTTTTTCCATTATCCAAATCTAGTATCTCAACAGAGTATATGTATATATATATATATATGCATTTATGTATATATATAAAATCCATGTATTTTCACACAGCATGTGTGACCATCATCATCGTCTATGTAGGTATTCGTATATATCGCACACACAATATATATATATATATATTCGGGACAACAGCGTTATAGACGAGAATTCACAAATAACAAAGATAGTCAACAATGCCTTAAATTGCCTAGTAGAACATGAATAACTTGTAGATAAATGTGTTTCTACAAATGCCTCATATATATATATATATATATATATATATATATGAGGCATATGTAGAAACACATTCACCTCTAAGTTATTCATGTTCTACTAGGCAATTTTAGGTATTGCTGACTATCTTTGACGTTGTTGCCCCAAATTATCGTATGCTCTATGCCAAAAGAAGTATACACAGAATTCAATCTTACGCAGTTAGTTCTGCCTTAGGGATCGGAATGAACTTTTTGACTAGCCTAATATTGTAATCGTTCAACGTTTATCGTTGAAGCCGGCAGCCACAGCGAGTGAGCCGTTCCCAGTTGAGTCGCAGTGCGTACTTTGCTGATTGAGTTAATTTTCTCGTGTTTCACCTTTGAGAACTGATCTATATAAAAGGAAACGGCTTCCAACCTAGCAGGGTTTAGTAAACACAGCTTTGACAACTTGGTCAACGGCTTCAAACATAGCAGGATTTACTGAAAACAAAACTGTTGACAATTTGTTAAATGTCATCTGTATTTGACGATATGTAGATTACGTAACGATGATATGACATGAAACAGATTATATATATATATATATATATATATATATATATATATATATATATATATAATAATTTATTTAAGTGTAGCAAAATATAAATTTGTGATGTAAGAACGTGTGCACAGTCCGCTGGGGCATAACTCAAGGCACTAGGTCCAGGCTTGGGCTGGTCCACCTAGCCAGGGTACCTCTCACCGAAGCGGCATTCCGCCTCTGAACATCTAATGACAGACGTTGCAGTAAATACTCGCCCGCCCTCTTGTCTCCTGTAGCGAGCGCCAATCTTTTCCCAACATCCTTGAGCAGTTTCGTCGTGAGCGACCCAGCCCCCCCCAATGTCTCGAATGCAAGCGGTGAGAACAAGTGTGGGTAACCGATGCTTGAATATTTTCTGCACTTGGCTGCTTCCGCTAGGGCTACCGCGTGTCCAGGGCGGGCTGCGCTCGTACCGACCATTGAGGGGGCTAAAGAGTTGGATTATATATATATATATATATATGAGCATATTATGAAAAGATATTATGGTTGTTTATACCATGAAATATATATATAAACCAACCTTGCCGTTAAAGAAGCGATGGACGTACTGATCCAAGTACCATGGTGCAGATATCGCAGCGTAGATGATCATAAACGATGGCAGGATCTCGTACCACATTTTGTTTTCACTCTCGCTTGACCCGCCTCAAACGATACCTTCACACACACACGGTTTTGGCTTCACGGCGAACCGCTATACCCACAACTTTCGCTTGGACCACGAATTGCGATGAGATCACCGAAAGGAATGACTTCTAAACCCGAATGACCTACTCGGTGTTTTTGTTTGGGTGCTTTCTGCTCAAAACACACCGACGCCACGTCGTCTGCTACGGGTCGAAGCGCGCCAACATTCGAATTCAATTCGTAAAGCGGTCCAATTCGATAAGTGCCTGTAAAACCGAGCAAGATGGCTTAGTGGCAAAGCCTTTGCCTTGCATTCGGGAGGACTGGGTTTGAGACCCAGACCGGCCGCTCTTAAATTTGTTTGCATGGTTTCCAATTTAGACAAGGTAAATGCCGGAGTGGATTAAAATTAGCCATGACATGAAAAAAACCGTACACGAACAATAATAGCCTTACAAAAAAAAAAGAAGTGCACTCACTTCCAATAAATACCAAGAGATTACTTAAGGCTTGTCGTAATAAACTAACAATTGTCCTCATGATGTATCGAACCAACATGTGCGATTGCGAGACGACAAGCTGTTTGATGAAGAAACTAGCCGGACTGAACGGAAGAAAGTTATATTTTGTCTAGAAGCATTCAATGCTGGCTAGGAGAAAAAGAATAGACGTATTGAGTATAGCTTGTAGAAGTGTGGATCTAGGATGTTTCGTTGCTCTGTTTAAGCTTTTATGTTCAATAAATTGACAATTTGCCTTTAGGTTGACAAAGTACGGATCTTCAAGAAAATTGGCATGTTATGGAGATTATTTCATTCTTAAAGCAGTGGTTGTCGATTCGTGGTTGCAAAGGAGTTTCGATTTACCGAGGACAAGTCGGAAATTAACGCGTACATTCAGCTAAGATGATGTTTTTTGATCAAACGTGTTGCTCATTTTCGTTTAGAATAGCGTATAGATTACGTGACGTGAAGTGTTCCACCTTCTGACCAGCACAATGTTCAACCACGCACTACACTGTCTACGAATCATAAAGGCGCGATTCAAGTCAATCCTAACCGACGTTCACCGGCCAATGACGACACGCCTCAATCAATCTCAATCGAAAGAAAAGGGTCGATTCAAGACGCTCAATCCAAGTCAAGCCTAAGGCTTGATTAGGATAATCGGTTAGGATTGATTTGAATCGCGCCATCATTATGATTCGTAGACAGCGTAGTGCGTGGTTGAACATTGTACTGGCCCTCAGAAGGTGGAGCACCTCGTCACGTAATCTCTACGCGTTTCTAAAAGAAAATGAGCAACACGTTTTTGATTTAAAAAAAAAAACATCATCTCAGCTGAACGTACGCGTTCATTTCCTACTTGTCCAACAGTAAACCCGTAATCCTCTACGGAACAAACACAGACCGCTGTATGTATGTACATTGCGACCGATTTGAGAGCGGAGTCGCCTGGAGACACACACACCTTTTGCTAGCCTGCCAGCACGCCGCGACGTCTCGTGGACCAATAAGAAGACTGAAAGAGAGGATGGTGGGCTCATCATCATAATAATTCTCTCCTGGCCGTGTGTTCCGGCCGTTCATTCGAACTCTAGCTTCCTCGCGATGTAGTTGCCGTCGCCTAACGAGCCCTACAGGTCGTCCCCAGTTAGATCAGCCCCGTTCGTTGGTGTACACTGTTGATTGGTGGAAAATCTTGTGTCTAGATAGATAGATAGGTTTTATTATTCTTATGAGTGGCTTACATTTGTACATAGGTTCACAGCTCCTCAAAGCCATCAAAGGCTAGTATGGAGTGTTTATATCGCATATTTTCTTATAATTTTATTTATTGTCATTATGATTATATTATTATCGTGTTCGGCTTGTATTAGAGTAAGGTAGCTAAATAGTATTGCTTAGCACTTTGTTTGAATATTGTCAAAGAAGAGGTTGCGCGCACATCTGGGGGGAGCTTGTTCCAATATGTGGCACCGAGATTTGATATTGAGAAACGAGATTGGTTACATGCAGAGCTGCAGACCAGATGAAAAGTTGTGTGTGTGATCCCCTTGTGTTCATGGTGGATGTCGAATGGGAAAGATTAAGCAGGTTGGGATGAAGTCACATTAAGATTCCTTTATTCTTAGCTACGACAGACATCTCTATTTGCAGAGGGTAAGGCAGAATCGACATGTCTACGTATTTATAGGTCTGTGGCTTGATGTGCTTGCTACTCGAATGGTTGTTGTTGTTGTTGGTTCGAAACGGCGGGATGACTTGACTCTGGATATGGTCGGTCGGATTGTCAGTGACTGCAAGGCTGTTGTCACTTTATATGTCATCGCTCGCCTGGCTTGTAGTTTGGAAAAGATTCCCGGATAGATTCAGTCCCAGTTGCAAGCTGGAAGGAAATGTCGCAGACAAGGTCACGAAGCTTGCCAAAAAACAAGAGTTGTTGGGGTCGTTGCTAGTCTTCTGGACGATGGTCGGACGGTGGTACGTTTGTGCGGACGGACGGAACGTGGACGGTGGTCTACGTAATAATTGTGTTATTTCACCCAAAACTGAGTGTATACAGCAATTAGAGGCACACAAATCTCCTGGTTTATCTTGGTCCTGATGGAAAGACAGCATATACCCGCTTCACCCGAACAGCGTGAAACACTTGGAATGAATGGAAATTCGCCTCTTACAGCAGTGGTTCCATATTCGCACTAGGCAATATGTCGCCTTTGGAAGCGCTTCAGTATGAAAAGACGAAGAATTGCAAGGTTAAGGTTTTTTTTCCAGTGTAGATCTCAGCCAGGACCGAACTTACATTACCACAGACGTGCGCTGTAAAACACACACCCGTGTTATGAAGTCAAATACCTAAATACGGAAACGTGTTCACGAACTCGAGAGGCTCTTTTTTTATTTATTTGATGCGCTTAATGGCGCCGATGCTTCAACAGTGAGCAACAACAACGTCATCTGCGTAAATCACAACCATAGCGTTTCTGAACTCTCGCTGCACATAGCTAACGAGCTATACCGCTGGATTCTTAAAGGATAAAGTGCGCGCAGATTATAAACATATGTAGACTCGTGTAAGATAGTCAGACGAATTCCACACGCTTTAAGCGATCCGGTATGATGAACAGTCGAAATGTTATGACCAATGCATTTATGCATGTATTTGCTAAACGTCCGCATCACGCCTGTTTAGCTCGAAGTGCCGATTCTAAGGAATGGGGAAATGCGGGGGGGGGTGGAACTCTCCCTAGGCATAAGTTTCCTCCAGTTTTACAGTAGGGAACGTAAGGTTTATTTAGAAAATGCCTAATATATATGCTTTACAGATACCAACACTTGCTGCACCGGTGTGACAGCCACCTTAGCTCCAGACAGAAATATTCGAATAAAAATTGGCAAAAAATGTGGGGGAAAAAACATGTGGCTTGCCGCCGCAGCGCGGTACGAATGCCACGGCGCAGCCGAACACAAAGTTGAGCAACTGACTAAATGTGATATGAGGTGTTACGAGCACTTTCCGGTCGCTTTTATCAAATGTTGAAAGTGAGAGAAACACATTTATGTGAATATATATATATATATATATATATATATATATATACATATACATATACATATATATATATATATATATTACTATGGTAATGCTATATAATATACATATAAATAGTATGGATATAGGATTTAAGACGACTCGAAGTGACGAACGTCCTCTATTATACGGTGTATAGTTAGTTAGTGGCTGTGTCGTAAAAAGTTAGTGAACTGTCGTAAAGAGCTGCCACTCAATTGTGCGTAGTGCGGCATCACGGTGACCGTCGCGCCACAACCGAACGGTTCCAAAACAGCTGGTATGGCCGCGTAATTATTGCTTGTGTTGTTGAGACTTACCGCGCTAAACTAGAGACTTTGCCGTTATTAGGAAACAACTGGTAATATACCGCTGTAGTTAAATTGTAACAAGAAACACTACGTGCATATACAGAAAGTGACTGCAATCCGATTATTGTGTACCGATTATTGTGCAATTCTAGCCTATGCAAAACTAGTCCGGCAAAATACCCAGATTACGATTGAATTTGCGAGTAATAATAAAAAAGTAGATAATATCAGATAAAGAAGAAAGTGCCTACTTGCCGAACACCGGCATGGAGAAAAGATCCGGCATCGAATGCTTCGAATACAGGCGAACTGTGAGTAGGTAACGCCCAAGCAAAACGAAGAGATGCTCCTGCTAAAGTTATCAAAAGCTGTATCTATTAAAGTTATTAAGGGATGTATTTTAAGGTCAGCGTCTGGCAATAGGCACTAAACCAACCAAAGGCTTAGCTGGGCTAATTGACAGGTGCGTTGTATAGAGTTCTTGCGGCCATCATGAAATATCGTCTTCGCAAAGAGGGATACGAAGTTTTCCCTCTCATGCTAAAGGAGCAAAGTGACGCACCCAATTGCACCTGCGGCTCGCAGTGTGTGATTTCGGCGTCTTTAGTCCATTTACCGCCAATAAACCAACGGACTGCTAAGACTCAAAACTCGCGACTAAGACTCAAAAATGATGCAAACAAGTAATTCAAGTGAACCCTAACAGAAGTCGTGAAATCTCACCTATTTTTTAAACAACTAATCCGGAGTAATACATTTAGTACGTTTTTCACATTACGTCCAAATAATCTACGTAGTAGTGTGTCAACTACTCCACCGGAAGTTGCTAATGTCGAAGTGGTGAATAACGCGTTTGCATGGAGAGTTTGCGACGTGCCCATAAGTGTAAAGACTACAATGCGTTTTAACACCCCTTTTTCAATAAAGAAGACTTTGTATTGTATTGTTGTAATGCTGGACCAGATAGCGACGAGAGGCGGAGAGCCTTAGTAGTTTTTTCTAAGATTTTAATGCTGCTTCAACTACGGGGGGGTCTATCAACACTAACAGAAAAGGCACGCGGCGAAATAGAATCGCACATAGACCTGACAATCAGCAAACAACAGCATGCTTTTGAAGTTTTAAACTGAATCGTACATCTTGAAAGAGAAAATCTTGTCGATCACTACTGTATATGTAGAATCTGACGTCGGGAAAATCCATACCTTAAAACCCTCTCTGATTTTAAGCAGGAGACCGAGGGAGGTAAGTCACAGGATAACGAAACGCTTCGGGCCAAATTGACAAACATTTTGGACTCAAGGAGGAACTCTGAGAGCGCCCAGAACCTGGAAAAAACGTTGCAAGAGGTTTGTAGCGGGCCACACGGAGACCACGAGTTCTTCTTCGTTGCTTATCTTGCATAGGTTCCTTGCTTATCAGAGCTAGAGGAAGATCCATAAGAACGGCTACAAGCTGATATGAGGCGTATTGGGATCAGAAGAAGTAGAAATCTTTCCTCTGGGTACTGTATGACTTGGGAGCTGCCGAGGCCTATATCCCGCAGACAGCCTCGGCGGAGGTACTCGCTGCGGGGGGAAAACATAATACCGGTAGGGCATCAGGCCTTGATGACGTTCCGGTCTCAGCCACAAAGGGTACTTTTAAGAAGTCCCGGATGTGGTGGTTTACGTAGCCAATACTCCGCAGCGGCTGCCTCCCCCTGCGGCTTGGAAGAATGCACATTTTGATACTCATCTCGACAAGGATTAATCTCTATAGGCCAATCTGCCTAGTTAGCACGCTGACTAAACGTATAGAATCAATTGTCAAGACCCGCATGCGATGCTTTGCAGAAGAGCACGGCCTCCTCTCGTCGACACAATAAGGGTTCCAAAGAGGCCGATTAGTCGGACTCTCGGTTATAGAGCGGGTGGTTATTAAGACGAAGGCCGCGCGCCAACCCCGCCTTGGAGTAGGGGCTTTCGACTAGATGTACTGCTAGACGTATAAGGCGCTTTTAATTCCGTCAACACGCCTTTTTGATAATGGACCACGTCATCACTCATTTATTGTTTGGAATGGAATTCCTCCCGCCATTGCAGCCATCCCCGATTCTTCGGCCTTTAAGAGAAGCCTTAGAAAGTTTGTTTTTCTTCCTTGTAGTTTCCTTTTTTGTCGGCTCCCCTCTTGTTAACGATATCAGTTTGAAATTTGATTGACTTTACCCTAGTCAAAACTACTGCATTATCATTTAATTTCCGTACATTATTTCTATTTTTGATATTAATTTGTCGTTCTTCTAAACATGTTTGTTATTTAATGAATAAATTACTATACGCAAATATTCTATACTTTATTATTATTACTATTATTTCTGTTACTTTGATTAATTTATTTGTCCTTTCCTTTCGACTCAACGAGCACATAATCTTTGTTCTAGCGCCTGGGCAGCCTCCGCAGTACAGAGGCTGTATGCTTTCGAGAGTGTTTGCAAGTATTTATAAATAAGGCTATGTGTTTCATTCATTCATTGATTATAGCCTGCCCGGAAGGAAATCTTGGATATATTTTTAAAAGAGAGTTCATCCCTATCTGCACCACGCAATCTCGTCCTACTTGAGCAGGAGGCGTATAATTAACGAGGGCTCCGAATTCGACATGGCGGGCGGAGTTCCCCGGGCTCTAGAACCCATTCTAGAAAACCTGGCGCGCGAGGACGACTTACGTTCATACGACTTTCCGGATGGCACTGAACGGCCGGCGTTCGCAGACGAGCTGCAGTGGTGCTCCAGTCCCGCTCACCCTACTTGAGAGTCAAGGATGCGAAATAAAAATGAGGGCATTCTCCTAATTGCGGCAAGTGTCCTCTCTTCAAACTAACTCTAGATAGTCTGGACATCAAAGTTGTCAATACCACCCTCCCTCTTGGAGTGCACCTAAAGAGGGGCTACAGGGCACACTCCATATACGTCTCGCAGCAGAAAGGCTTTTGAGGTCTCGCACAAGATAGCCCTGATTTTGTGACTCATCCAAACAACTACAGCCCACGGGAGCCAAGAAGGCGCCTTATAATCGCATCGGCGTGGCCGTCTACAGCACTGTTCACAGTCAGCAGCGGGTGACGCCATGCGAAGCTCAACGAGTGGCCGCTTTGAGAATCACCATGGCCGATAGAAAGGCCACCACAGCGGCCGTCCCCGTTCTGTCCCCTGGGACTTGAAAGCAAATGAGCGACGCCGCTCGCGGGAAGACCCGGGAACAATGAAAGCGAAGAACAGAAATATAACCCTCAAAGTTTGGCAGGCCAAATGGGATTTCATTCAGGACGGAACGTCCGAGTACCGGAAATTGACTTAGATCCCAGATTTCAGGGCCTGGGTGAACCGTTCATGTGGCAAGTTAACGTGATATGTGACTCAGGTCCTCACCGGACACGGTGATATTCAATCATACCTGTTCAGAGTTGGGAAAACCTATCCCATTCGGCAATTACTGCCAAAGCGAAACCCAAAACACACATGAACATACAATATTGTGTTCGAAATTGGCCTCTTAGCTTGCAAATCGGCCACGGACTAACGACGCTCATACAGCTTATAATCAAGTCACGTGACGATAAACCAGTATTGCGCGTACTATTGAGAACAATATTTTTAAACATTTGAATCAAGTAGAAGCAAGTTTTTGTTGCAATTATTAGCAGAGTTCATATTTGTAATGCAAATTGTGAATAATCAACAATTCTCCCCGGACAAGGTTTCTTGCAGCCAACTGTGACTCAAGGCAGAACCTGCTGAAACTAAATCTAAAAAACACCTTCAAACTTGCTTTAAGAGGCAGTTCGGACACCTTCATATTTAATCCGGGCTTGGTAATACTGTTGTCAAGATTTAGACTTAAACAGGGTGTTCCATGCTGCTAAGACAGCATGGGACAGCAAAAGCTGTGAATGCGGCTCCGTAAAAAACTTGTAAACTGATAAACTATGGCGTCGGTTGGCGATGTTAGATGCCCATCTGGCACTACTTCTGTTACCGACGCCTTGGGGCATGTACTTTTTCGGAAAACAAGAGAAAGTCGAGGGTTCTGTCAGGGATAACATCATTAGAGTCTTATACGAATTAAGCAGTCTCCAAGCTATTCCTTCGCCTCGAAAGGGAACAATAACGAGCAATACCACTTAACGGATCATTGTTAGTTTGATGGCACATCGCGCGACGTAATTGGGAAATGCGAACAGCAGGTTGTGCTCAAGACTATAGAGTTCGGCGTAAACTCTTAGTAAGAGTACGAAAAAGCACCCTATACGTTTCGCGCTAAACAACACCTAAGAAAAGGCAGCGCGGCCTGCATGCCTGGCCGAGATGAACAACGAGTCTAGAAATTCACAGTTGAGCCTGATGACGTGTCTCTGATGCCTTAACAAGCTAACTGCTTCAGCGTCTGAAAGATGACAATAATAGCCTGTGCAGCTGGAATTATTTCCAATCTGGCAAAAACCTGGCACAGGATTATAGTGTTTTTCTGCGAATTGCCAGCAGTTTGTGTTATCAAGGTTATATTCAACAGTACCTATCTCGGTACATTCCCACAAACACACATATATATATATATATATATATATATATATATATAGTTTGATCCATAAGTCCTTTCGTTTTGTCGTTACGGCAGAAGACTTTATTGAATGGTCTTTGCCCATTTGTTTAACTACCTTAGCCCAACATTCAGGCAAGCCTATGGTTCCATCCCTCCAGAAGGTAGCGTCCGAAAGTAATAGTATATATACGTTCTAACACTATCCAAAGAATCGAATTCTTTGCCATTAAGGACATTTTAAAGGGACCGAAACAGTGGTAGTCCGAGGAAGTAAGGTCAGGACTATATCAGAATGTGGCAAATATCCCATCAAACTTTCATAATTTCTTGGTGGTAAGCAAATATGTGTGCGGTCTTGCGTTGTTGTGATGAAAAGTCACTCCTCGTCTGTTCGCCAAATCCAGCCGTGTTTGGTAGATTGCCCTCTTCAAATTGTCCAGTTGCTGAAATTATTTGATTGTATGACCGTTTCGTTTAGTTATGACAGCCCACAAAAGATCACGCCTTTGCATCCCACCAAACATTAACATCACTTTCTTTTATGGGGTCCGGTCTTGGCGGTTGCTTGGGGCTCGCTCTCTCCGGACAACGTTGTTATAGAGTGTTCACTTGTTTCACATCCCCTGTCATCATAGTGCAGAAAAGGGGCGATCCTTGTTTTGTTAAGAACCGATCGCACACGAACTAGCACACGCTCTCCAGTTGACGATTGCTAAGCGCGTGCAACGCCGATACATTCAACTCGCTGACGAATCGCTCGGCATCGAGATGCCTTTCAACTGATTGTTGTTGGTACAGTCGACTGTAGCCGCGCTCATGTGCTTTCGTTGGAGCACTGTTGTTAATGCGGCCGTGTCCACTGTCAAATAATGTCCGCAAGGGTGTCGCTTCTTAACGCCGAAGTCGCCGCTCTTAAATCAGACAAACCACTTTTGAACAACTGCCATATCTGTTACTGCCTCTCCGCTATACACTTTCATTATTGGTTAGTTTAGTACGGGTGCAATGACAAACAATGCGTGGAAGGGACTGCATCGCATCGTGCGCTATGCAGTACATGGCTTCCACCATGTTCTCTGTAATACTCAAGGGTACCATGAGCCGACAGAAGAATGTATCTGTAACAGGGTGGGAGAGCTTGTGGGAGATATCATGGGGGAGTGCCCCAGAGTTGAATCACTGGCCAGGCTGGCTCAGTGACCGTGTTTTTATGTATAATATTTGACTATATACCTAACAAAGGTGATTAATAATGAATGAATGAAAAAACATTAAATATTGGTTAGTTAAAACTTGGGTTGCATCTTTCCTTTCCGGAAATAAAATAGTTTTACAGGCCGAAAATGTACATTTAACTGCCACTCACTTGAGCATGACGGTTGGCGTGAGTTAGATATTTGAGCGAATTCCACGGAATAATACAAGCCCTTACCGCCATGCAAACAAACAGCCCTCTCCCAACAGATTTCATCCTCTTCCGGGGCTGCACAGTACGGCGCATGCAACGTTCCGACCTATAGATCAACCCAATATTATATATATATATATATTGGGTCTACAAAACATTTTTTTCGAGTTTTATAATGATTCTTTACGGACAAAACCGAAAAAACTTTTTTTGTAGCCCTACATATATTAACTATTTACGCGAATAAACGTCCTTTTCGAGCGGGAAGTGCAGAAGTACCCTTAGTTGGGCTAACACTGTGTAAAAACCGTGTGTTGCCCATGAGGGCTCTCCGTTTGGAGGGCTTCAGCCGAACAACGTCGACAGAACAGCTGCGTGGTTGGCTAACCGGGAGGCATACTGTAGTGCGTGCTATCTAGTAGCTTAAGTTTCCCGGCGGGCTCCGTCTTCTGCGTGGCCTTTGGTGATAATGACTTAGTAATGTTCCAAGCAGAGCCTTCCGGCCGAGAGCTGTGAGTTTCGGCGCTGGCTGGGGGCTCCGTCGGGTCAGACTAGATTATGCAAAGAGTTTACTGACGGGTATGGCTTAACAGCTAGACAGCACAAGGCAGCTGCATGTGCTCAGAGCTGCAAATTATTGCTTTGGAATTGCGAATGTTAATCGGGGGGCTTTACAGCTAGCGCTAGAACGTTTGTTTGAAGGTGTGGACATTGTACTCTTGACGGAAACTTTTATGTAAGAGAAACTGCATTTTGATGAGATGCCGGGATTCATCTGCTAGCGAGTTTCCCAGGCGGAGGGCGGGAAAGACCAGTAGGGACTTTCAATCTATTTACGAACAGGGCACCCCGAATGCAATGTGTGTGTCGAGGTGAGTATTGCATGACACTCACCTCAGATAGTGAGAACCTCGCATTGTTCTACCTGCCACCTCACTACGGTGATGTTGAGGTTGCCGACGCGATCAGTGCTGCTCTAGCGGTACTAAACCACCAGCAACCCACTCTGGTCGGCGGCGACTTCAACTGTCGTTTTGATAGTGGCGCCTCCGACAGGAAGGGTTCTTCCTGTCGTCCTAGGAGGGGGCTTCTGAAGCTTGAAGGGCCTGCGTTGCGCAAATTCACGTACGTTTGCCAAAATGAAAGGGGCACTAGAACTCGACCTCTTGTTCATAACCTTCAACATTCGACGAAGTTTCAAGGATGCGAGGTTCTTAATATTCCAGTACGGAAGCACCTGCCGGTACTAGCGTCTCTGTGTGTGCCTGGCCAGAGGGGCGTCCCGTGGCGGCAGCCGACAAACGTAATTGTCTAGGTAACTAGATTTGCGTGTATTGACACGCTTATTACGGCTGCTGAAATCAACTTCTGACATTGAACAGAGAAATCACGCTTTGAAGGCCACTGTCAGACGGCTGTAGTCAAGAAGAAGTACCGACAAAGAGGGCGCGGCCCTGGTTTACACAGGCCTGCTACGTAAAACGTCGGAAAGTGTTGGGGCTTCTGCGTCGAGCACGGTCTCTACACCCCGACCCCCAGATATTTGCTGATCGTAGGGCGCTTATGGCCGAGATAGAGCAACCTACAATAAATTGTTATGGAGAATAGGTGACAGTATGATGAGGAAGAGAAATTTTGATGCTTGAGAGAGCAGCGCGTGAACTCCATGTTTACATTGTTCGCCGGCTGAACAAAGGCATGCACAGCATGACAAAGGAAGAAATGCGGCAGCACTTTACCGCCCTTCTGCTCGATGCAAACGCCTCGCGCCAAACTCAGTTTTGAGCAACAGCTAACTCTG
>QVRM01000554.1:85000-170403 GCA_003439945.1 Dermanyssus gallinae | reverse complement strand
TAGAGCCAGTCGGTTCTTAGAGTCCGACACTTCTAAGAGCCAGCCGGTTCTTAGAGCCAGCCGGTTCTTAGAGCCAGCCGGTTCTTAGAGCCAGCCGTTCTTAGAGCCAGCCGGTTCTTAGAGCCAGCCGGTTCTTAGAGCCAGCCGGTTTATAGAACCGCGGTTCTTAGAGCCAGCCGGTTCTTAGGCCAGCCGGTTTATAGAACCCGCCGGTTCTTAGAGCCAGCCGGTTTAGGCCAGCCGGTTCTTAGGGCCAGCCGGTTCTTAGGGCCAGCCGGTTCTTAGGGCCAGCCGGTTCTTAGGGCCAGTCTGGTTCTTAGGGCCAGCCGGTTCTTAGGGCCAGCCGGTTCTTAGGGCCAGTCGGTTCTTAGGCCAGCCGGTTCTTAGGGCCAGCCGGTTCTTAGGCCCGTTAGCCAGTCGGTTCTTAGAGCCAGTCGGTTTTTAGAGCCAGTCGGTTTTTAGAGCCAGCCGGTTTATAGAGCCCGCCGGTTCATAGAACCCGCCGGTTCATAGAACCCGCCAATTCTTAGAACCCGCCGGTACTTAGAACCCGCCGGTACTTAGAACCCGCCGGTTCTTAGAGCCAGCCGGTTCTTAGAACCCGAGGATTCTTAAATCCCGACGGTTCTTAGAGCCAGCCGGTTCTTAGAGCCAGCCGGTTCTTAGAGCCCGACGGTTCTTAGAGCCCGACGGTTCTTAGAGCCAGCCGGTTCTTAGAGCCAGCCGGTTCTTAGAGCCCGACGGTTCTTAGAGTCCGACGGTTCTTAGAGCCCGACGGTTCTTAGAGCCCGACGGTTCTTCATGCCAGCCAGTTTCTAGGGCCAGCCGGTTCTTAGTGCCAGCCGGTTCTTAGAGCCAGTTGGTTCTTAGAGCCAGTTGGTTCTTAGAGCCAGTCGGTTCTTAGAGCCAGTCGGTTCTTAGAGCTAGTCGGTTCTTAAAACCCGACGATTCTTAGAACCCGACGGTTCTTAGATCCCGACGGTTCTTAGATCTCGACGGTTCTTAGAGCCAGTTGGTTCTTAGATCCGGACGGTTCTTAGAACCCGCCGATTCTTAGAACCCGCCGGTACTTAGAACCCGCCGGTTCTTAGAGTCCGAAGGTTCTTAGAGTCCGAAGGTTCCTAGAGTCCGACGGTTCTTAGAACCCGCCGGCTCTTAGAACCCGCCGGTTCTTAGAACCCGACGGTTCTTAGAACCCGACGGTTCTTAGGACCCGACGGTTCTAAGAGCCAGCCGGTTCTTACGGCCAGCCAGTTTTTAGGGCTAGCCGGTTCTTAGGGCCAGCCGGTTTTTAGAGCCAGACGGTTCTTAGAGCCAGTCGATTTTAGAACCCACCGGTTCATAGAACCCACTAGTTCTTAGAACCCGCTGGTACTTAGAACCCGCCGGTACTTAGAACCCGCCGGTTCTTAGAGTCCGAACGTTCTTAGAGTCCGATGGTTCCTAAAACCCGCCGGCTTTTAGAGCCATCCGGTTCCTAGAGCCATCCGGTTCCTAGAACCAGCCGGTTCTAAGAGCCAGCCGGTTCTAAGAGCCAGCCGGTTCTAAGAGCCAGCCGGTTCTAAGAGCCAGCCGGTTCTTAGGGCCAGCCGGTTGTTAGGGCCAGCCGGTTCTTAGAGCTAGCCGGTTTATAGAACCCGCCGGTTCTTAGAGTCCGACGGTTCTTAGAACCCGCTGGCTCTTAGAGCCATCCGGCTCCTAGAGCCAGCCGGTTCTTAGGGCCAGCCGGTTCTTAGAGCCAGTCGGTTCTTAGAGCCAGTCGGTTTTTAGAGCCAGCCGGTTTATAGAGCCCGCCGGTTCATAGAACCCGCCGATTCTTAGAACCCGCCGGTACTTAGAACCCGCCGGTACTTAGAACCCGCCGGTTCTTAGAGCCAGCCGGTTCTTAGAACCCGAGGATTCTTAAATCCCGACGGTTCTTAGAGCCAGCCGGTTCTTAGAGCCCGACGGTTCTTCATGCCAGCCAGTTTCTAGGGCCAGCCGGTTCTTTGTGCCAGCCGGTTCTTAGAGCCAGTTGGTTCTTAGAGCCAGTTGGTTCTTAGAGCCAGTTGGTTCTTAGAGCCAGTCGGTTCTTAGAGCCAGTCGGTTCTTAGAGCTAGTCATTTCTTAAAACCCGACGATTCTTAGAACCCGACGGTTCTCAGATCCCGACGGTTCTTAGATCTCGACGGTTCTTAGAGCCAGTTGGTTCTTAGATCCGGACGGTTCTTAGAACCCGCCGATTCTTAGAACCCGCCGGTACTTAGAACCCGCCGGTTCTTAGAGTCCGAAGATTCTTAGAGTCTGAAGGTTCCTAGAGTCCGACGGTTCTTAGAACCCGCCGGTTCTTAGAACCCGCCGGTTCTTAGAACCCGACGGTTCTTAGGACCCGACGGTTCTTAGAGCCAGCCGGTTCTTAGAGCCAGCCGGTTCTTAGAGCCCGACGGTTCTAAGAGCCAGCCGGTTCTTAGGGCCAGCCAGTTTTTAGGGCTAGCCGGTTCTTAGGGCCAGCCGGTTTTTAGAGCCAGTCGGTTCTTAGAGCCAGTCGATTTTTAGAACCCACCGGTTCATAGAACCCGCCGGTTCATAGAACCCACCAGTTCTTAGAACCCGCTGGTACTTAGAACCCGCCGGTACTTAGAACCCGCCGGTTCTTAGAGTCCGAACGTTCTTAGAGTCCGATGGTTCCTAAAACCCGCCGGCTTTTAGAGCCATCCGGTTCCTAGAGCCATCCGGTTCCTAGAACCAGCCGGTTCTAAGAGCCAGCCGGTTCTAAGAGCCAGCCGGTTCTTAGGGCCAGCCGGTTCTAAGAGCTAGCCGGTTTATAGAACCCGCCGGTTCTTAGAGTCCGACGGTTCTTAGAACCCGCTGGCTCTTAGAGCCATCCGGCTCCTAGAGCCAGCCGGTTCTTAGGGCCAGCCGGTTCTTAGAGCCAGTCGGTTCTTAAAGCCAGTCGGTTTTTAGAGCCAGCCGGTTTATAGAGCCCGCCGGTTCATAGAACCCGCCGATTCTTAGAACCCGCCGGTACTTAGAACCCGCCGGTACTTAGAACCCGCCGGTACTTAGAACCCGCCGGTTCTTAGAGCCAGCCGGTTCTTAGAACCCGAGGATTCTTAAATCCCGACGGTTCTTCATGCCAGCCAGTTTCTAGGGCCAGCCGGTTCTTAGGGCCAGCCGGTTCTTAGAGCCAGTTGGTTCTTAGAGCCAGTTGGTTCTTAGAGCCAGTCGGTTCTTAGAGCCAGTCGGTTCTTAGAGCTAGTCGGTTCTTAAAACCCGACGATTCTTAGAACCCGACGGTTCTTAGATCCCGACGGTTCTTAGATCTCGACGGTTCTTAGAGCCAGTTGGTTCTTAGAACCCGCCGGTACTTAGAACCCGCCGGTTCTTAGAGTCCGAAGATTCTTAGAGTCTGAAGGTTCCTAGAGTCCGACGGTTCTTAGAACCCGCCGGCTCTTAGAACCCGCCGGTTCTTAGAACCCGACGGTTCTTAGAACCCGACGGTTCTTAGAACCCGACGGTTCTTAGGACCCGACGGTTCTTAGGACCCGACGGTTCTTAGAGCCAGCCGGTTCTTAGAGCCAGCCGGTTCTTAGAGCCCGACGGTTCTAAGAGCCAGCCGGTTCTTAGGGCCAGCCAGTTTTTAGGGCTAGCCGGTTCTTAGGGCCAGCCGGTTTTTAGAGCCAGTCGGTTCTTAGAGCCAGTCGATTTTTAGAACCCACCGGTTCATAGAACCCGCCGGTTCATAGAACCCACCAGTTCTTAGAACCCGCTGGTACTTAGAACCCGCCGGTACTTAAACCCGCCGGTTCTTAGAGTCCGAACGTTCTTAGAGTCCGATGGTTCCTAAAACCCGCCGGCTTTTAGAGCCATCCGGTTCCTAGAGCCATCCGGTTCCTAGAACCAGCCGGTTCTAAGAGCCAGCCGGTTCTAAGAGCCAGCCGGTTCTTAGGGCCAGCCGGTTGTTAGGGCCAGCCGGTTCTTAGAGCTAGCCGGTTTATAGAACCCGCCGGTTCTTAGAGTCCGACGGTTCTTAGAACCCGCTGGCTCTTAGAGCCATCCGGCTCCTAGAGCCAGCCGGTTCTTAGGGCCAGCCGGTTCTTAGAGCCAGTCGGTTCTTAAAGCCAGTCGGTTTTTAGAGCCAGCCGGTTTATAGAGCCCGCCGGTTCATAGAACCCGCCGATTCTTAGAACCCGCCGGTACTTAGAACCCGCCGGTACTTAGAACCCGCCGGTTCTTAGAGCCAGCCGGTTCTTAGAACCCGAGGATTCTTAAATCCCGACGGTTCTTAGAGCCAGCCGGTTCTTAGAGCCCGACGGTTCTTCATGCCAGCCAGTTTCTAGGGCCAGCCGGTTCTTAGGGCCAGCCGGTTCTTAGAGCCAGTTGGTTCTTAGAGCCAGTTGGTTCTTAAAGCCAGTCGGTTCTTAGAGCCAGTCGGTTCTTAGAGCTAGTCGGTTCTTAAAGCCCGACGATTCTTAGAACCCGACGGTTCTTAGATCCCGACGGTTCTTAGATCCCGACGGTTCTTAGAGCCAGTTGGTTCTTAGATCCGGACGGTTCTTAGAACCCGCCGATTCTTAGAACCCGCCGGTACTTAGAACCCGCCGGTTCTTAGAGTCCGAAGGTTCTTAGAGTCCGAAGGTTCCTAGAGTCCGACCGTTCTTAGAACCCGCCGGCTCTTAGAACCCGCCGGTTCTTAGAACCCGACGGTTCTTAGAACCCGACGGTTCTTAGGACCCGACGGTTCTTAGAGCCAGCCGGTTCTTAGAGCCCGACGGTTCTAAGAGCCAGCCGGTTCTTAGGGCCAGCCAGTTTTTAGGGCTAGCCGGTTCTTAGGGCCAGCCGGTTTTCAGAGCCAGTCGGTTCTCAGAGCCAGCCGATTTTTAGAACCCGCCAGTTCTTAAAACCCGCCGGTATTTAGAACCCGCCGGTACTTAGAACCCGCCGGTTCTTAGAGTCCGAACGTTCTTAGAGCCATCCGGTTCCTAGAGCCATCCGGTTCCTAGAACCAGCCGGTTCTAAGAGCCAGCCGGTTCTAAGAGCCAGCCGGTTCTTAGGGCCAGCCGGTTGTTAGGGCCAGCCGGTTCTTAGAGCTAGCGGTTTATAGAACTCGCCGGTTCATAGAACCCGCCGGTTCTTAGAGTCCGAAGGTTCTTAGAGTCCGAAGGTTCTTAGAGTCCGACGGTTCTTAGAACCCGCTGGCTCTTAGAGCCATCCGGCTCCTAGAGCCAGCCGGTTTTTAGGGCCAGCCGGTTCTTAGAGCCAGTCGGTTCTTAGAGCCAGTCGGTTTTTAGAGCCAGCCGGTTTATAGAGCCCGCCGGTTCATAGAACCCGCCGATTCTTAGAACCCGCCGGTACTTAGAACCCGCCGGTACTTAGAACCCGCCGGTTCTTAGAGCCAGCCGGTTCTTAGAACCCGAGGATTCTTAAATCCTGACGGTTCTTAGAGCCAACCGGTTCTTAGAGCCAGCCGGTTCTTAAAGCCCGACGGTTCTTAGAGCCCGACGGTTCTTCATGCCAACCAGTTTCTAGGGCCAGCCGGTTCTTAGGGCCAGCCGGTTCTTAGAGCCAGTTGGTTCTTAGAGCCAGTTGGTTCTTAGAGCCAGTTGGTTCTTAGAGCCAGTCGGTTCTTAGAGCCAGTCGGTTCTTAGAGCTAGTCGGTTCTTAAAACCCGACGATTCTTAGAACCCGACGGTTCTTAGATCCCGACGGTTCTTAGAGCCAGTTGGTTCTTAGATCCGGACGGTTCTTAGAACCCGCCGATTCTTAGAACCCGCCGGTACTTAGAACCCGCCGGTTCTTAGAGTCCGAAGGTTCTTAGAGTCCGAAGGTTCCTAGAGTCCGACCGTTCTTAGAACCCGCCGGCTCTTAGAACCCGCCGGTTCTTAGAACCCGACGGTTCTTAGAACCCGACGGTTCTTAGGACCCGACGGTTCTTAGAGCCAGCCGGTTCTTAGAGCCCGACGGTTCTAAGAGCCAGCCGGTTCTTAGGGCCAGCCAGTTTTTAGGGCTAGCCGGTTCTTAGGGCCAGCCGGTTTTCAGAGCCAGTCGGTTCTCAGAGCCAGCCGATTTTTAGAACCCGCCAGTTCTTAAAACCCGCCGGTATTTAGAACCCGCCGGTACTTAGAACCCGCCGGTTCTTAGAGTCCGAACGTTCTTAGAGCCATCCGGTTCCTAGAGCCATCCGGTTCCTAGAACCAGCCGGTTCTAAGAGCCAGCCGGTTCTAAGAGCCAGCCGGTTCTTAGGGCCAGCCGGTTGTTAGGGCCAGCCGGTTCTTAGAGCTAGCGGTTTATAGAACTCGCCGGTTCATAGAACCCGCCGGTTCTTAGAGTCCGAAGGTTCTTAGAGTCCGAAGGTTCTTAGAGTCCGACGGTTCTTAGAACCCGCTGGCTCTTAGAGCCATCCGGCTCCTAGAGCCAGCCGGTTTTTAGGGCCAGCCGGTTCTTAGAGCCAGTCGGTTCTTAGAGCCAGTCGGTTTTTAGAGCCAGCCGGTTTATAGAGCCCGCCGGTTCATAGAACCCGCCGATTCTTAGAACCCGCCGGTACTTAGAACCCGCCGGTACTTAGAACCCGCCGGTACTTAGAACCCGCCGGTTCTTAGAGCCAGCCGGTTCTTAGAACCCGAGGATTCTTAAATCCTGACGGTTCTTAGAGCCAACCGGTTCTTAGAGCCAGCCGGTTCTTAAAGCCCGACGGTTCTTAGAGCCCGACGGTTCTTCATGCCAACCAGTTTCTAGGGCCAGCCGGTTCTTAGGGCCAGCCGGTTCTTAGAGCCAGTTGGTTCTTAGAGCCAGTTGGTTCTTAGAGCCAGTTGGTTCTTAGAGCCAGTCGGTTCTTAGAGCCAGTCGGTTCTTAGAGCTAGTCGGTTCTTAAAACCCGACGATTCTTAGAACCCGACGGTTCTTAGATCCCGACGGTTCTTAGAGCCAGTTGGTTCTTGGATCCGGACGGTTCTGAGAACCCGCCGATTCTTAGAACCCGCCGGTACTTAGAACCCGCCGGTTCTTAGAGTCCGAAGGTTCTTAGAGTCCGAAGGTTCCTAGAGTCCGACGGTTCTTAGAACCCGCCGGCTCTTAGAACCCGCCGGCTCTTAGAACCCGCCGGTTCTTAGAACCCGACGGTTCTTAGGACCCGACGGTTCTTAGAGCCAGCCGGTTCTTAGAGCCCGACGGTTCTAAGAGCCAGCCGGTTCTTAGGGCCAGCCAGTTTTTAGGGCTAGCCGGTTCTTAGGGCCAGCCGGTTTTTAGAGCCAGTCGGTTCTCAGAGCCAGTCGATTTTTAGAACCCACCGGTTCATAGAACCCTCCGGTTCATAGAACCCGCCAGTTCTTAGAACCCGCCGGTATTTAGAACCCGCCGGTACTTAGAACCCGCCGGTTCTTAGAGTCCGAACGTTCTTAGAGTCCGATGGTTCTTAAAACCCGCCGGCTCTTAGAGCCATCCGGTTCCTAGAGCCATCCGGTTCCTAGAGCCTTCCGGTTCCTAGAGCCATCCGGTCCGGTTCCTAGAGCCATCCGGTTCCTAGAGCCATCCGGTTCCTAGAGCCATCCGGTTCCTAGAGCCATCCGGTTCCTAGAGCCATCCGGTTCCTAGAGCCATCCGGTTCCTAGAACCAGCCGGTTCTTAGGGCCAGCCGGTTGTTAGGGCCAGCCGGTTCTTAGAGCTAGCCGGTTTATAGAACCCGCCGGTTCATAGAATCCGAAAAGTCCGAAGGTTCTTAGAGTCCGACGGTTCTTAGAACCCGCTGGCTCTTAGAGCCATCCGACTCCTAGAGCCAGCCGGTTCTTAGGGTCAGTCGGTTCTTAGGGCCAGCCGGTTCTTAGGCCCAGCCGGTTCTTAGAGCCAGTCGGTTTTTAGAGCCAGCCGGTTCTTCGAACCCGAAGGTTTTTAGAGCCGGCCGGTTCTTAGAACCCGAGGATTCGTAGATCCCGACGGTTCTTAGAGCCAGACGGTTCTTAGAGCCAGTCGGTTTTTAGAGCCAGCCGGTTTATAGAGCCCGCCGGTTCTTAGAGCCCGACGGTTCTTAGAGCCCGACGGTTCTTAGAGCCCGACGGTTCTTAGAGCCCGACGGTTTTTAGAGCCAGCCGGTTCTTAAAGCCATTCGGTTTTTAGAGCCAGCCGGTTCTTAGAACCCGAGGATTCTTAGATCCCGACGGTTCTTAGAACCCGACGGTTGTTAGAGCCAGCCGGTTCTTTGAACCCGACGGTTCTTAGAGCCCGACAGTTCTTATGGCCCGACGGTTCTTAGAACTTGACGGTTCTTAGAGCCAGCCGGTTCTTAGAGCCAGCCGGTTCTTAGAGCCAGCCGGTTCTTAGAACCCGCCGGTACTTACAACCCGCCGGTACTTACAACCCGCCGGTACTTAGAACCCCCCGGTTCTTAGAACCCGAAGGTTCTTAGAGCCAGCCGGTTTATAAAACCCGACAATTCTTAGAACCCGACGGTTCTTAGAACCCGACGGTTTTTAGAACCCGACGGTTCCTAGAACCCGAGCCAGCCGGTTCTTAGAGCCAGCCGGTTCTTAGAGCCAGCCGGTTCTTAGAGCCAGTCGGTTTTTAGAGCCAGCCGGTTCTTAGGGCCAGCCGGTTCTTAGGGCCAGCCGGTTCTTAGGGCCAGCCGGTTCTTAGGGCCAGCCGGTTCTTAGGGCCAGCCGGTTCTTAGAACCCGGAGGTTCTTAGAGCCAGCCGGTTTATAGAACCCGCCGGTTCTTAGAACTCGACAATTCTTAGAACCCGCCGGTTCTTAGAACTCGACAATTATTAGAACCCGACGGTTCTTAGAACCCGACGGTTCTTAGAACCCGACGGTTTTTAGCACCCGACGGTTCTTAGAACCCGACGGTTCTTAGAGCCCGACACTTCTAAGAACCCGCCGGTTCTTAGAGCCAGTTGGGTCTTAGAGCCAGCCGGTTCTTAGAGCCAGCCGGTTCTTAGAGCCAGCCGGTTCTTAGAGCCAGCCGGTTCTTAGAGCCAGCCGGTTCTTAGAGCCAGTCGGTTCTTAGAACCCGACGGTTCTTAGATCCCGACGGTTCTTAGATCCCGCCGGTTCTTAGAACCCGCTGGTATTTAGAACTCGCCGGTTCCTAGAGCCATCCGGTTCCTGGAGCCATCCGGTTCTTAGAGCCAGCCGGTTCTAAGAGCCAGCCGGTTCTAAGAGCCAGCCGGTTCTTAGGGCCAGCCGGTCCTTAGGGCCAGCCGGTTCTTAGGGCCAGTCGGTTCTTAGGGCCAGCCGGTTCTTAGGGTCAGCCGGTTCTTAGGGTCAGCCGGTTCTTAGGGCCAGCCGGTTCTTAGAACCCGACAGTTCTTAGAGCCAGCCGGTTCTTAGGGCCAGCCGGTTTATAGAACCCGCCGGTTCTTAGAGCCAGCCGGTTCTTAGGGCCAGCCGGTTCTAAGAGCCAGCCGGTTCTAAGAGCCAGCCGGTTCTTAGGGCCAGCCGGTCCTTGGGGCCAGCCGGTTCTTAGGGCCAGCCGGTCCTTGGGGCCAGCCGGTTCTTAGGGCCAGTCGGTTCTTAGGGCCAGTCGGTTCTTAGGGCCAGCCGGTTCTTAGGGCCAGCCGGTTTATAGAACCGCCGGTTCTTAGAACCCGACAGTTCTTAGAGCCAGCCGGTTCTTAGGGCCAGCCGGTTTATAGAACCCGCCGGTTCTTAGAACCCGACGGTTCTTAGAGCCAGTCGGTTCTTAGGGCCAGCCGGTTCTTAGGGCCAGCCGGTTTATAGAACCCGCCGGTTCTTAGAACCCGACAGTTCTTAGAGCCAGCCGGTTCTTAGAACCCGACGGTTCTTAGAGCCAGCCGGTTCTTAGGGCCAGCCGGTTTATAGAACCCGCCGGTTCTTAGAACCCGACGGTTCTTAGGGCCAGCCGGTTCTTAGGGCCAGCCGGTTCTTAGAGCCAGTTGGTTCTTAGAGCCAGTTGGTTCTTAAAGCCAGTCGGTTCTTAGAGCCAGTCGGTTCTTAGAGCTAGTCGGTTCTTAAAACCCGACGGTTCTTAGATCCCGACGGTTCGTAGATCAATAATTACATTATTGGTAGATCCTCACAGGAATTATGCCGTTCAAGCACGTCAATTGCAACAGCTGTTAACGAGCTGGTGTTCAATTCTAATAATTACGTGATATCGGTCAATGTAAATTTCACCACAGTATTTACAAACACATTCGTTGATTTGGAAACATTATCTCTTCAGACAGAGCTTTTTCTTCCATATGTTGCTAACAAGAGCGGGTTTGTCTGTAAAATTCTAGATCACATAGTTCCAGTTTTGCGTTTCTCTGTATTGTTTGTAAGCTTGGCGTGTGTCGTGATCAAACTGGTAATTGCGATGCTCTAGATCTTTAATAAATGTGGGCTCGTTAAACATATAGTAGATGTCGAGAATTTTAGAATTATCTAATGCTAACTTGGCGAATATAGGCTTCAGGCAATATGAGAAAAGAGAAGAGAAAGAATATTGAGCTCAAGTATACTTGTTACAGTTCAAGAGTCAACTTATCGGAGATTCTTTAGCACCACGGTTAAGGAAATCGCCTTTACTCTTAGTTCTTCGTCTTGCCTAGTAAAACACAGTTTGGGTGTCAATGTTACCTCCAAGTATCTGAAGTTACTTACTGATTCTAGTGCATGCCCAGTTATCTTAATATTGTAGTCATCTTGAGCACAAGCACGTTGATATTCAGCTTATTTTCGTAACATCATCGCGCAGTTTCATTCAAGTAAAATTGGAGGTGCTGTCCTTATTTTCCCATAATAAGTAAGTCGTCTACATAAAAAACGTGGGGCGCTTTTACTTCTCGGAGTCACTTCCCAAGGCCAGCCGCGTGCAGGATACTTAAAAATAGGCTAGCTGTATCACCCTGTGACACGCCAATTGTTTGAGATACCTCCTTGGCAATTGCATAAACTCCGTTTGAAATTGCGACACGTTGACCGGCTAAATGATTTCGGTTGAGATTATACATCTCAACTAAAAGCTGCTGTCTAATCGGTAAAAACTATGTAAGTCACATCTTGTTTTTGGACATCCAGGTGTTCTATTACATCTGCAAGTGATCTATCAGCCGAACGCCCTGAAAAAAAATCTATTTTGCACTGTCGGTAAATCTTTGAAATGTTTTAGAAATAGATTTTTAGCACCGAGCGAAGTAAGAACCTTGTTCACTACGCTGTTTAGTGCTTTGGTAGTTTTCTGGTTTCGTAGTTAAGGAAAAATTATATATATATATATATATATATATATATATATATTTTTTTTTTTTTTAATTTAAATTGTCAACTTGCGGCTAAAGCCTTTTTAGCCTGAATCCAAATGTGGCTCCCGTTGACAAACAAAAGTTGACTATAATATTAAGCTACGTGTGCGAGCATGACCGAAATACCGATCAGACGACTGGGTATCCGTAAGGTGATAATGTTAGACCATGGTTATTCATTACGCTGCACTGAGATCTGCCGCGCATCATGCAAGAGCCGCAACCCAAGTCATGTTTCTGCTCTGTGCAGATGATCTGGTAATAATCGGTCGAATCTGTACTGACTCACAAGCTACGCTTCGCACATTTATTGAATATTTCTTGCAGACTAACCTTATAGTTATTGTGTCAAAAACAAAGGTACATAAAGTTTCAGCGAATGCCGCAAAGTTCCAGCAAAGGCCGTAAAAATCCAGCAGTCAACAACAGAGACCGTAATGTTCCAGCAACGAAACCGCGCAGATAGATTGTTATCCCACGGTGAGCTAGTGCAGTTTGTAGAAAACTTCTGCTATCTCCGAGTAATCTTCTTTTCTCGAGACACTTCCTTGCGTCTAAATTAATCCTAACTATAAAATATGTACACAATCTATAGATAAATAATTGTAGTAATACGAGCTACTACGGTGTTGATGCAAATAATCTTACTGTACATATGCTTAGCACTAGCCATGTGCCTATATAAAGTTGTAACACAAACGAGAAACTATAATTAAGTATAGAAGCTAAAGCCGGTATCAGAGTATCAGTACCAACACAGCTGTCGATTCAAACGGGCATGATATAATTTAGGCTAAAAGTGGCATACCGTGGCCTTCTATGGTCTACGTCAAATTTACGTCAGTTGGATAGGGTAAAACCAGCCTAAAGCAAGTCCTTCCGTCGAAATAGTATATATAAACGCGGGTTGAGTGTCATTCATTGAAGAACTCGCTACAATTTACCGGTCGCTCTGGAGACGTTCCGGCACAAATACTTCCCAAAAGAAATTTCGAATCTTAGATAATTTGTTAATTATCTAAGATTCGAAATTTCTTTTGGGAATTAATTTATCACCAGCAATGACTAATCAGGCCACGGTGTTCACAGCTTTCATCATCTACTATGTCGGTCTGCAGGGTTTCATTAGAGGACTGCAAATGCCATCGTTGGGGCGGTCCATGCCCTCTGTATCACTTCAACGATTATACTGCACCCGTGTCGCTCTCTCAGCCCCAACGAGAATTCTTAAAATCCGATTTTACTATGTGTGCCATATATACTACGTTCGTATTCAAATACCTAAACAGGGGTTTAATATGCAAATACATGACCTTAAGGCCGGACCTTATGCTGAACTTATATGGGCTGCTACTTGCAGAGTAATGTAGCGGCAGGGCAACGGCCATTTATGTTTAAAAATCTGACGATAGTGAGTTTTTTTGTGGCGCCCCTTGTATACGTTTTTGGCGCTTCGTTTTCACGGGCCTACTCTTGTGTTTGCAAAAATATAGTTAGAAAATAAAACATTTTTTAGGCAGGTTGTTTTTAATTCTAGACTATCTTCCGTCCCCTACGGGCTTGGCACTTAACCTGAGGTATTTCTTCAATGCACAGAGGGCCGGACATGTTAAGATATCTAGGGTTTCCCTAACAGTCCTTGTGGCAGCATGGCCGCTGACTCTCAGCGGTAAGGCTTATCATCTATTCTCAATGAGCATCGCTCAACGAAAATTCGACCAACAAGGGATCGAACCGGCGACACCCCGGTAGATGACAACCATGACAATATAAGCATGCCAGAGTTATCGTGCCACATATATATATATATATGAGTAATACTATTACGAGTTCGTGCACATTACCGTCTAACAGAAAATGATCCATAATTGTTTTGAATTTATTTGGTAGTGGGCTAATCCGCAACTCCAACATTAAGAGCGCCACACATAGTAAAGCGTTTTTTTTTTCCAGGAATGCAGGCAAATGAATTAAAGACGAATAAACGTACAATAAATAATTAGCGCAGTCAACGCCGGCTCGGTGCGATGGGCAGGACTTTTCTCGCGTCTTTGTGTGTGTGTCCCAAAAAGTTCGTTGCATGGACTCCAAGCAATAACTGTTCAAAGGCCACGTAACTTTTATTATTCATCTATGGTCCACCGAAGTTTAGCACACATAGTTCAACGATATTCATCAGCCTTCACAACACTAGCAAATGATTCAGTCTCTTGGGACCTGAAATACTCGTCTACGGCGGATATCATATCATTGTCGCTCTGATATCTCTTTCGAAGAGCCCTCCACATTTTTAAGGCCTCCAAACAAATAATAGTTGCAGTTGTTTTCTTTTTTTTGTCACCACACTCATGCTGCGATGTTGGGTGAGGCTAATCGGAGGAACCCCCGGATAGCCTAGATATCTCTAGACCGCGGTACAATTCGCGTATGGTCGGCAACACCGTGTCTTGCTGCGGGTCAACTTTCGCTGGGCATGTAGATGACTCGAGCTCTAGCGCAATACGTCGGAATATTGTAGTGATTGTTTTTGGGCATCGCCAAGTTACCAGCCGCGCTAGACGTTCCCCCTAGATGGCGTATTCCTTCTCGCACCAAACGGAGACCCACCAGAAAAGATGGCTTTTCTCACGCAGAGTGAAAAGTGCAATTTGCGAGCAGCGTCAAATATAAAACTCAAGAGCGACATCCCGTCAGGGTCTCTCAATACCTTCAAGGCTAATATTGCAAGACCTGTACAAGCGGTTTAAGTTCCAGTGACTTCGCGGCTGACTGACTGACTGTTTTTGGTGGAGTTTTTGTATCGGCTATTTGTCGTACGGCGCCTCTATCACGTAACGCAGGCAGGTAAAATACCGCTCGGTAAGGTGATTCTAACGCTCGAGCGCCAGCCACTAGCGTCAGTGTTTCTAAATTTCAAGATCCATCCGGTCATACTTGAATCAGACCAGCCAAAGCTGTGCTTTAAGTATCAAAGAACCGGTCATGTTGCCGACAGATGCACTCTGCGAATAGCTTGCAAAAAGTGAGGCACGTCAGAGCATTTGGCTGCGGAATGTCCTAGTCCCTTAATGTGTGTCAACTGTAACGAGTCTCACGCGGCTGATTTTCCCCTCTTGTCCACGTTTAGCCTGCCTTCGTGAAGGAAACCGAATTATCATGGAAGCCAGGACCCTCCGACAGCGCAGACGGTTAATATCTCAGCAGTTATAACAGAAGAAACGCAGTGCCCGGCTCCTGTGGGAGACTCCACACGGGGCGTCACGGATGACAACCCGTCGTACGCAGGAATCTTGCGGAGATGCTCATTAATCCAGGACAAAAATGCTCTACGCGTTCTTGTGTCCAGACCTCGGCGTCTTCCTCGGCGCCTTCCTTGGCGCAAGCCTACTAGATATAGTAGAGAAAGCTCGATCACCTGACCGCGGCCGTTGACATAAAAGGTTCGGAAGCACAAAATTAAAAAGGCGACGCCATCAGACAGTGTCGGAAACATTTTGTCTGATCTGGCAAAGGTATTAGTCCTGACCTGGGAGCCACACTCACGACGATTGCCAAAGCACTAAAGCCGTAATTGGCTTTATTGCTGGTAGTCAATGAGCTAAAGGATTCGTTCTTATAATAGAAGACCACAGCTCTACCAGCAACCAAGCGACGTCTTGGGTGACCCTAAGGAGGACCTCCCCTAAAGTTCTTTAACCTGATTATACCGGGAAACGACTATGTGCTCTCAAGAAGAAAAACTGTCGTTAGCATGCTCCGGAGGTTGGCTTCAGAAATAGGATTGCCTGCCAACAAGTGGAAATATTATCTGCAATTGGTCTCCAGTTGAGTTCTGCAACTACTGGAGGAAATCGCAATTCACACTTACCACGCCTTTATAAATATAATTCCCATAGCCTGACTATTACTAGTTAATCTACATTTTAGGAGTGCCTTTAACAGGGATCAGAAGAGACAACCTGCTAAACGCGATGGAATACTGCGCCCCGCAAATGTTCCACTAGGTATTTGCGGCTTACGCACAGTCGTCGCACTCGATCTTCTCATGCGCCACTATATCTTTGCATCCCGGCCTTCAACAACGAAACCCTTTGAATCCGCCATTGTTCTGTTTGTGCGTCAATGACTTGATCGACGTATTACAGTATCCTCTAAATGCCTGGCACCTAGACGACGGTGTGCTTGGGGTATACCTAAGTATAATAACCTATACCTAGGTAACCCCCAAGGTTACTTGATATACGGTAATATTTACAAAGTCCAGACAGTCGAGAGGGGTAAGTAGTCTATCCTTAAATCCCCCCGCTAAATACGAGGTCTACGTTATGAGTCCTAAAGATATGATCTCGCCGGATATGTCGGAGTTATGCCATCTCCTACGCAGTGACAAGGTAGTCCAGAACAGTGACATTGAGTTCCTCGCGGTTCCTCTCTGCCGAGAGGGGTTACCTGGGGCTTTACACGCGTGGAGAGAAAAGCTTGAGGTAGACGCCAACCGTCCTTTCATTGCTGGGATCTCATCGCGGAAGATACCTACTAAGATCGTGCTTTTCGGCAGTTCGTATAACTCATTTGTTTAGGGGGGTCAATCGGTTCGGCTTGACCGAGAATCTTCAAGCCTTCAACGAGTGGACCTTGTAGACACTGCAGGTGCTCCTGAACGTACGCTTCTTGTCTGATGCAGGCTCTGCTTCTCATATCTTAGGGGAACTGGAAGTGCATGACGTGCTGTAGCGTTGGCCGGTGCTGCCATAGTCGCCCATATGTCTCATTCAATGAACGATACAGGTATCTACAATCGCATTTTGGCAGCCTTATCCGAGAGGTGTCATATCTAGTGACATCCTTTCCCAGAAAGGCTGGTCGACCAGGAGACTGCAGGAGAAGGTCGCCTTAAGCAAGCCCTCACTACGATTGACAATGCCAGCCTACAGGCGGCCTCCGCAAATGGCGCCGAGGCCTGGTTACAAGATCTCCCTAGTGCTCACTTAGGCAATCTACTGTTCGGATTAATGCAAGGCTACGCCTGGGAGCAGCTCTCGCATTTTCCCACCAATGTAGATGCGGCGATCAAGTGGGACCACAGGCACACGATGGCCCCTTTTGTGCCTTGAGCTAAGGTCGTCGAGCCCGACACGCAGCACTTAATGGGTCACTTAGCCGAGCCTTGAGCTTTGCTAGCTTTTCTTGCATTCTCAAGCCTCAGCGGGAATGATAGAAAACGACCGGACAGACTGGCACTCACGTCATTCGAAATAGATCGCATGCCGGTATAGGGTGCAATCGTTACTGACTCATTAGCTCCTTTAATAGTCAGCGCCAAAGCGCCACCTAGCGTATTTACGCTTGCAGTCATAGCATAGCTTAATGTAAGCTTTTTTGCCGTTGAAGTAGTCGAGCTTGCGTCTGACTAGCAGTTGCGGTGGTTCCTTTTCTCTCGCGTGGCGCAAGAGCTCAAGCATCCCACAGTGGGCGAGATAGCGTGCCTGAGAAAACCACTGTCTCTCTCTGCAGTCCCTTTCATCTGACTGCACTTATGTCTAGCAGTTCACAGCAAGTATCCGCATCACTTACCTCGAGGCTAACAAGCTCTTAAAGCGAAAGGTCAGCATGCATCATGTGGATCAATTAAGTGTGGATCGCCTTGCTGTTCTGTGCAAATATCCGGAATACTTGCAACTGCTAACACCGACAAGTGCTTTTATTCAGCCACCTCAAAAACATCGACATTTTTAATTTTAGCCATCGACAAGGCTGTAAAACAGTAGGTTGATGGTGCTGCTTCCGTTATGTCTTAGATACGTGTGTTATTCGCGTGCGTTTGCACTTCTCAGATCAAAGTGTTCCATCAACTAGAGCAGCACCTTTCGTTTATCGTTAGTAGCACCACCATTAATACGGGCACTTGAAGTTTTCACCGACGATGGGTAGCATAGACAGGCTCAGAGCTCACCTAAAAGCTGTGTCTAAAAGCCGTCGGTTAAAAAAATGTAAACCATTAAACGTTAACTTATATTAGAGAGCCTTAATGTGACGATTTGCAGACGTTAGGTTTTTAAAGGTGTCCAGCGGCATGTGCCACAGACAGCTCGTCCCTAGGAGTCTCGATGCACCCACTCAAGCCAGGTAAACTTAGCATTGCTCTTGCCCATCTGGACAAACCACACGATAGTGCGTGAAGACGCCTCCATCGTGGTTTCAAGGTAATGCCAAAGAACAGTGAGCCCTGGGGTAGAGGAATATGGGTTTAGTGGGTTTGTGAGCCCCACACTAATCACGCTAGATGCTCGTGACGCATGTCCACTAAGCATTCCCAAAACCAGCAAAAGAAACAAAAGTTACACTTGATCATAAGCATTCTAGAGTCTCACATGAGTCTGTGCAGAATTGTTTTAATAATGCCGAATAGCAGAGTTGTTTTAATGCCTATAGTAACATCAGTACATAAACATGTATATAATTTGACGTGTCATATAATCAGTAGATGGCAATCTAGTATCACAACAATGCACTACGTAAATTGTTTTGTAAAAGTGCGGGGTTGTATCTTCTAATGTTGATGTGTCATTCACACAAAGTAAGTCTATTTTTGCCGTTACAAACCTGAAAAACTTTGTTGTCCGCGTTATTTCAATGGCCCAGGGCGATCTATGTGCTTAGGAAGATGCTGATATCTATAGTAGATCGTCATAAGACTTTGTGATTTGATGGTATACATTTTGGGTCCCTTAGGAAACTACTAAAACACTACAAAATGAGGAGATATAAAAATATGAAAATATATTGCACTCTTATGGAATATACATATATAGCATTCCGACATACTATAGCAAGAACCGTGGCCCTTTTAGAGCTGCTTCTAATATAGCTTATCCTACCAGAAGTGCTGTAAACATTGTTGTAACACACACATATACAAGGCCTGTGACAAATTATTCGGTGCTTAGTTATCGCAAGGTAAACATAAGTGCCAGATTTCCTCATCTGTTAAGATGTGAATTAGAATTATCTACAAAGGAATGCACAACCAAACTTAAACAACAGATTTGTTTAATTTCGCCAGTATATTAAAACATGTGTATTTGGATGAGTCTTCCAGCATAATTAAAACATATATAAAACATTCTACTAAACTCCGTTATGCAATATGAAGGATGTTGACATACTCACAAGAACGGGCAGACAGGAGCGATAGCCTTTCATACAAAATGCCCTGAATAGTTACAATTGTTAGAATTTGTGTAATTATAAAAAATAGGCTCAATGAAGAATTATCAAACTTAAACAAATTTGCCGTCCAAAAAAACGGTTTTATAAAAAAATATATATATATATATATTTACAAGGTGTTTCAGGAATATTTGAAGCGCGATATATGGAATTGTAGAGCTCGTTAAAGCAGATGTTTTTTTCCAATGGAACATAGTCTCTGAGAAGTCTTGTTTCGGAGTGAGAGTGAAATTACTACAATTTGTGACACTGGTGTTTTTGCCCGACATAAGAGCACAAAATGTGCTGTTGCGAGACAACCACTCCTCCTATACAGAAACTAAGCATACCATTGTATTCGCGAAAAAATTATACTTTTTCTGGAGAATATATAAGCCCGTCGGAAGATGCAGCATGGTCGCTTAGAAGATAATTCGCAAAAATGAAGTTATTTATTAGCTTTCACACCAAATACTTCAAAAGCATAACGCGACGACCACCACACCGTTCAAAACTAACATATTCAGCAAATGCACATTTCATGACGATAATTTCGGTATTAAACTTATGGCAACGCGAACTGTGGCTGTGGAATAATGGCGATTTTTCGGCGAACATGTCGAGATTAAGTGCATGAAAAATGACTCGCTGCGGCTGTCGCGCGACACGTCGGCGGTAGTGAACGTCGCCACACAGTCATTTTACATGCACTTAATCTGGACATGCCCTCCGAAAAATCGTAATTACTCCGCAACCACAGTTCTCATTGACATAGATTTGGTACCAAAATGATCGCGCGTTTGCCTGAATGTGTTAGTTTTGAGCGCTGAGTGGTCGTAGGGTAATGATTTTGAGGTATTTGGCTTGAAAGCTAATACTCTACTTTATTTTTGGCGAATTCTCCTCTAAGCGACCATGTCGCATCTTCTGAGCGGCCTTATATGTTTTTTCAGAAGAAGCAGAATTTTCTCACGGACACGACGGTGTGCTTAGAGTCTGCATAGAAGGAGACGGTAGGTGATCTATCGCTCTTCTTTATCTAGCATAGCAGTAGTGTTAGTTGCCTTGCCATTGCACATGTTGTGCTCCTATGTCGAAACACCAGTGTCAAAAATTATAGTAATCTCACTCTCACTCCGAAACAAACTGCCCAGCGACTATGTTCCAAAAAACATTTGCTTCAACGAGCTCTACAATTCCACATATCGCGCTTCAAATATTCCTGAAACACCCTGTATATACAACGTTGATTTATGCTAATATATATATATATATATATATATATATATTAGCATAAATCACCGTTGTCAGGAAACTAATCTATTGCTTTCCTATATAAGAATTATAAAAAAACTTGGCCTGCTTAAAGGTGTGCAAAAGCACCTTTTTATAAATATTCTACCAGATGTGCTTGATAAATGTGACAGATATTGCCCCACCAGCAGATTTTTTATTGAGTCAAAACCGTCGTGCCTTAACGCAGGTTCAGTGGGATAACATGTTCAACACTTTGTTGACATCCGATTCAATTATTTAAGTAACCTAGCGGTGACTTCCAAAACCGTTGACGTACAGAGCAAATAAACAACCTGCTTGCCTGGCGTATCGTCTAGAGGATCCAAGGTCCCATCGCCAAGGTCCACTCTAACTACATGACATTGCGTGTTATGCCGCTGTACTCTAAAAACTACATTTTCTAGTTCTAACTTTAATAAGTGAGTCCTTCCCGTTTGCTACTGCTTTATTACTATTTGGGCATCTCCTTCTATCCCCTCCCTTTCCTTTTCATTCCCTGGTAAACATCAGTTTTATTGTTATGAGTCGAAAACCGCGCAAGACGGTCTTCCTGTTTCTTTGCAGTATGTGTACGGAACTACCCTCTACTTCGTCACTATGACCAAGATAAATAACTACAGGAAACATCATGTCTCGACGTCGTTATTCGTGTTTTCTTTCTACATTTGCGGTATGCAAATTATGGCAGCTTTCTTTGACTACACTTTTTAGCACCTCCTTTTCGGATAACGGTGGACCGGCGAAATCTTGATAGCCGTAGACGGAAGGCGATCTATCGCTCTTCTTTATCTAGCATAGCAGTAGTGTTATTTCTTGAGTTCTTTCTCTTTATTTTGCACTCCCTATTCAGCGAGTGTTTAATTAATGCGGGTATTTTTCTTTTAATTATTGCACGGAGGGAGAGGCAAGGCTCTTTAATGGGCAGGATACGACAAACATGGGCAGATGTCCCGCATTGTCCGATACCATTCATGGGGCGTGCGTAAAGGCGTATTCTCACTCCGTTAGTTGGAAAACAAATTTTGCATTAGTATCTAAAATAGTAGCACGTATCAGAAACCACAAGCAGCCATTTCTCTGTACCATCTACGCCATCCTCGACAACGGCTCGTTGCCTTATTACACTTTCGTCTAGTAGCTATCCAGTAGCTTATATTTATCCGTTTTACGGTGTCTGAGAGAGACGCTGCAGATCAACATCCACCCGAACGAGCACTACATTGAGATCCAAAGAGATGGCAGGTGCCGCCAAGGTATGACCTTAACAAGTTTACCAGGAGAAGGTCAGCACCCGACGGTAGCTGCACATAATTTAATTGAATGGGTCCATCTAAGTTGTTGAGTGCTATTCTAATTGAGGGCCGACCAAATTTAGAACAATCACCGTTTGGAAAAGCGGTCACATGAAGCGTAGTAGCGGACCCGTAGAGAAACTTTGACAGGACATCTATAGCGGCTGCGATAAACACGGTCAGATCAACAGAACCGATCGAAGTCAAAAGCCTAGACATAAAAAGGAGGATGTTTTTCATTCTTGACCATCCATCATCAGTCCCCTACGGGCTTAAAACTCATCCTGAGGCATATCTTCGTTGAACCGAGGGCCAGACATGTTAAAATAACTAGAGTTTCCCCAACCGCCCTTGTGGCAGTATGGCCACTGACTCTCAGCGGTAAGATTTATCGACTATTCTCAGTGAGCATTGCTTAAAGAAAATTCGGCGAACAACAGGGATTGAACCAGCGACACCCCAGTAGGTGACAGACATGACTAGAGCCCTAGTCCTCTAGACCACGCCATTAAGGCTAGTACCTGTTAGCACAACCTTAGAAAAATAGCTACTTTGCGTCCAAAGGAAAATACAAACGCTCTTGCGGTTATCATTCGTCATTGGTCTTCATTGGTGATTGTCTAAGGCAGGAAAGGCGAGAAGAACATGTGCAGTGGCTCACAGAACCCCGAGAAAAGAAGTATCCCATCATGCTTAGGAAGACTAAAAGAATATAGCATAACTTACAAAAGTAGAAACATCTGCTGGAAGAAACAGGCTCCCCTAATACGGGTTACACTGTGAAAAACAGTTCCGTGGACGGTAAATCTTGGCTGAGGGTCAGCCCGAAAACTTTACCTAACTTTACTTTTAGGTACGGGTTACACTTCCTTGACACAAAACTATATAGACCCAAAAATTACCTTTTTCCAATATACCTAGATCTACCGATCGATGGAGTGAGTTAAAAGAGACCATATCTTAACCAGGCCCAGTAACAGTGGAAGAAATTGGAGTCCGAGTGGAATGAAAAATAAAGAAATGGGAAGCACATAGACTAGGCGCATCTCCCGAGGCCATTATCGATCTCGCCAGAAGATGTGACGCGCCTGTAGTGCTTTTAAGCGAGGCAGAAAACTACTAACTAAGATCTAAGTCTCAGAAGACTGGAACTAGACTGGAAAATGTACGTCTACGCAAACCACGGAAACATCCCATAGAGTGCCACCATCCCTTCGCTTTGCTCGCTTCCCTGGGTGTCTGTCCGTCTGTTGTTTTGATCACTCGTCGTCGTCGTCGTCGCCGCCGCAGTCACCGCTGTGTGGGGACGCGGGCGAAGAGGAAGGGCCTACGGGAGAGGGTGGCCTTTCTGCTGTTGCTGCTGCTGCTGCCGCTGCCGCGGCTGCGTTTGCTCCTGCTCCTGCATTTGCTACCGTGACTGTTACTACTACTACCACTACTACTACTACTACTACTAGGGTATTATCGTTGTTGTGATTGTTGTTGCTGTTACCGTCGCCGATCTTGCGGCGGGCAGCGCCGCTCGTGGAGCAACGAACATTGCCCTCCTCTGCTCCATCGAAGACAAGACCAGCCCTGCTGCTGCTGCTGCTGTTGTTGCGGTTGTCACTGTTCGGCTTGCTGTGTTTTCAGCGGAAGCGGCAGTCTTGGCTGATGCCGGCAGCAAAGTGCGGTCGCGGCTTCAGAGGTAGCTGAGTCGCTTCTTCTTTTAGTCATCGTCGTCGTCGTCGTCGTTGTTGCCGACGGCGATGGTGGTTTGTCATGGTTTCTGTTGGTTTGACTAGTTATCAGTCTAGCCGTGTCAGGTTGGGCGCACAGCCGAGGGCCACCTGCAGCCTCTGCTCTGCCCTCTCTGAGACTACGACGGGATCGAGTTCATGATCGACCACGACCACAAACGACGACTACCGTCATTCCCACCATAACGGCGGGGTCGCAGCAGCAGAAGCAGGACGTTACGCAGCGACGTCATCGTAAAGAGTCCCTTTCTGATTCAGTTTCCACTACTCGGTTTCCTCTTTCCCATTATCACTACTACCACTACCACCACCACCATCATCATCATTATCGTCATCCTCCCCGCTTTATCGTTCTGATACTTCTTGTTGTTTCCGTTCTTGAACTTCGGCATCGTTGTTTTGGCTGCATAGGTTAGTCTCTACCACTCTACCACTGGACTGTGTGCGACAGAAACATGTAAAATATGCATATATAATCTAGAACAAAAAAAGAGAAAAGAAGCAGCAGTAACAACAACAGCAGCAGATGCAGCAAAACAGAGCAGCCAACAAACCAAAGCAAGTCAGCTATTCTCACACGGCTACAGAAGAGGGAAAGAAAACTGCAACATCAGCAACTACAGAAGGGGAACAAAAAGACGACGCAGCAGAAAACTCAGTAAACAGCAACAACAACAACAACAGCAACAACAACAGAAACAACGACGACAACAACACGCGAGGAGGTGAAGGAAAAGGAATAGTCGAACGTCCGCGGGGGACTAGCTTCTGCTCATCCTCGGCCCCGGTGCTTCTACTTTTGTTCTAGCGCTACTGTTGTTGCTGTTGTTGTTGATACGGCTGGTGTCGGCGGTGTTGGCGGTGGTGCAGAAGTTAGCGTTGGCGTCACGTTCTGCGGTGCTGTCGCAGCGCCGCTGTTCTGTCTTCGGCGACGACGTAACCGACATCATTACATCACTATCATCGCTGGTGAGTCGACGACCCAGAGTCAGCAACTTGTGCTTCGCTCTCGTGAATTTCCTCTTCCTCCACCTCCTCCTCATTGTTGTGCTGTTGTTGTTGTTGTTGGTGTTGGTGTTGTTGTTGTTGTTGTTGTTGGTGTTGTTCTTGTTGCGTTAATGTTGTTGCTGTTGTTGTGGTGTTTTTTGGCTTTGCCCACTCCTTCTGTGCTAAAGTTAAAGAACAAAACAAAGAAGAACTTCGTTCTTCTGTTCCATATTTCCATTTCCATGCTGCTCATCGTCTCTGTTTCTTATCATTAAACTTATATGTAAACATTATTCTTTCTTAATAAGCTTATATACAAACATTATTCTTTCTTTGACTATGTCAACCCCTTTTTCTGCTGTTGTTGTTGTCGCTGCTGTTACTACCGATGATAAATATTATTGTTGTTGTTTGCTATATATCGTTGTCGTCGTCGTCGTCATCGTTGATCGTCCACCACCACCATCGACCTCTTGCTACCTGCAGTTGCGGCAACTCTTTAATTCGATACTGATCGAGTAGCGACTGTTGTTGCTATGTTCTTCTGGTGGTGTGTTATGGATGGGGTCGCCGTCGACGCTTGCTCCTCTTGGTAACCAGTGACTGCTCCGTACGAGCTAGTGGAGAAGCATCGCCATCGGCGATACGCCGGCGCTACGCACCGCTACGCCGGCTATGCTGATCGTCAGCCATTATTGATTGATGAGCGTTGATAGTTTGAACTGAGTCAGAGTTGGTTCTCGATCGATCCTGGCAGATTCGATTCAGCAGCCTACCTGCCTGCCTGACTTTCAGTTTTTAGCGAAGCTTTCCCAGACAACAACAACAATTACAACAAGAACCACAGCACAAACAAAAGTAACAACAACGGCGACAACAACAACAGCGACTCTACGATCACAAAAACGACAACGAAAACCACGACAACGTGAATGTTGTCAAACGAAGGCTTTGCGCTCGCTTGGTGAATCTTTGAAGGTGAAATTCATTCAAACATGCGTGTATGTGCATGCATGCATTACTGTATATTAATATGTAGAAAAACAAAGAAATCGTCGTCGCTGGTATTGTACTCGCTGTTGTCAGAAGCTAGAGAACAGTAACGAGTTGCTGTTTACCGTGCTACACCATAATTATGACGGCAAAACTCTATGAGTGGAAGTTGCCGATAACATTAAAAATCGTGCAAGGAACTACTGTTAAAGTTACTACCGCTGTCATTGTAGTTTGTGCGTTTGTTTTTGCAGTGGTTTTTGTTGTTGTAGTAGTAGTTGTTGTTGTTGCTGTCTTTGTTGTGGTCTTTGTTGCTGTTGCTTCTGCTTATTTCTGGACTATTAGTGGCGTCCAAAACAAAGCAACAAATAATCCAATAAGTGCAGATCAGCGCCCCTAGCGGATTTTGGTAATGACATCGAACTCAACGATGGAGGGATCTATATTGTTCAGTGCTTTCGTTAGCTTACATTAGCTCGCTCTTTCCTATCTCTATTTCACAGTTCTCCATTACTCAAGTACTATCCCCTTACGGAGTTTTTATATTGTGTGTATGTGTAGTTATGGCAAACAAAACGAAGAGCATCACGAAGGAACATAGTGCCGGCGTACTGTGTGCTGTATCGCGGGCTACCACAGCAGTCAGAAATCGAACATGAACGAGATCCGACACTAATCGAATAGCACTCGAGACACAACCTAAGGTGAGCATATCGCAACATGTTACACACATTTCCTCATACTGTACTTTGATCATTCGAAACCTGCCATTGAGGACGTGTGTGTATGTGATACCTCAATGCTTTACCGCAGAACGCTATGTTTCTCTTCGCTAGCATAGGCTCTTACATGGGCGACGAGAACGGAAAAAAAAACACGCTATTATAGGTTCTAGGTACCGTCTTTGAACTGTTGTATGTACGCGGATTTATTTGCGTCTGGTCAGCACAATGGCAAAGTAGGATTCTCTAGAGGGCATATATATTAGCTTCGAGGTGGGCACGTCTCCTGTGAAAGAAACGCTCGCCAAGTCGACTAGGGCCAGGGTCACCGACCTGTACCCGCCAAATCAAATCTGCCCGCCCTCTGCTTTCAGCGACAACGATTGGAAAGCTTACGGATGTAATTGTTGCTTGTTGTTCACTGGTAGCTTTATTGCTACTGTTGTTGCTATTGTACAAATGTTTCTACGACTTTTTGAGGCATGAGTCGAAATTAGTGAAAGTACCTTTACTTGTTAGGTTGCTATTAATAGCAAGGTTGCTCAGAAGCTTTAAAATTAAACATGTATGAAGGCTACTCGAAATTCCTCGAGCAAATCCCCACAGATAGCTAATAATGGCGCATATAAATTTGTTGTAAAATGTTGTTGTTATTACTTTATTTTACGAATTAATTCAACGCACAATTATGGACGCGACGACAGGCCAAGAACGTGAGGCGTTTTCCAATAAACGTTTCTCCTATACGAAGCCCGAGGCGATCTATTGCATCCATAGTATCAATACGTTGACTAATTTATTGTAATGGGTGAAAGTCCCATAGTTCTAGGCACAATTTAGACAAAAAATGTTCGGACACTGCAAGAGCAGCCATATTTTAGATTGGATATTGTCGATATCTGTTACACACTATTCCCGTACTAAAAAGTTACACGCGAATGAATCATCGAATTTAATTGCACCGATTTACGCCTTTTTTTTTTACTAACTCCAATGCTGCACGACTATATGCGATGGTTTTGAATTAACAGTAAACTTGCTGTCAACTGAAAAGCATCGCCCGTCGACTCAAGAGCATCGACCTCACAGAACACTAGCAACCTGAAATGAGAAAGGCCTTGTATATAGGTTTTTTGCCTGTAAAAGGAAGTCACGGTCATGCGGGTCATGCGTAGTGTTGCCCGCTGTACGATGTAGAGGTCCGCGTCAAAGCCCGCAGGGCTTTCCTGTGATGGACGTACCTGCCCCTCGGCTCGCCGTTATTTAAAAAAACCTAGGTTTGGCTTGCAGTAAAAGCGTGAGACCACAATTGGGAAACACGTCCGCTAGTTGGGGCAGTCCCTGCTCGCAGTACGCCTTAGCGACAATGAATGTAGAACCACAGATCGGCGTTGGTAGGACCACGCGGGGGGGGCTTTATATGTAGTAGACTAATTGCTTCATATCAAAGTGAAAGTTGCCGACACTAATGAACGGTCTCGACGTCAAGTTGAGAGTGCATCCTCACTTCGACTTTACAGTACAGTTTGGCCGCACTCTTAGCTTACGTTTAGGGCAATGTACTTTGATGCAAAGTATCGTAATAGTGACCCGGAGATATGCAAGCTAAACATGCGCGCAATAAATTGGACTAGGTAAAATTTGTTTGCAAACGTCAAATCTACAAATTAGTCCGAATGGCAAAATCTGAAAATTGATGGGCCTGCGAACCACCGGTGACCAATCATCGGGATAATTCTTTCGCTGCCATCATTGGTAAGCTAAGGTATGAATGTAGAATCAGAATGTAGAAAGCTTGGAAGAGCAACTTCGGTGTTGTGGAGAATTCGGAAATTTAGACGCGTACTCCGGACCTGGCGTACAACCGCCACGAGTGTTCGGTTACGTACAATTGAGACCACATCTGTTTAAATAAATAGATGTGTATATTTATTTAGGCAATATGGTCAAGTATGCTTATTTCGCTCAATTTGAGTATAATGTACATTTCACAAGGTTTTCTTGATAATAATTTGTCTTATTTACGCTTGCGACGAAAGAAAGAGCGAAAGTGAATAAATACATGCCCACATATAAGACAGGTGTCTAATTTTGCGCACCACATCAACACTGCGGGTCTATGCGGTCCCTGACCTAATGCGGGTGGCGCACTATGACACTATGGCCGCCATGCTGCCAGACCCTGCTGTGTCGCCAGCTCTTATGTAAGAGATGCGCGGTTTAAGCGTTTAATGCGATTCGTGTAGAAAAGTCCAAACGCCAAAGCCTCAGTACCAACGTAAAATTGATCGCAGACATGTGTCGATTTTGGCGATCGGATGGGCTATGGCAGTAACTGTTATGGGTGTTTTGTTGCAGTTGTTGTTATTGCTGCTGTTGTTGCTGCGGTATTTACCGTTACGGTGCTACTATCGCTCTTTTTACTGGTGTCGCTGTTCTCTTTATTATTGTTGACACACCAATAACTGCTTCTTTATTTATCGTCTTGTTATCGTCATAATTCGCAGCACAATGTTTAAGCTGTTGCTGTCGTCTACACTATAACGTAAATGTATAATGATGATGATGATGATGATGATACTGATGATTATTATTATTATTAAATATTCATAGTTGCATATATTGTTGGGCTCATACAATTATGTCTGTTGCGACACCACAAATTATAATTATTAACGCTATATCAAGGTATGCAACCCTAGAAGTTTGGATAATCATGCGAAATCATTGTATGGTATATATTTTTCATTTTGACGCAATCTTGGATGCACAAAAGTCTCCTTCGATCCATTGTGCTTAAGCAACACACTACTTTGCATCCGCACTTAGGTAAAAGCTCAGATGTAGCTTGTTTCCAAGCTGCGTGGTGTTTTCCTATCTGCTCTCGAATGTCGTGCGTATACCAATAATGATGAAGTTGTCGACAATTGGCACCCTTAAGATGTTGGAATTGGCTGTCTCAGTGACAGTTCAATACTTGACGTTAAATCCCTTGTGAGACTTAAACGTCCAGTTTGCTCATGTATAAAGCAAAGAGGATGGGTAATATTCTTACATTCTTTATTTTTCAAATGTTAGGCTCTGTTGTTAGATAATTTGTGTGTTGTCGTCGTTGAAAAATCTCCTCCGGTTAACGTATACATAAAGTTCATACCGTGATGACTGAGAACATTTCTGTTGACTTCGCTGTAGGTTCGTATAGTATCCAGGGATGCTTATAGCAGTTACATTCACTAAATACCTGTCGCTCGTCATTACTTTCTTCGCCTATCCAAAGCGAACTTACATTGTATTACCCATTAATTTTATTCGCCTATATGCCCTTTTCAACCTAATACAGACTACATTTATTAGCGATCTGCATATTATCCCAAATTTCGTAATACCTATTGTAAACAGTCAAGCAAATAATATTGGATGATTTAATTGACGAGCTTTTAAGTGACCCTCTAGAATGGCGGTTAACGGCTCGTTCTCTATAGGTAGAGTTTTTGTGACAATAGCAAAAAAAGTAAACGGCACACGCTTTCTAGGACATTTTCCACTTCAATTGTGTGGTTATCAACCCAGGATCCGTGGCAACGTACGGCGTCTTCCTACTTTTCTTCTTCATTACTATTGTTTTTATTAACTGTTGCTATTGTTACTCTGATTACTTTGCTCATATAGCTGAGAGGCCCGTCAAGCCATAAAATGTTCCTATATCTACGACTATTATTCTCATGCAACGGCCATGTTGTCGATGGTTCGAAGGTCATTGCAGTCGAGCCCGGTGGCGTGGTGGCATGCGTCTGCGCCTCGTAATCGGAGGAGACACTAGATAGGTGCGCGGGTTCGAACCCCACCGTTGCACATTTGTCTTTATGGGGGTCCGTCTATGAAGCAATGCGAAAAGCAGTTCCATGGACGTTAAATCTTGGCTGAGATTCAGCCCCGAAAGGAAGCGAAGGTCATTGCAACGGTATGAGCCATCATGAGAACGATTGACTCAGCACGGCACTGCTCTTGTTTGAATGAAGTTTTATCAATTTGTTTAAAATAAATCCGTAGTGCAGGACATTGACATGCTAGACCAGGTGAAAGCCTTCTACTTGACACGTGCGCTGACACGTTTACATCGCTCGAGAATCAATTGCGTCGTTTACTTCCCCGCCGATAAATCGCGTTTCATCGAAGCGTTTAAACACCGGAGTCGGTTTGCGGGACGGTGTAGTCGTGATATTTTCCGACTCTACTGTGATGAGTCGTGAATTCGATACCGACACGACGCATTAAGAGTAGATGCTAAAAACGCTTTCTTATGTAACTCAGTGGTTCGCACTAAATGTACGCTCAGTATCATTCAGACCACGACAAGGGCTGTTTATATTTATAGCCTTTTGAACTGGAAATTTACTAAAATACGCGGGTATTTATACAGCACAGGTGCAATGAACGCTAACAGCTGGACCAATGGAACCACTGTGTTGTCACCCGCGTGCAGCACACGGCTTCCAGTACAAACATTCTTAGTGAAAACGCTTTCCAGAGGCTAGTTTTGTTACGGCTCGCGCATAATAGATAAAAAAGATAAAATTGCCAAATATACCTGGTGCCTTACGCTGCCAAAACAAATGCTGTTTAGGTACATTAAAGCCACCAACATTTTCAAATTGGAGCGTAACCTCGGCCTAGTATAAATATATATATATATATATATATATATATATATATATATATATGCTGTACGCTCTTACTGTGGTATCCGATCAACATTATTTTAATAAATCTAACCATTTTAAGGCAAAGATAAAGGTAGTCACTCGTATTATCATTCATATTATTGGAATGCGATACAATTTTAGCATACCCACTGGTAACACGATAATACAGGCACGAGTGTTACACGGTAACATTTCCGCACAAATGGCTGCAGCTGGGTTGTAGCTATAACGTTATGATGGCAAATGACTGCCTTCATACTGGAAAGGTACCTAGTTTATTTCCCTATAGCGCGTAGTGAGAATTGCACTCGCTATATTGTCACAAATATGAGTTATTGTTAAGTGTAGCACGTTTTGAATTCGGCTAGGCAAAGCTTGACAGAAAGGTAACAAACAGAGAAAAACAGTCTTTTCTATAAATAAAAAGCAGCTTGTTTTGAAGTCCACGATATAAACATGGGTATAAATGACCTTTGCTTTTAGTTAGAGTAGCTTTCGGAGCACTTAGAAAGAAATGAAGAGGAGGGAGAACCTTCCGATTAATTTCGGCTACTGTTTATGCTGAACGCAGAAATTGTCTTACTGTCACCTGATTTGTTAATGTTGATTGTATATGGCAAATTAAAATATGCCTTTCATCTGAGGTTATCGTAGCAGGTAGGTGGTCAGTTGCTGAAGTAGCTATACGTGCATTGAAGAGAGAAGTGCAGTTACAAACGTTATGATATATATATATATATATATATATATATATATATATATTCATCATATAGATTCATCAGCTATGATAGATACATTTCTAGCATGAAGATAGCAATTTGCCATCATAGCGTGACAACAATATTAACACAAGGACTGCTGAGGATACCCACATGTTCCCCTATGCTGTCGTTCTACGCGCCCCCGATAGAAAAGGGTGACATGTGTATTATTAAGTGCACATGTAGCGCAAGCTATAAATCCATTCATCAGAGTCCTGTGACGGTAATGTCATGAGTCGTGGTTTCAATTCCGGCACGGCGCAGAATAGGCTTGTCCTTAAGATTACACATATATATATATATATATTCCTCATCCATGTACTGAATAAAAATAGTTTATTTTACATAACCGATGTACGATGGAGAACATAAAACGTGGCACCTATCTGTATATATGTATGTATGTATGTATATATATATAAAATTATGTCACCGAAAAATGACTGTTTCTCTGTCCGCATGGACGCTCTATTCTTCAACGGCCAACACCTACTTCTAAAATGACTGACAAAATCTCTTATTGCTGCAGCGACGATGGAAGAAAACTTCTTATCAGCGGCGTAGCTTAGCTGTCGTCGTTAGTGACGTTGTTATATCAAAGTAACTCACACAAAGAGATCCGTTGTTTTTCAGCTGGATCCCCCTGAATGGAATCCATGAGATCCATGTCTCTATTTGTACAGGCGATCTAACAGCGATGCATGTCTGCCTCTAGGCGTAGCTATCTAGCGATTTGTTTCGCTTTCTGCCTAGCTCTCTCGCTTCTGTATTAGTTTTGGCAGTTTGTACTGGATTTATTTGTTTCGTGTACAGCGTGTGCGCTGTTAGAGGAACTACCGCCTAGTCGAATAGTTTACGTTGATCTTTTTGCCGGTGTCAGCAATGAAACGATACACACACGGGTGGTGATCCGGCGGGCGTCCACTGACACCCGTTGCCGTGACAACGACGCCGTCAACACGGACAGCGTAACAGTCACATTGACCAGCAGTCGCTGGATGCCAGACGATGAGCAACAACATCACGGCGGCTGCTCTTGGCAGATCGCCTGCAGACGGTCGTTCGTAATTTTTCGGCTCGTATCGTCTCGACACTTTTAAATCAAAAGATGAATTCATACATACACTTATGCATATATATATAGATATACATATATATATATACACCTAAAAAGCCCTGCGGTGAATCTGTTACTTGTGATGTTACATACGATCGTTGACTAAATCATTTTTGTTTTATCACTCTATTATTATACGCCACCTTTATATCACAAGAATATTTTTATGAGAACTCAAGCATTGTAATATGCGGTTCCGATAATAAACCACGCTGTCAATATATATATATATATATATATATATACGAGCACAGTGTTCCGTCTCGACGAAACAATAATTTTGGTTGGTCAGGCAAGTTGCCCCTGAATAAGAAGAGCAGTACCAACTACAGCAACAAAATCTGCAGCAGAAGCAAAACAGAACAAACTGAATGAAGAAATGATATCCGTTGTGTCAAACAGCGTTCGCAATCACTTGGAGACATACTGGGAGGGAGCCACCCGACAAAAAAGTCAGTCGCGCGAATCAAATGTAAACTGTCAAGGTTAAGCGCCAGTTAGACATTTTAATTGTGATAGCTATAAAACACGCCACGTAATACCATGCATTTGTGTGAGTGAATCGCCGAAACGATTATTCATATATTTCTAGAATACGTTATAGATGCGAATATATATATATATATATATATATATATATATATATTGTGATGATTTATAATTCATTTACAATACGTTTGCACACTCCGCAGTGATCGCCTTCTTTATATATATATATATATATATATATACATATATACATTGATGCGTCTACAAAGATCGAGACCACCATCAGAAAGCATAGGCAGGATAACAACGACAAATTATCACTTTTTTTTTGAGAGCGCACAAGCCCATCTGCTTAAAGAAGGAAAACATGTCACATGGCTGAACCCAGCGACATGCGAACCCCGTGAATAGTGACATGACCACATTCATGAATCATTAAGATAGATGGACATTCGGTTCGCTTGGCCACCGCTTCGTACCACCTACATAGTGTGGGTGAACTGCAATTGTGCCGCCAACGTCAACGAAAGGCGATTGATTCTGCGGTCGTCTAACAACATCAGGCCAACATGAAGTGCGCATCAGCAGTTTATGAGAGCCACGAGTCGAGGAGGCGAGCTACCAATCTACCATTGGTTCCCGCTCTTGAACGCCGTTGCCCCAGTCGTCGTCGTCGTCCTGGAAGGTGTGACTCAAGAGGCTGCACGTCTCTCTGTACTGTTGCTGTTGACAACTTGTGTATGGGAACCACAATGCCAGAATCTGGTCGATCACAGCCAAAATGCGCCTTGGGAATCGGCCCACCTCTCACTGCTGCTTGAATATCCGCCACGCGGCCATGGCTTCGCATATGATCCACGGTAGTCGGCTACAGTGGCAAGCCTTCCGTGTTTGTATTGTGATGTTTCTTTTTTTGTCGTCAACCTATTGGTTGACACGCATCGATGACGGCCAAACCTAGCCCTATAGGCATTTCTGGTCGTATGAATGACGCATTTTCCTGTTTTTATAACCGACAAGTATTCCGATTTGTCAACACATTGTATATATAACAACGACGAAAATCTCTCTCTCTCGATAAAATGCGATTGGAGTGGCTTGATTATAAGAAGATGGCCCACCGCACCGTGCAACGAAATATCAAGCACTTCCTTTTGGACAAATTTGTCTTTACGTACATGTCCATTCTTACATGTACGTGCAATCTGTAGTAGCGACACTGGCTTAAAATTATTTGGAGCCTTGCTTTGTAATTATACTTACAGTTCATATATATATATATATAGTGGGTGTCGGATGGTCATGCACTTTATTGAGACATCTGTGTTTTCCGTTGTTTTGGCCGATTACAGCCCACTCCGGTATTCACTTTGTCTAAATTGGAAACCATGAAAACCAATTCAAGAGTGGTTGGTCCAGATCTTGAACCCACGACCTCCGGAATGCAAAGCAATGGCTTTGCCACTAAGCTATATATACAGGTAGTTTAACAAGTTCTTAGAATGAAAACCAAGAATTTTCCAAATCTTGTTTTTAATTTTTTCTTATTCGATATACTCCCCGAGAAGCTCAATACACTTTTCCCACCGAGATTTCAGAGCATTTATACCTCTTGAGTAGAATTCCGCGTCTTTAGACTGAAAATATGCATTGACAGCAGCCTTAACCTCTTCATTGCTGGAAAAACGCTTTCCACCGAGACTGTTCTTCAAATGTCCGAAGAGGAAATAATCAGAGGGGGCCAGGTCTGGCGAATAGGAAGGTTGTTCAATAAGTTCGAACCTCAGTTGGGCCAGTTTTGCCGTTGCTTGCCGCGACTTGTGTGCGGGAGCATTGTCCTGGTGAAACAGGACAACCTTCTTCTGCAAAGCGGGCCGCTTCACGATGAGTTCTTGCTTCAGGCAGTCCAACAGTCTTGCATAATATTCTCCCGTGATCGTTTTACCGCTCTCAAGGTAGTCGACCAGAATTATTCCACGTTGGTCCCAAAAAACCGTAGCCATCATCTTTCCGGCCGATGCCGTTGTCCGCACCCTCTTCGGAGGTCCTTCACCAGGTGCACACCATTGACGAGATGCTTCTTGGGTCTCGGGAGTGTAGTGATGGATCCAGCTTTCATCGACGGTCACAAATCTGCGCCAAAAATCCGACGGATTTTTCGAAATCTTGGCCAAATTTCGCTGTGAAGCGGAAACACGCGCGTCTTTTTGGCCTTGGTTGAGCAAATGCGGCACCCATTTTGCTCTGAGCTTTTTCATCTTCAAGTTTTCGTGCAGGATGAAATGCACTCTACCCAACCTGATCCCCAAGGCCTCCGCTATCTCCCTAATGTTCACTCGCTTACCTGCGGCAACGATTTTCCGCACTTTTTCCACGTTTTCCTCATCAGTTGCCGTTTTTGGGCGTCCTGAACGTAGTTCATCCTCGGTGCTCCTGCGACCTCTGTTTAACTCATTAATCCAGTTGGAAACAGTGGCAAAACATGGCGCAGAGTCACCGTACACCTCGTCTAACTCAGTTTTCACTTGGGTCGCATTCCAACCTTTGAAATAAAAATGCTTGATAACCACTCGAAACTCTTTTTTCTCCATTTTTCAAAATCACGCCGATACGTTGCACGGGAAAAGCGATCAAACGAAATCGCAACGGCCAATCACCATCATATTTTGACTGCTAGCATTCGAAAAGTTGCCGTTTCCAATAGCGGTGAAAGCGCGCCAAAATTCGAATTCTAAAAAGCTCATTTTAAGAACTTATTGAACTACCTGTATATATATATATATATATATCCCAACTCTTTCCGCATGCTGTTAGCACATAGAATCGGCGCTCCCGTCTGCGAGCCGTTTTAGTGCAAACTGTGTGGAGAGACGGTAGATTCCAGTGGCCTACAACCACTAAGTTGCCCGAAGAGCGCCGGTAGATTGTCCAGACATGCTAAAGTAAACAGTGTGATTATAAGGTCTCTTAAGAAAGCCGGTATACCGTCTACACTTGAACCAAGAGGTTTAGTGTCCGCTGCAGCATTGGCTAGGCGCATAGAGCGCTAGAACACGAGACTCCCCTCTCAGGGTTGTCGAAGTAGCGCCAATGCAATCCGGACCTTGGGGGGGGGTGGGGAGGATATCGGTTTTAGTGGGTGCGAATCCTGCACTAGCTGCTGCTAGCTGCCAGTAGCATTTATGCATTATGCATTTCCAAGACCTTCCAAAAAAAACAAGTTTAGTGTCCGCTGGCGAAGAAGGACCTGATGAGGTGACCATTGCATTATGGTCACATATGAAGTCCCTAGCAGTCCCTAGAAGTCCCCTGGGATGCAACGGTTTTGTGCACAACCGCGGCTTCCTATTTACGTTACAGCTCAGTTGAGCCGAGGTAGGTAGCAAAGCACGCGGACGCCAGAAAACGGGTTAAATACGCTGGACTGGAAACAAGATATACTTTTGTGCCTATTGCCATGGAGACGCTAGGACCAATCAGCACGGGAACCGAAGCATTTCTTAAAGTTTTTAGTACGCAAATTCAGGAGGTCTCAAGCGACCAAATGGAGGGTCCATTCTTGAGGCAAGCGTTGTTCTTGGCCGTTTGCAGAGGGAACGCGGCATCTATTTTGGGCGCCATAAAGTAAAGTAATTCTTTAAAAAATTGCAATAATACGTTTAGGTCTCACAAATAATAATAATAATAATAATAATAATAATAATAAGCATCCAGGTCATGAGAACATCGATTTATTATCGCTGTTTTTTTTGCCGTCATAGTGCTGCATAGTCTACAATAAATTAAAAGGGCATTTAATAACACGCACATTATGTCGTCACTTTAAGCGTCTAGACGTGAATATATGACCTAAGTGCGAGGTAAGCGTTATGACTCACAGAGAAGCTTACTTGCTATTCCATTGTGATGCTCTTGATCATCATGCCGGTTATCTACCGTTTTAGTTGTCAGCTAATGGCAACGCTATAGACCAAAAAACCTTTGTAGTTTAATATTGTTTCATGGTAACTGATAATTGAGTAAAATAGTAGATTTGTAGGTGTTATATATATGTAGTAAGTGGCAAGATGTATGTCCGTATTGCCTACTTAGTTAGGATTGCCAATTTGTTCGGGAATGCGTAATTATTTATCAACATGATTGCTATTGCAACATTGAACTATGAATGCCTGATTTTGTTCAAACTTTAGTTTAAATATGCCAAGTGTATACTATAAAAATGTAGTCTCCACCACGGCCTCTGAGAAATTTTTTTTATATAAAGAGCCAATAGGGGGCTGGGCTTACCAAACCCGGCAATATTAGCACTCCCTGCGATAGTTGCTGCCACCCGTCAGGTTTCCGGCAGTGTCTGCGAGCTCCTTGACCAAGCCGGTCAGCTCAAATTCACCTCTATGCCATTTCAAGTCACGCGCATTTTGGTTGAGGTTCTTGGAACTTCACCAAAAAACATCACATTCTAGAGTGAATGGTCGTCTCTGCTAGTCTATCAACAGGCTCGTTTACTCAGTGATCAAGCTGACTATGACTCTACTAGGGCTCGGCTTAGGGCAAGCTCTGCAAAACATGCAAGCGATTGGCTACACGCCCTAACCAGTGCACCACTTGGAAACTTAATAGATGGTGCCACTACAAGAATATATGTTGGCCTTCGACTCGATGCGCCGCTCGTTTCCCCTCACCTATGCCGATGCGGGAAGGATGGCAGGCTATCAAATCACGTTGGAACCAAAAAAGTCTGAAAATTAAAACGTGCACTTTCAGAAGATTGTAATAAGGTTTGATGCATAGAGGTTGTTGTATATATATATATATATATATATAGTTTATAAGAAACTTATTGGCATTCTTTACTAAATACTGATCGCAAGATTTTGTAACCTCTTGGATACGCCATATGACCAATAGGCAATTAGAATGTTGTTCTCTTAACAGCTATATATATATATATATATATATATATATATATATATTAACGCGTCTTTTTATTTAATGTGTACATACACGATACGTATTTGATCTAGTTCTAAACTTCTATGCACATGCTAGAGGTTTGTGCGAGCCTAAGTTCCTATAGCACTAAGCCGTCTTCACGAATAGAGACTTATCCATAGAGTATCTCTGCACCACAAGAGTTCAATACTGCCTTTATTAGGCGGTATTAAACCATGGTGGTACTTTAAGTCTGACAGTACATGTTTCGAAAAACGTCTTTGCGGTGCGACTTGTTTACTCGTGATTGTGATCTTCTTATCGTCTATACTGTACGGCAGAGTGGAAGGTGGGCATGCGGATAGACGAGCTCTTGCTCTTTTGTTCGAGTGCACTGTTCGCACGATCCTTGGGACTCGTAGCTTTTGTGGGGTGTGGGCTTTTGTTAGCTTGACGCAACTTCAGCCAGTTTTGCAAAACTGACTCAGCTCTAGCTGAACTTGAATCAAAGTTCAGCTGACCCAAGTCAGTTTCCTAAATTAAAACCCTTTTGTTTGCATGTCTTTTTAGTGCCTTCATTAGCCGACTTTAAGTGCAATAGCAAGATGGAGTGTAATGTCGGCTTCGTTTGTGGTACATTTGCTTTCAGCAGGGAGGCAATTATTGTAAGCTACGTGATCGGGTGTAGTACCAATAATAGCCTGGCTGAATTACTTCATATTACTAATTCTATTAGCTTAGGTTATCTGTTCTGTTGACGGGCATTTTCCCCGTCCGGACAATAATTGAAAAGCTTCATGACGCCAGATCATTCATTCATAGGTCCCAGGAAATCTGTCTAGAGAGGACTTACATGGCTGCGGTAGAAGCCGCGCGACCTGCCAATGCGATGTTGAGGTCTTAGCGTCTTGTTTAGGAGCGGCGTACGTTTAGGCCCTGTGAAACGCGCGCCAGGGCGTTTAAAATAATTGGTTATATTTCTTGTGAAGCCAATTTGAAACCTAGTCCGTGCAGGTATCGTCGGATATCCGCCAGAACTTCCTTGGCTGTTCCTTCAAGCAGATCTTCGTCACGGGCGGTAACGATCAGTGCCAGATAGTCTGCGTAGGTAACTGAATAAACTCCTGGCGTATGTAGGCGTCTAAATACTCCATCAGAGCTTATATTGCAGTCGCTTGCTTTTGATAGGCAGGAGGGCATACTTATAGGGTGGTTAGCCGAGACATCGCCTTGTGATCCACCGGATTTCGATGCAAACGACAAAAGTGCCGTTTTCCGATGTTTAAGATAGTCTCCGCTTTTGAGTATTTTTCCATGTGCCTCTTTGGTGGTTGTGTGCGTATGAATTCAGATTGGCTCAAACGTAACGAAGTTTCCTTAGGGATAGGGTTTATTGCTACTCGTGAATTTTCCAGCCAGTGAGTTAATCTTTCTAATGGAAACGTCAACTCTAACGCTGATCTGTGTCTATCGTTTTCAAAAGTAAACCCTGTGGTGTTCATGAGTTGTAGATCTCGTCGTGTTGTCCAATGTATATACATACATATAGATGTAGTGTCATGTCCAATATTGATATGGTCGCTTCATCTGCAACATGCGACCTTTATCTTGGCATTGCGTGAATTGGGTCTTGCTGTTATCTATTTGTGTTTCTAGTATACTCCTACTTATAACGTCGTGGCATGACGACGCTAACGCAGCTAAAGCATCACCGCAAATTGTGAAACGACAAGACGAGCAGAGTGGCTCTGAACTAGGTTTTCCAACCCTGGTTATTGCTGCTACTGCTGTTACTGCAGTTGTTGCCCCCTCTGGATAAAGATGCATGACCTTCGGCTGTACAGTTGTTATTTTGGTTGTTGTTGTTGTTGCTGCTGATATGTGGATGGGTGGGACTGTCCTGTCGGCTTGCCTAGTTTCATGATGCTACCGTTGCCGTCGCAGCTAAAATAAGCCTACGTCGAACGAAGGCAGTATGATGGCGAATATCCTAGACTGACCAGGAGGCGGAAGGCGGGCGAACGGGCCTACGGGCCGTGGCATGTAAGCCCGAATGTCCTGAAGGCATCATCTAACGATATACAACCGACACACCGTTGCAGGATAACGAGCAGAACAAGGAGGGTCATCACGGCGACACCGGAGACCGACTACTACACCTACACGTTCTACTACTAGCACGGCCACACCACGATCATCATTGCTACCGCAACGACGAAGATGCGTGACAACAACGACGTGGCGACACCAACCAGGACGGATCAGAGAAAGGAGTTCGGAGATCCTGCACCTTGACGTCCCGCACGGAGTCACGGAGTTGGCTTTTGTGTCCTGCCGCGCTCCTGAGTTGTGCTCGCCTCCAGTAGCTCCGATAGCAACCAGCGTTGTTGTTGCTGGGGTCGGTCAGGCTTCGACCCAGACTCAGCACTGTCCGTCCGTCCGTCTGTCGATCAAGGAGTGGACGGATTGACAGAATCAGGAAGGCGCAAAGCCTACCTAAAGACAGACAGCAGCAGCAGCATGACAAAAGCGAAAGATTAAGACGTAGAGAGGTAGGCAAATTCATAAATATATATATATATATATATATATATATATAAGGAGAGATAGAAAGAAAGAGAGCGAACGGAGCGAGTCGGAGAGGGAAGCGTACACGGAAAAACAGAGGTGGAACAGCGAACAGGAAAAGTGCACGACAGAGGAATACGGCGGTACAAAAGTGAGTGTTGGTGAGGGAATTTCCTCGTTGTCGTCGGTTTGGTCGTGCCGCACCGGTAGCATGGGGTGGAGTCTCCGGCGTTCGTCTTGGTGTGGCCACAGATGGCGGCACACGCCGCCGTCGCCACCGGTAGTCGGGAGCAACTTCAGCATGGCCTACATTCTCTACGCTGTTCTCGTCGTCGTCGTCGTCCAACTCGCCACTGTGTCAACAATAGATCCAGGTAGGTCGAGATGACAGCACAACGTGAACTATATATATATATTTATATATATACAAGTATTACGACATTAAGCCCGCCTTCACATATATATATATATATATATATATACAAGTATTACGACATTAAGCCCGCCCTCATATATATATATATATATATATATACAAGTATTACGATATTAAGCCCGCCCTCATATATATATATATATATATATATATCCATATCCGAGCGCTGTGATCATGTCATTGACGTGGTCAGTACTGAGTTTTCCGCAAGGGTTAGTTCTACTAGTATGCCGATAATATCTCAAACTATTCATATCTGTTGTCGGCCTACTGTCACTAAGCTGGCTAAATGCCGAACTGCTCAGAAGCTGCGAGAAGCTACCTAGATGTCGGAGGCCCCGCTGACAGTTTGAGTGGACTGGCCAAAGCTTGGGGCGCCTTGTCAGTAGCAGCGCCCTGAACAACAACGATCAGGGCATCTTAACCGAGCCGAGGTTCGGCAAAGGCGTAGAAGGCCTAACCGATGGCGGCAGATCCACGCCCTAGCCGTTGGGCGGAGACGACCTTTGCGTCTGCATCAGTGTCATTCGAGGGGACGCGTCTTTCGTATAGCGAGTATATGGCCGAGCGTCAATAAAGTGGGGCAAAAGCCCGTCATTCTAGCCTCATTGCCTCATCGATATAGGCTGCGACCAGTAGCACCCATTAGATGCCATTTAATTAGAGCGGGCATAATATTGGCTTGTTTCAATTTTGCGAATATACTATATGTGCACTTATGTCTTGACATATATATATATATATATATATATATATAGGTTGTATCGTTCTTAAAATTCGTTCTATACTGTTACAAGATTCCCTACGAATAACAATGCCCTCTTGTTGCATAGCTTAGATACTACTACCTTTTTTTAGCACGGAGCAATCACTATGCTAGATACGCTTTTCTGCAAACATAATTAAGCGAACGTGAAGATATTGTGAGTTACCTGAAGACATTGACCCCATTCGATTGGTTGTTAAATTAGCGTAAGTTTGATGACACGCCAAACTGCGTTAATAAAAACCTTCGTCGCGTCAGCAAAAAGCAAATAACTATGCCAATTTAATCCCGTAGGAATACGCCGTTGCATTCTACTAATAATAGCACCGATAAATTAATAATTATCATAACAGTGAGAGAGTAGTGAAATAGAGTATAGAGTGAAAATAGAGAACGTGTATAAAGTGAAAATAGAGAACGTGTATAAAGTGAGAATAGAAATCACAAGAACCTTAAAACAATTATGCTCAGACGTTCATACAACACATTTAGTGCCGAATGAATATTGCAATAATTGCAATCATAATAATACTAATTACTCTCTCCTTTGCCTTTCGAATCATCCTTCTGTGGGGGGGGGTGTCGTGTGTCTGGTGTGCGTGCGCACCAATATTTCAGAAGCTGGGCCACGTAACCTGAGAATTACAAGCGCAACCAGCGATTCTCTGACGATCTCGTGGTCTTTACCGGCGGCTTCATCAAGCGCGGCGTCCTCTTTTGAGGTTGCCGCGGTAGCGTTGAGATCGTTTTTGGCCTCGCCAGTGTCGATAGAGGGCACCGCTGGAGGCCAGCAAAGCTCGCTGGTACTGCTCGGCCTCAGCCCGGCTACGCACTACAACATCTCTGTTTGGGCGGTCGGCGAAGATGGCAACGCCACCGAAAAGACCTACCTCGATGCGTGGACCCTCCTTGGAGGTTCGTCATTGACAAGGCTTAATTTATTAACTTAGCCTCATTCAATCCTGTCATCGGCTGAACTACATACAAGCAGAACATAGAAGAAATTTTATAGCTCTTATCTTCATCCATCACAAGCACGTCGAAGATCAATAAACGAACAATACTAAACGAACTCAATAACGTAACGTCGTAGTACTGGGATCACTCGAACGGCAGGACACGCGTAGCGGAGTTTCCCTGCCACTCTGATGGGCCGATTTGTGGGTGCGATCTTGGCACAACACACTTGGGCTATATCAGGGTCAATTGTCATTGCCGAAGCTAACATGTACCCAGAGATTCTTATTAGAGGTACGTTTATTATTATTATTATTATTATAACTCACCCGAAGCAACAGGACCGCATCATATGACCTGTGTGATTAAATGTACTGTGTCTGAATATTATGACAGACCTGACGGCCCCACCTCGGCCAGTTGTTGAGGAGATGTTTCAAGACGGAAAACGATTGCTGATTGTCAATATCACCCCGCCAACGGAATTTCATGGGCCTATTACGTAAGTGTACCCATATGGGCATATATATAGGTGCCGGATATTCGAGAATGATAAATAGTATGTTCCAAGTGATGCTCTAAACTAAATTGTTAGCACAATCCCACTCGATTGTGATGTGCGATGAGAAATGAATCCCGTATGATTCGTTATTATATCCTTGTTGAAATTAAAATCAGCCTCCAGACAATAGACCAAACTGCACGTACATTACCGGATGTGTATAGTGCTTGACCTAGTCGAATACTAGTTTGTCAAAATGCGAACAATCTTTCAAGTGGGAAAATCCAAAAGCCAATATGAAATGGTTTTTGCATTTCCCACGCAAAAACCAATATAGGATCTTATGCAAATAGCCAATAGGGATTGGTTTTTGCATTTCCCATTCAATCGAACGTATATATATATATGTAAATATACATAATGTTCTATACGGAAAATATATATATATATATATATAGTTTTCCCGTCTTCACGTCTTCAGTCATTTGATTTTATCTCATTGCCAGATGCTCTGCAGCATTTGAATGAATAGGCAATCATTGAATCTGGTACCAATAAACTCAAAAATAATACGTGTTAGTAAACAAAAAAAAAATAAAAGGTAATACTTGTTTTGCAAAGGTTCAAATGATGATTCATATGATATGCGTATAATAACCAGAAATAATATTAGTAATGCATTTTTTCACCCTATTAGTATCGAACTAGCATTTAGTGACCAGCAAGATTCGAATACGTTATACAGTTTGTTATTGTATTGTATTTAAAAATAACTAAAGTAGTTTGCAACGAAAACTTGACGAACCACTTCAGTCTTTAAAGAGAGCGCATTGCTAGAACACTGCCATATTACGAAAGCAGCAAAGCTGACTCCCACTGATTGGTATTCCCGGCCCGTTTTGTGAACCTGTGCAGAAAATACAGCATCGTGGTGATGGAAGAAGACTCACTGGTGCCGTTCGACCCCGCTAAGCTGGTGGGATTTGCCGAAGCAGATGAGAAAGGCTATCCGTTCTACCATGCAGGAGACGTGAACCCTGCCGGGCGACTGCAATTTGTCGTTGGCGACAATCTCTCGCCAGACAATCCGCTGTTGCGCGATCAACAGAAGTACGACATTCTCGTTGGAGTCTACAGCGAACTGAACGGGGTTGGTACTATAGTGAAATTAGCGAATCGAGTAGCAGCATATGTGAATGACATGGGCTACCGATTACCGACATTACGCTAGATAGCAAACACCGAAGGACGGGATACAGATGTCGTCATTGGAGAAATGAGGCGTTTCTCCAATGTGTTATCTTAATTGTGGACATACGGCACCGAAGCTGGTAGGCAAGAGGCAGGCTGCCGCCGTTGTCATCTTCATAGATAGGTACACACTAGATGGGCGCTGTGTTGGTCCTTGTTGACCTTATCCAGCGACGGGTCACGTTGGGAGAACGAGCTTTACCGTCCAGCCTTACCCGTGTACCCCCTAATGCATGCACCTCGTCCTTGTGGCCAGCATTTGTGTTAATGCGCGTCATAACATATTTAGAGGGTGAGAGCAAACTAAAGGAAAGAGGGGAGGGTCTAACAGGGGAAGTTGCTCCGTAGGTTCTTGTTTGCGCATACAGTTTTTGTTACCAGGAATATATATAAGAGCATAGAATGGAAGAGAGAATGGATATATATATATATATATGCTCTTTTTCGGCGGGCCAAGTCAACATCTGCGTTTCCACCCCAAGTCATGAAAGCTTATTATATAGAAAAGTATTCTAAAGAGACGTATTTTATAGACCGCCTCAAGATTGCCTTTAGGCCCAAGCGCGCCCTAAGCATCCACAGGACCAGACGTAACCACCTAGTGTACATTGCGGCGAGGATTACGCTCTTCACGGAGTGTTTGCAACGCACCCTCAATAATTTTCTACAAATATAGCCATATATTTGCACACATTTGAGGCACACTAGGCACATATTTGAGACAGACAAGCGAAGCAAAGGCGGGCTTGTTCTACAGAGCGAGTTCTAGGACACTAGCGATCCACTCTCGGAAATTCGGAAGGGCTATTGCCAAAAAATCGGTATCATATTCTACGCTTTCCGTTGCGCGGATTTTATCACAACGTATGTGGCCGTGCACACTTCCACGAAGAGGTGGAAAGCTGTGATTATATAGAATTTCTGTGGGTGTCGTACCGATGCTACGTATAGCTTACTCAAGTGTGCAAATCTACCGGTTTATACCGATATAACCACCCAATAGAATTGTTGTTATGTGTGCGTATATGCTAAGTACTGTCCAAGAAAGTTCCATATTAATATTATTATTGTTAGTATAATTATTATTACACCGTCGTATAGCCTCGATTGATGTGATATGGGATCCGAAATGGAAGGAGAAGGAAAAAGGAAAACTGTGCGATTAGCTCTAAACAATGTTTGCAGCGTAAACGTGTTGCATCCTGTCTAACATCCGGTAGAACAGCGGTAAGAACACCGTTTCCGAGAGCTATTAGGGGGATAATATTGTAGGGAGCCGTGGAGCGTTGTGATAGATGATCGGCTTTGCCATTGATCACGATAGCATATTGTTGGTTGCAGACGACGTTGCTATAGCAATAGTTAAGAATTATATAACCGCTGTTGTATCGACAGTTGTAAGACTCTATATTTTATATTATTTTATAATTACCCTATCAATATGCAGAAAAGCGGATGATATATATATATATATATATATATATATATATATATATTAGGAGCATGGGGAACTATCGGCAAATGCCAGCTTTTCACAAAAACGACCTTACACATATACTCGTATAACACTACATAAAAATCTGATACAACATTTTAGTGAATCACACTGGGGTTGACTGGTCGCCAGATTTGTTTAACCTGCTTTAATCTTTGTGTATCTTGTGCTAACTTGTATACGCAAAGTAGACGAGCCAAAAATGTACCCCTTAAGAGTTATATCATTGGCAGCATATATATATAGAAAATATTTATATGATTTATTAATCATTTACAATACGTTTGCACACTCGCCAGTGCTTGTCTTTATATATATATATATATATATATATATATATATACATATATATACAGACGTGTGTATGTGCGCATCATTCATTGTGATTATCCGCATGGGCTGCGTTTTTGTCGTTCTGCGGGGCAAACAGGAAAGCAAGAGCGTGTTCTCCAGCCCGCTGGCTGGTTCCAAGAGCCTCACGGGGCTGGACTCTGGCGGCGGCGGAGGAGCGGCTGGTTCCGCGGAGCAGTTTTCGGGATCGGATGATATGTCGGTTCGGCTAGACGCTGAGGGCGCATCGGACGAGGCAGTGCGGCGCCGTGATGCCATACTCGTGTTTGTGCTCTCCGTCGCCATCGGAGTGCTCGGCTTCTTATTGGTGGCCTCGTTCATCCTCTACTTCATCCTTCGGAGGCAATATAGCAGCAAGCGGAGATCTGACGAGCTCATACTAAAGATTCACGACCACGACAACGTACGTCGCCAACATATATTATACAGAGACTCCAAACACTGCCGCGGCGCGCAATTCGTGGGTGATGTGATCACCTTTTCCATCTTTCCACTATGTATATACATATCGAAATTCGAGAGACACACACACACACGCATATATGCTTGTATGAGTGGGACTCACAAAGCCACTAAGATCCAGAGATCAGAGTCTTTGCGCCTCATCAGTGTTGCGGCAAGGGGCAGAAAGCACAATTTAATTTGGTGGGGTTGTGAGTCCCACGCAATCGTGGCTTGCATATATGTATATATATATATGCATATATTGTCATTCTACTTTTCTCACTTTGGTACTAAAAAACGCGTGTCCAGTTGCTGATTTGTGTTTACTTTTGAAACGCTCTTTTGTTATATAAACATACATTTATTATTATTATTATTATTGCATAAAACAGCTTATTGAATTTGGATCGATGAAGACGAATTGCCGCCGCTTTCGACACCGAGTATGGTAGTATTATAGTTTATTTAATTCGTATTTGTGTTTTCAGCATGCAGTTGTGAGGTTCGAACGTGTCGCTTCGATTCAAGCAAGTGCTATTTAGCTGCTTATCCCATAGCGCTGATTATAGAAACGGCATTCCCTCTACACACCGCGAAAGACAGAAGGTGTCTCAGATATCCTCCTTCGCGCTGGTTCCCCGTTGTTGCTTCTATTCTTCTGGCCAGATCCCGAATGAATTTTGCTGTCCCACTGCTGATGGATACTAATTATTATTGTACTTGTAAACATTTACAGAAGAAACAATTATCTCCAATGAAACTCTATGCTGGAATTGCAACACGTAACGCATTTTCCGACGTTAGCCTGTACACGTCACCTAGATGTTATATAAATATGGATAGGGAGCGCACAGCATTGATGCAAAGGTCAATCGCATGAAAACGATAGCTTAGGACCTCTGTAAGCAGTGAAGAACGAGCCAACGCCGCAAAAAGATGAAAAATAGACAGATATGTACGATGAACTAAATTCTACCCGAGATATCGGTCACTCGATTCGTCTGCACCTGACTGCTTCGCAAACTGATCGTCTGTGCCGGAATGCCGATTGCTACGATTTTACAGGAGAACAGCTATTTCCGAGCAAACGGCCAGCTTAATCTGGAAGAGGGAGCCGACCTGAACGGATTCTATAACCGTCTCTGCGACCTCTACTGGCAGATCCCGCGGCCCCAGCTTCACATCTCCGACGTGGTGTTGGGTCAGGGCACGTTTGGACCCGTGCGAGTAGGAAAGGTCCTCCGGAACGGACAGGAAATCGCTGCCCAGATACAAAGGTACTTTACATATATATATATATATATATATATATATATCTCGTAGTGGCGGTGGCTTAGGCGGCTAACGCACCGTTCGAAACGGGGCGTTGCCATGGCAGCCACGGTTAGCAAAACAATCGTTAGTTCGAGCCCTATATATATATATATATATATATATATCATTCGAGCGAGGCAAAATGCTGGTTTAGGATGCAACCGTTGCCGACTTCCTAGCACGTTCTGTGGCCGGTGGTGGCTCATCCGAAGCTGGTTATGCAGCCCCCTTGCGGAGACCAGCAAGCTAAGAAAATACTCATCAATCGGGTATCTTCAGGAACTCTGCCCTTTCGCGTTTGAGACCTTGGGTGCTCTTGGTGCTCGGACCAGGCAGTTAATCCATAAAGTCGGTACTACTACTACTACCGAGCAAAATGGCTTAGTGGCAAAGCCTTTGCCTTGCATTCGGGAGGACTGGGTTCGAGACCCAGACCGGCCACTCTTAAATTGGTTTGCATGGTTTCCAATTTAGACAAGGTAAATGCCGGAGTGGATTAAAATTAGCCATGCCATGAATAAACCGTACACGGGCAATTGCCTTACGGAAAATCTTTTACAAAAAAGTTAAGTTAAAAGTTGTTTAATCTGTCAAGCGGTAACAGCAGATTATCGTCCTTTTTTAAACAACGTCTGGATCTTGACACACAACGTGGAAACGCGGCCTCCTTTCAGGGCACACTTCGGAGGTGATCTCGGCCTAGCCTAAACGAAACAGACAAGTGATAGTCACAATACACGCCAGCTAGGCACATTGGCTTAAAAGGAAGTTAAACTTACGATTATGGCTAATAATTGTAGTGCAACAACCATTGATAACGGGACAAGTGCCTTCAATGTGGGTTGCTCGCACGCTTGCATTAATAAGTGCTAAATACTTAGCAGCAGAGAAGGTGCATTCGATTTTGCAATTTAACACATCCATAGCGAGCGAACCCCCCACATTTTTTGGAGGATACCGCCGTACTGATTTAAGCCACCTTGAATGATTTTGTCACAATTACCAATATTCCGCCACACGAAGGCCATATGAGTGTTTTATAATACGTGCTAGAATTCATGTTTAGCATCACGAATCTGACTCTCAAAACACGTTTCACAAAGGAGTATAATTTTTGTGAAAGGTATAATTCCACAGTATCTCAATTGCGCTCCGTGACGACTCTATTGTCAGTACATTCCGTTTTTCACATTTTATTGTATTGCTCTGACATCATGATTTATCTTGCCTTATGTTGCATTAGGGGTTTAATTCAAGTATTAATTCATTTTTAATCTCGCTAAGCGCAACTGTCAAAATCGCGACTGAATATACGAATGTAAACGAGTTATATACGGATTTTACTACTAGCGGCTTCAAATGTTTTCGCGACACAAAACACGATAGAAATAGCAACGGTAGCTATCTACAATAATAAAAAAAACAAGAGAAATATCAAAACAGCGGGAACAAAAACACCGGAACAAGTGCCTTATCACAGCAATGTCATAAAGTTTATTACAGAAGAGAACGATGCGCCGTCAGCGTCGATATACGGCCGATGACAAATGCAAAAGACTAATACGACCACAAATCTAAAAACCTTTCCGGGCGAGACTAGCTTTGATGGCGGCTTGAACTTAATAACTCGCAGTTCTGCTGTGCACTATTTAGGCTACGTAAAACAGAGCCAAACAAATGATTCGAGCTAAAACATGTGTTTGAAGATTATAGTACGCCTTTACCACACCACCGCCGTGAGTGTTATTTAATGAAGATTTAGTCTGCCAAAAATTGCCATACGTCGTCATATTTATGTTTTTAATTAGTTTCTAGCGAATCAAAAGCGATTTTTACGTAACAAAGTTACTCGTAGTTTATAGGCATCGTCGCGAAGCTTCCTTAAAGCGTGACAAGTACAGGCCTGCAAAATGACTCACAAAATCGCAAGATCATTTGCTATCTTGCCAACCGAGTCAAGTGCAAAAGAACAAAAAGAGAGTCTACGTAAAAATCGCATTGTTGAAAAACCTAGAAACAAAAACATTTTTAGGAGGTTGATTTTAATTCTAAACTCTTGCTTTTATTTTTTCCGTCCACCACGGGTTTGAAGCACACCGTGAGACATATCTTCAATGCAGCGAGGGAAATCAGAGGCAAACACAGGACTGGATATGTTAGACGCTGCTGTAATTTCCAGACTAAGTTTTAGTTATTGTGCCTACAAATCTAGTTCAAAGCTTAGTTTAACGTCTACGATCGTATTACGCACTGCGAATGTGAATACTCGATTTTTTTAAACAAAAAATTGGCTGATTTCGGTCTGGCCCAAGTGCAACAATGATCGCCAACTCTCTAATATGGACGATTGCAATCTCCGATTTAATAACCGCGACCATGTTCTGGCGCAGGTACCTAGTCTTCGGTTTTACCTCATAATGCTACTGCTGAACAATGTCGAGCCACAATTGCATCGATTAAAGCTTGAGCTTGTAGAACCTTACGTCTGCAGCTCTAACGTATCAGTGGCATACTGTCGTATTTGCGGCATAGATTTTGATACGGATAACGGTATAAAAATGTATGCGAATTGGAAGTCGAATGTGAAATTCAATGCAAATTATAAATGATTGCGATATCTTCCTCTCTCTCTATTTCTGTCCCTATATTTTGTGTGTAAATGACAAGATCAAATTCCAAAGCCCATAACAGCAAGCAGCCTATTGTTTGATCGTTTCCAGATGTGGGGCCCATTTTGCATTATCGGACCGAGATCGGCGTGTGTTACTTGCCGAACTTGAGGCAATGGTCCGAGTTGGGTCGCACACGAATGTCGTCGAGTTCATTGGAGGCTGTGAGGAAGGCGACGCTCTCTGGATGGCCACCGAACACCCTAATAACCCACTTCGGGGCATTCTTCTCTCCAGCAGGTACAGCGAGCTCATAAGGCATCACAATGAACACATTAAAGCGGTTCAACGTTTTAACCTTCCAGCAGTATGATTTGCTTGTATTCTACATCCTAGCATATTTTCCAATGCTTTATTTGCTTTTACTTACAATAAACTTAAAATCTTCTTAACTAAATTACCTCTATTTTCTCAAAGCGAAGCAATATACGTAACACAGATGATGAAGGCAAAATATAAATAAACCGTTGCAAAATATAGCGTTATGAAATGTATCAGCACAGGTCGCCAACGTAAGGGTCTATTTACTTTTTAGCTGAGCTTTGCATTATCCCAAAACTCTGGCCCTGGCACCTAACTGGCTTGTAGTTTAGTGTAGATCTGAAGCACATGCCACTACAGTTGGTCAACATACCTAAGGTGATATTAAAATATGAATAAAATTTTTTACTAAACAAAGTCAACTGCATTATTCGACTTGTACTAAGTGAACTAACTCAGGTCGGCCTTCGAATTTAATAAATGCATTGATGAACGCTCTAACTTTAACTACACCTAGCGAACTTTTTTGGCACATCTTTCAATTTAACAGCAGGAAGTTTTTTGATGAATACTATACCTATTGTAACAAAGTATTTGCAAACATTTGTATGCATAAGTGTCTAAATCTCAGTACGTACCTTTTATTGGAACATAGATTTGAGGGTTATCAGCAAATCAATGTTCAAAATAACAATACGTTGGGTGGAACTTTAATCGGTTGAATTTTCAGACAGCAGACGGATGGTCGAATCAGCAGTATTCCGGAGTACCGTCTGATGGAAATGATCATATCGATCGCCAATGGCATGAAGCATTTAGCTTATCGAGGCGTCTGTCACGGATATCTTTCAACGAGGAGTATCATGGTCCAATTGCCAGACATGACGCCTAAAATCAGCAATTTTTCTGTCGCAAGGTACGTGTCTGTTTTCTTGTTTCTTGCCCGCAGTCCTTCAACCTCGCATGGTCGATACCATTTATTTCTTACTAACTAATACGCATTTGTATCCATTGTGGTTATAATGTCTCACACACTGCTCATAACTCATTGCCCGAAAACAGACTAATATACGAATACACTGTTACTGTCCATCATCACACACTATCCACCGACTCCAGCGTATTCTAAGTATATCTATATTTTTTCCCTACAGGTATACGCCACTAGGCAAAAGGCTGGACTACACTCGGTGGACAGCCCCAGAGGCCATGAGGCGTCGGGTAACGCACAAGGGCGATGTGTGGTCGTTTGGGGTGCTGGTGTGGGAAATCTGCACACTCGGAGGCACACCGTACGTAGAGCTAAAGTCAAACGAGGTACAAGCTCGAATCGCTAAGGGCCACCGCCTGGCACAACCGCGAGGCGTAGACGCCAGCCTCTTCCAGCTCATGCTGCACTGCTGGGAGCTGGACTCAGATGAGCGGCCATCATTCGAAGACCTCGTCAAGGATTTGCGCAGCGTCGCATCCGATGATCCGATTCGGTTACCCCAGCAGGCCAAGTACATTTACGACAAGTTTGATCCTCTCGCCGATGAATCCTAGGAGAATATAGGGTCCTAGCTTGGCCAAAACGTAGAGACACACACACACATTAACTGCAACCGCGAAAAATATAGCGTAAAAAGTAGAATACCGAAGAACGGTGTGCACAGCTGCATACAACTGCATAATATACGCCGTTGCTCGGAGTGAAAGCTCTATGCTCGTATCGACCGTCCTGTTTTCACGTTCTACAGCAACCTAGAAACGTTGAGAGGTCGAGAGCCACAAATTTGGTGGCTCGCCGAAAGGTAGTGTTCAAGTTGAGACGGCCTCTCCATAGCAATCGATTTAATTCGTGTAGGTCTGCTAGAGCCAGTGTAGACAATCCTACGTTAGCAAAGACGGGGACACCGTTAAATTTAACTTGCACGAATGTTGGTGGTGGAGCATTGATACCCTGCCAAAATCGCCACTCGTACAGCCATTGCAGTAAGGGACCATTTGCAGAAAAAGAGGGACCGTTGCCGCGCCTTGCCTTGGCTATCTATATCTATGCAATAGCCTCAGTAAAAGTGTGCATCATAGGTAGATATCATACGCTTTTTAGCGTGTCTATTCAAAAATGAGTCTAGCATGCTGTCTCTCGCAGCTCGGGCTGCCCAACCTTGGTCTTAGAACAGCAGGACTGTTTACGTCAATTTTATAGAAGCCGGTGTAGATCGTGGCTTCTTTTGAGTGCGGTGACCACACACGAGTTTCGTTTCACTTCTAGTTGCTTAACCTACTCAGGTAGCTAGGTCTTAGGCGAAGCGTGCACAGCAATCTCCAATTCCGGTGAGGATATCAAGCATGTATTTTGAGATGATGTATTTTGACTCTGTCGGGGCTCGGAATGAAGACCGTTCTTGGATGTGGTGCAGTGCTGTCACATATCTGATCGGCAAAGCATCTTGAGTCAAATCTGATAGACTCGCTCCGAAGGGTTGGCATGCATTCAAATCCGTTCATGACGATTAGACTACTCGGTACTAAGTGCAGCCTAAAGGCTGAGCTTGGGTTTGAAGTCAAGCATGCAGACTTGCTCGGTGAGAGCTGCGTCACCGATGGTGCTCGATGCTGTCTGCTGATGGCCGTCCACTGTTCACAATCACACGCAAACTATTCTGCCTTCGTCTGGTAGATCTTCACATAAGCGAGCCAGCAATAGCGCCTATGTGTCAAGATCAAGCACGGTTACGTCACCTACCGTAGTGCAATTCTAGTGTAAATACGGGTAATTGCAAGCACCAAGGTCGTAACGCACTGCCGCGGCCTTGTATTATTGCAATATACACAGTCAATGCCAATGGGGAACATCTAAAGGCATCTTTTACCCAGTTGGCACGCTTGATTGCATACCTCAAAGAACCCACCAGTCCAGCGAGACAGACGGAAATGTACGCAATAATATATATAGAGAAAAACCGGCATCGATGATAGCCGCATAAGTGCTACTTATTTTCACTCCCGGCCACACTGAGAACGACGCCGAAAACGGACCATTAGTGCCTACAGTTTGACGAATTTTGTACGAAGCAAGCTGATATGTAGCGCCAACTACGAGCTGATAGTGCTAAAGAGATGTATTATAATACAGCGCTAATAAATGTAACAACTCGTGCTTGCTAGTGCCTTCCCCTTGTTACACCAATGTCGTCGTGGAGATGGTGTAATTCGCCAGAAGAAATCATATATATATATATATATATATTCCATAGTGCAGCTAACAGTTAGAAACTTCCGCGGCCAAGTTTTAATATCCGGTACACAATAATTCAGTTCAAGCTCGAACCTTGAAGTGCTAGAAAACTCGATCGTCGTGCTGATCTCTACGGATATAACAACACACAAAGCTTTAGCCAAATACGTTTTGGCAAGCGCTAACAGAAACGTGATATTAATCAAGTGGCAGGACCGTTTACTAGCAAGCCCGCTAATAAACGGTATTGCGATATTATTCAAAATTAGCATATTTAATCAATGTTTGCATATTTATTGAATTCAGGTTGCAATTGCCGCTACTTGCTGCTATCAAAATATCGATTTTATACGTTTTTACTTACGTACTACTTACGTTATTGTAACGAATTGTACGAGTTCGCCAGTCAACAAATCGGGTGCGAACATCCGCGTTAGCCCCTGTTGGGGTGCTTGACAAGGGTCATCCATTGATGCGGGCAAGAAACAAAGGTTGACCTATGTCATAGTTTGATTTGAGTTCCGATACCATTTGGTTGACTACTGAACAGTAGGAGTTCTCACATGGCATCTATATTGTATCCAACCTACGGAAAGAAACGTCAATTGTCGAAACGCTATGTATTCTGCAATAATAGTCCGCTACAAAACGAAATCACATTCATTCTCGTTCTATATATGCATGTGTCTATATCTTTATTCGATTTGTACAAGCATTCTTCGGAATGTCGGCAACTTGATACTCGGATGAGTACATAGTTTCGAACGTGCAGGCCAAGATAGTGACACGAAGTGCCTCTTTCGTCGATACCATGTGGACTAAATGCGTTAGTAGGTTTTAGAACATAAACTTTCTAAACAGTGCTGGGCGTAGGGAGTTCCATAACAATATGTAAATATAACCATTATTACCAGTTAGTAATATTACTGTGCTGATTACCTATTGTATAAAACATCAAGGTGCGTAATTGAGATGCAAGCCTTTTAACCGGTCGCAAGCTCGTTCATACAGTTGGAGAAAGGTGCTGTTCAAGTCTGACTTTATAGGCAAACGTTCAATAAATATGATATACTGTACATGTACAAAAACGACTTGTTGTCTTATAACGTATAGGGTAATGCAGGTATATATAGGAAATGAAGGTGTATTTTAGAGTGACTACGAATGTTGTCGTAGGATTATAGAACTTGATTATACACGCATTTTCAGTGGAATAAAAGAGCAGAAATATTTCGTTCAAGAGTACAGTAAATAACTATTTTTCTTATATTGATGTGACTGACCGAGCATAGCTTTACAAAACAAGCGATAGGGAGAGATTTCTTTCATGGAAAACCAAGCATACATGCGCCAACGTTGGCTCGCGTTCAAACAGTCGTATTGAATACGCTCGTAAAAATCGACCTTAGTCTTAACCTCTCCACGGGAGACTCGAGAGCATCAGAATTTTTGCGTCAGAAGCTGTCGCTCGACATTCAATGAGGAAACGCAGCATCTGTTCGGGGCACATTGTCAAACTGGGCTAATCCTGGGTTAGAGAACCCGTAACTACACGTTAACGCGGAGACAATTGTTCACTCCAAAGTGCTAACATAAAAAAAGTTATATAATACAAATGTTGGAGGTTTTGTTTTCTAATATTTTATTATTTTGCCATCACGCTCATAAAATACATACACCATTTTGATATTAAATTGACGGTGTTGTGATTCGTGATTTGATTACCACCATAAGTCGTTCTCCCCCTTCCTTGTTGCCGCCGTCTTGGCGAAAAGACGCGAGGGGCAGGTGTGAGGTTTTTATCTGGCGGCCACTAACGTGTTCTCTCCTTTTAACCAGCGAGATCATATATACTATATTTAATAATATAGATTAATATTTGAAGCAAAGAAAAGAAGATTGCGCATTGGAGTAAACGCAGCAGAAGAAAAATGACGACACGACAAGTACACTAATGTAACTGCATAACAATACTCAAAGCAGCCAAAACTGAAATTAAAATGTATTTTATGGAACGTGGAGCCGCTGAGGTCACTGCGTCAGGAGAGAAATCGACCAACATGATGCGTTGTTATTGTTTGTATAGGGTGGGAGGATCCATGAATTAGGCCTGCAGTTGGAAAATGCATACACAAAACTTACTTACATATGCTGGAGTGGTGAAAGTACCGTTTATCTTATATTATCACCTGCTCGCGAAGCACGAAAGTCCATGAGCAAAATCAAGTCCACTCCCTTAACGCAACGCAAATATTACAATATTACAGTCTTGGCCAATTGTCTAACCTAAGGAGAATGAACGTTGTGGTATTTCAACCATTTCGTCGACTCGACGCCTCTAGTGATACATGAGTAGTTCTTGCTTATTCGTGTGTTTCAAGGGCGGCACGAGGAACATTAACATTAAACCGTGTGTTCTTGCAACGGACTTCTACTTGATATCAACTTGACATCCAGCATTTGAGTTCCTAAACCTGGCACTTTCAGTACATACAAACCAGGCGTTGTTTTGACACTAGAAAAAACGTTTAGGATTTTTTAGATCTTATTTCATACACATTTTAGATATTGACTTTTAAAAGCGTAGCATGTGGGGAAGCTGTGGCAGGCGTTACCTGGGTAATGGCCACAGCTAACAGAGCTGTGCGGAGGTGCTAGAGGAGTATTATCCCTAATTGTATTCACACAAACTGCTAGGAAACAAGAAGGAGGCGGCAAGAAGACTCAGCCGGACCAATGGAAGGAGGGGGCGAAAACGTCTTATTTGGGAGTAAGAATGAAAATTATACACGTAGCTTATAGACGTATTTATAGTTTTTTTTTTTTTAGAAAATATGAGGAGAGTCATTGCTCCCGCAGACACAGCTTTATTTATTAAGCCGTTGGCCGGTGGCTGTAGATGATGACATGGCGCCGCACAATGCTCTCCTCGTATCGATGCGGAGCTAGCTGTGCCACATCGTCTAGTCGAAGAGACCGAAGCCCATGTCATCATCCTCCTCTTCTTCCTTCTTTTCCTCCTTCTTAGCGGCCTCGCCGGCTCCTGCAGCAGGAGCGGCGCTAGCGGCCGCCGCCGGCGCTGCGCCTCCTGAAGGTACCGAGGCTAGCTTCTCAGAGCCTTCCTTGATCAGCGTCTCCAGGTCCTTACCATTCAGCTCGGAAACCACCTTCGTGAGCTTTTCTTTGTCGACTTCAATTCCGACAGAAGAGAGGATCTTCTCGAGGTCTGCGGCAGCGGGGTTGGCATTGCCCCCAAGGCTGGCCAGCAGGTATACGGCGACGTAACGCATATTTAAGTCGGACTCGACACGAAACGCGACCACACAGAGCCAGTCGTCAAAAGAGACGTATTTATAGCTAGGTGCTGGCAAGTGCTCCCAGGATATGCTAGCGCCCGCCAACGTAAATACAAAAGCTCTCCGCTTTAAAAATTTAGATGCGCTTCTGGAAATCTCCATGCCCACACCCCCGGCAGTCACACTGATTTCATCAACCTCGCGTGAAGAGATAATGATTGCGATGAAAAGCTTTAGCAGAAGTTCAGCTGTCGGACTAGGCTTCATAAGGCCCCGTTTGTTACAGAACTTGTTGTCTGGGGCACTGAGCAGCACGGCCGGTCGACTAGGTGCATTGCCCAAGTAGTTGATGTGCTCAGATGGGGCTCGCGCGCGTCTTGTTTTTTACCACTTATCTTCGGGCAAGGATATTTGCATTAAAAAAAAAGTTGACTCATTACGACCGATCGCCTGTTCCTCAGTCGTTCGCCGCCTGGTGGCCAAAATAAGCTGTTGATATGATAGGGAAGCTATTTCAGCAACTCTTGGTCAACGCGCATTCGCGCGATCGCTTTGCAATCGCGCAAAATGCCGACGGTGATGGTCAAACTGGATTTCCGAAACGCTTTCAATAGCGTCCGGAGAGACCATTTGTTTCAAGCCGTCAAGTCGTGGGCACCATTACTGAACCTGGCCTATGGTTCACAACCATCCCATCTGGTAATGCCTCATAGCCCTATGCTATCGCAGCCAGGTCTTCAGCAGAGTGATTCTTTGGGAGCTCCACTCTTTTGTTTATGTAGCATGGGATTGGTGGATTTCTCGCAGTCCCCCCTTAATGTCTGGAACTTGTATGACGGAGTTCTGGGCGGGAACCTCCCGACCGTACTTGTCGATATCAGCAAAGTTCTCGACCTTGGTGCGATTAGCGGCCTGATACTGAACACGGTCAGATGTGAAGTTTATGTCACAACCCATAACGAAGTTGAGCTATTGGATATAACTAACCGTTTTGACTTACTCCCGGGATGTGGTGTAGTGGACAAGGTTAATCTGGAGCTGCTAGGTGTACCCTTATTGCCGGACGGCATTGCAACGGCATTAGCCAGTCGAAGAGACAAACTTGACTTCGCCACAAGCAGACTATTTCAATTGGGGGCTCACTGCCCCCAATTGTAGTGGTCTGCCAGTGCCTGCACTTCTTCCTAGATCTTGTTTTTCAGCCACGAGGTTAACACACCTGCTCAGAGGTGCATTGTTGCTATCACGACCAAAAATTTACGCCCAAAAGACTATTTTCAGGCAGTAGCAAATTTCATGTTCATCATTTTCGTACGTAGTGGCGCGTAGTTAGATTGTTGAGTCATTGTCGACGACGTCAAGACAAAAGAACATGAAGATATGAAGGAAACCTCATACTTCTTTCGAAGACATGCTAAAAGAGATCTTGGCATCCCCGCGAAAGCACACCGAACGGAACAGTATAAATTACACAGTCAGAAAAAACACTGCCCAGACCGCTCAAGTACTTTTCAACTTAACGACCGTAGGAGCATACGTATAATTCGCTGCAAGAAGCGTGAGAGTGTTGGTACACAAACTACTCTCAGAATGGATTGCAGATCAGGACACAGCCGCCATTAGGGAGAATGGCTTTATAACACGCGAGTTCCCCGTATGAAGTACGCGCCAGGTACACTGAAGAGGTTCTACGGCTTGGTCTTGTTGAACAAATTCCATACACAAACATTGTTGAACATTAGAGGGATCAAGCTAGGCTTAATAACATGTCCACTTACGGAATTGGCCACGATGTCATAATGCTAATGATGTTAAAGATTAGACACGGTGTTTGAAACTGCACCTACGAGACACATGGTACTCGTAGGTGCACTAAATATGGTGGGAACAATTACATAGCAAAGGGCTGCAGGGAAAAATCAAGCTGGTAAAACTATGACGGAGCTTAACTGTAATAGAAATCAACCTCTTTGTGACCTCATGGAGCGTACATCCGCATCAAGATTGCCGCCTGCTGTGCCTTAGCGAATTAAATTAATGACGAGCAGATGATCGGGTAACCAATGCAGATAACTTCACAGCGAATATGCTTGTTTGAATATGTTTGCTACGGCTTACTTCATCATCATTGTCATCACATTTGTTTCACTCATATTGAGTATTGCACATAACATAGACAATTATACAGATTATAAAATTATACAGTCAGCTGCTCGCGGCGTTCGAGAGAGGCAGTGCAGTGATCTCCTTTCAAGGGCCAGGCAGGCAGACATATGAAACTTCGTACACACCTGAGAGCCCAGTCGATAGATGCACTCGGTGTACTCCTCGTGGAAGCTCGTGTTTGAACAAACCAGGTGATGATGGCCATGAACTATGTATCTTGGCGACTGTCACATGCAAGGCCAGACCAGAGGTGAGAGACACTGAAAATATCCAGGTCTCCAACCTCTCGGCGGACTTGTTCAACTTTATTTTCTCATTCCGAGATAAAGCTCTCATATGATACTGTACGCGGCGTCTTCAACCTCAATCGAATGATCTCAACAACCGGTGCACAGCCTGACATGAGGTACACAAAGCGGCTCCTTACCCGCATTGACAGGCAAAGTACTCGCTTTATGTGCATTGTGAAACACCTTTCAAGCAAACCAAAGTTTGCTTTTAGTGAGGTGTTCCCATACCCTGTCAAGACCCTACATCAGCGTTGGAATAATCTTGAGGTAGAAAAGTTTGCTACTGCTTACTAAATAGCAACAAAGAAAGGTTTTAAAAGCAACTTAAAGTTATCTCGGCAGCCGTGAGAGCCAAGTCGTACAACAGACCGTCCTCATTTGGGACTTTAAGACAAGCGATGCTCGGGGGTTAAGATGGGACAACGAGGGCGGACAGGTTCTGCTCGACAGGATGGCCGCTTGCGAGCTAGTCTCTATAAGTAATATCAATAATACACCTACCGGGATGGCTTTAAAGCTAAAATGCTGCTAGCCATATGCTGACTATGATGAAATTCTAATGAATAAGTACTGACGCACTCATTTCGTAAAAGGCTTCTCATGGAAGACGGTGCTACTGAAAAACTAGTCAGAAGCAAAGTCAGAATACGAAGTACCTAGTAAGAATTCTCAAGGACTACTTGAATGAGTAAAAAACGAGAAATACCACTTCATAGCGGGAGTCCGACGGGAGTACGTATTCGAAGCACTGTAATGCAATCTGGCACACGATAGCGTACTGCTGGATGAGGAAAACTGATTTGAACTCCAGCCCATAAAAAGTAAAACTATTCTCCTCACCGAATAGAAGAGACAACTTCTGCTGGAAAATGAATGGAAATGAAGTGAAGAGCGTTCTGTACGTTGATGTAACCCGGCCAGAAAGCTAAACACAAAATTGCCATGCGAAACGCGGCATGCTGCACGAATACTCGACTGTCATAAATAAACAACAAAACGTTCCACGCGAAGCCGCGATGTATAAAACGTCCTTAAAAGCTACCTGGTTAAGAGGAAGCATTTCCTGATTTTGCGACAACTGCGAAGGTACAGAAATGTCGTAAAAAAATAATTTTGACGGGTGGCAACCGCCGCTGCCTGAATGCTTTTTAACTTGAGAAAGCTGCAGAGATTGCTTGTGGCTTTTCTTTGGACCTAAATGAAGAGTGTGGCTTCACCCTCTTTGACGTGAGGAAGTATGCTTGCACAGAGTGCCCGTGTGTGTGGGGAGGAGGCTCTGAACTTCCTCAATTGCCAGTATATTTTGAATTGTAAGGACATTGCTTTCGGTCAGCTTCTCTTCTAGAAGGTTTTGTATATCTGCCGCTCTTAACTCCTCTGACGATGGAAGAGGAGGAAGCTTCGAGGGTAGATCGGTAGTAGTCTTGACGGACTATCTTTTTGTCTTCGCCGCGTTGAAACCTACCTCAAGGGATCTGCGGAAAATATAACACATATCGAGGCCCAAAGTTCGTACAGCTTCAGACATTAGTAAGCCTGTAATTACGTATCAGCAAATACTAATAACTTTCAACGTCAGTCAATGCCGTCAATACGAGCTGTAGGTTCTTCTCGTCTACATTTATAAGTATAGAGGGTACCGCTCTAGTTCAGACAGGTAGCAGGCATAGAAGTTTTCTTCTAAGTTTTAAGGGTGTAACTAGTTCTCCTCTTAAGGGCGGCAGGTCTGCGTTCTAAGTGTGCCTAGCTTCATCTGGGAGTACAGCTTCTTTATGCATTTATACTAGTAGGGGCGGCTAGTCTTCGAAGTGGAGGCCCAGCAAAGTCACAAGCAAAAATGGGCCAATGGCTCAAATCGCCACATCTTGGCGAGATTCGCAACACACCCCTTTCAACAGAAACTGTACTCGTCAATGGTTTTCGCGAGCTCACCGAGACTTGTGTGGAGACTTGTTGCGAGGGCAAGTAGTCAGCATATATTATTTTCCTTGCCATCATAACAGCCGATTGTCACTTTGTCGATAGATTATAGTAAAAACACGATGTTTGGAATCGCCTGTAATTATGTTCACCAAAAAAAACTTGGGTTTATCTAAGTTTTTCTCAAGCGTAAATCGTTATCGTCACTACATAAATCGCTACTACTCTTGTTGGTATGACGAGGGTTACCTGGCTTCGGTAATAACACAACCCCATTTTGCTTCCAAACCATTGTAAAGCGCTCTTCCGGCAGCCTTCTAAATCAGATTCGGCCATATCTTAGCAAGCGCTTTCATCACTTCGGCGGACTGCTGTGTGGACCTGGTTTGCCATCTTTCATGCGCGCTGTTTTTCGCCTCCTCCACCGTAACTAAGGTCAAGCTCTGCCTTCGGTATTACTAGGTATTCCGGAAAAGTACCGCTCTTCCGCGAGTCTCATCACTCCCGCATCTTTTTAAAATTCTTTACCACGACACAGTACCCTGTTTTCCTGGATTTTGATTCGATTACTTTGAATAACTACCTTCTGCGAGTTATTTTACTTATGCGGATTAGCCGCCTAGGTTGGCATTTTGTATTCTTACAGACCTGAGCGCATTTGCCAACAGATTTTCCCCGCCCGTGGAGACAGGAATTGCACGTATCCTTATGTGAGCTAGGAGTAGGAGTCAGCACGCACAATTTTCTGGCTTCCGCAACATTTTGGCGTCTGCCAGTATTCTCCGGGCCTAAATAGCGTAGATGTGCGTCTTTGCTTACAACTATCAGTTCTCTTTTGTACATCTATTCCACTAAGTCTTAGTCTTTTTGCTTCCTGATTCACTATTCCTCTCAACTGGGATCTGAGGCATTAAAATCTTCTCCTAGCAGTATACGTCTTCATCCAATCTTCTTCCAAAAAATGTATGGACGCATAGCAGCTGAAAATAAACGTCCACCATCAGCCCAATTCATGTTGCCCTCCCTCCACATAGCATACCGTCTGTAACAACGTCCATTTATGGGTTCACAATCTATATATATGGTAGTTAGTGATGAACAGATGTTGCCTGTTCATAGCTAAGTCGTCATTGACTAATCAAAACAAGTACTGACCGCTGTTGTCTAATCTGCTATCTAATCTGCGTAGTGAATTTCGAATGCGCCATTCATGAGGAACTGTAGAAATAGCTCCATACTTTTGCCGAATGTTCGTTTTCTACGTAATCATTATATATATATATATATATATATATATCAACAGAACAAACTCGAATCAAAGCACGTTCAACGTCTCAGCTTAATGAACATATTTTATTTTCAGTATACGGAAACTGGCTATGGTTCCGCACAAATACGGTGCAGCACACGCTCGAATCACGCTGGTCGATCAGATGTTGCCGCAGCCCACCGAGCGGCCCGAGCTATTTGCGTTTCTTGATCGGCCTCCGCCACCTCGATTTCGTCTACGGCAAGCCTCGCTTCTCTGGCCGTGCCCAATGTCCCCAGCCCCGCGTTAGCTCGTGCTCGCGACCTCTTACAAATTGCCATTCGATCGCCACGATGCGTCGACGCGCACACTGTCTGGTGCGTCATTCAGTGCCGTCCGTCCGTCCGTATTTCGTCACGTCGGACGGGACAAGACGTGACGCGGGCGTCTTTTCGTTCATGCATTCAGATTCGCACACGCACATCTCACCTTACGTACTGCTCAGCCTGACCAACCAACCAGCCGCCGCCCTTCTCTGGTTGTTCATCATCTTGCGTACACTGCGGCGCCAGCATAACATAACAGCACTGCGTAATTCCACTCTCTACGAGCCTCGGGCCAAACCGGCTGCGGCAATCTGCGGTGATCCTACTCGATGACTGGCCTGCATTCAATCACGACTAACAACTAAGCAACTAAGCGAAATGAATGCCGCTTCGTCATGGCGCGCCTGCGTCTTCTCGACCTATCTAAACAATCAATTGTTGAGATTCGAGATGATGAACGGCATCAATCATGCTTGCTTTTCTCTGTCATGTTCTCCCTATCGTCAACGTCGTCGTCACCTTCGTCTGCTCACAGTCCTCACCATAATCATGATTGTCATTGTAATTAAATCATCATCATCATCTTTAGCATTCACTCAACATCTCTCATGCTCGGAACCTGACTAGATAGCTACTAAACGTTACAAAGCAAAGATCGCACGTGTTGTTGTGAAATAAAAACGGTTGTAAAACAAAATGCATAATATTACGTGTTGCTGAGTATTTACTACTGCTACTACTACTACTACTATTACTACTACTTGTACTACTACGAACATGGTGGAGACCACGTTGCCGCTGCTATTGTTGTTATTGTTGCCATTGTTATTGTTCAGAAAACCCTACGAAATCCTACCATCGAGATCCTGCTAGCGCAACTTTAAAGGGCGCAGTTTTCAGTCACGTCGCGATACTAATATTGTGATGATGATGCTGCTGCTGCTGCTGCTGCTGATGACAGCAACGGCGATGCAAACGCCGCGCACCGGAAGGTCACTTGTTGAGGTCGTAAGGAAAAACATGGAAACAAAACAAATTAAGGAGACGCACATAAGGCGCTATCGTAGCATGTACGTAGATAGACGATGGGGGGGGGGCGGGAGAAGGTACCAGAAACACACGGTAGTTTAAGAGAAGCAGAGAAAGAGGTGGACTGCACGAGGCGAAACTACGATTGTCAACGTCCTAACGCACAAACAAGCAGTAAAAAAAGGAAATCGACGTGCGCAGGGAAACGCCATGCTAAAATGGCAAGTCCATGCAACGCGGCATGTGAAATGAATAGGCACCACAACAACAATAACAAAAACAAGGACAACAACAACGACATTGAATTCATCCTCATCGTCAACATCATCATCATCACTATTTCACCACAACTGCATGAGGTAGACAGACTTTGCAGTTCGTTGTACATAATCAATATTTGGGCCGTTGTTCGCTTTTTACATTCAATATTCTCGCTGTTGAAACTTGTCGAAAGAAGTTTCATGTACACGCAGCACTCTCGTTGAAATGCATGCACGTTTTTACCGCACATTCAATATTCGCGTTGAAATTCAGAGTTTGTACAACATTCAATATTTGCATTGCAGCTCTTGCTTTTTACATTCAATATTTGTATTGTAGCCTTTTTGTACATTCAATATTCTCGTACGTTTACATTCATATAGACTGAGACGCCTGGCTATGTGCATCTTCGCGCGTGCATCTTGCGTCGCTCGTGTCCGTCACCCTTATTAATGCCATATTAGACACAACTCTAGCGACATTGTAGCCCACAACCTTACATATAGATGCTGGTGCCGTGCATGTGTAAATACACATACACGGAGTATGAGATTAAGGCATATTGCAAAAATCAATATTGGCGTTGTACAGGTGGGGCGACTAGGAGGCAATCAGTGGCTTCAAGTAACGTTTACACAACATATTTACAATTACTACATCGATTAGTAATGCGTTCAATCTCAGACAAACGGTACACATCCTAGACAACTTCTAAATGGCAATTACGCTGTGCCGGCTGACAGACCGGCTTGCCACCGAAGATCAACTCCTGTATATATAATAATATAAATGCATGTATACATATACATACATGCTTAACACGGCACTCAGCCACTTGTTTGCATAGTTGTCCCTACACACAAGAAATCACCTGTGCGTTATTCGCTTCGGTTGTGCATGTCCGGAGCATATATATATATATATAGACACTTAGCTCAGCTCAAAGAGATTCATTCTTCCGACACAAAGCCCTTGCGCAGTTTATGCTCCATCTAACTTAGTTACTTACATACTTAATTCATCAATTAATTAATTACATAGTTAACTGTACAGCTGTGCTATCGGTGTCGAGATGTCGACGACTTCAGGCTGTTGCTATCAGAGTCGTGACCTGTGGCAACGGGCCTTTCGGGCTCCAAGTGTCCACCACTACTACTATTACTATAACTACTGGTGATCGGTCGATTGCCAGCGGAAATTCCTGCACTGGCCACGTCCTGGGGCGTCCACGATGAGTTTGCCGCCCTGCAGCTGCGTCGGCTGGGCGGCCGCCGCACTTGTCCCACAGCGACGGAATCCGGCATGTAGTGCCTGTTTTGATGATGCGGCGGCGGCGGCGGCTGCTGCTGCTGCTGGGGGTAGTAGCGGTACCGCTGTGGTGGTTGTTGGAAATGGTCGAATGACGCCGGCGGAGGCGGCGCCAGACCCTGATAAGGTTGATAATGGTGCGGGGGAGCAGGATGATGAGTGGAAGGAGGGGGATGCTGCTGCTGCTGATAATAATGACTCGGTTCCGGATGTCGGGGGTAATGATGCGGCTGGGGCTGGTGATAGCTATGATGGGGAAATGCTGCATAGGCTGTGCTGCTGCTGCCGCTGCCGCTACCGCCGCTGTTGATGTTGTTGGTGGCGTAGGTTGGCAGCCTCGTGTGCAGTTCGACCTTGAGCTTGGCCGTCGTTGTGACCTTGGTGGTGACGTTCGTGCCCTGCGGGGTGACATCGGTTGTGGTGACGACCGTCGTCGGACTGTTTGTACCGATGTCGACGCCGCTCGACGCCGACGTCGATGACGACGACGGAGTCGGCGATGGGTTGGGGTCGCTGGCGCTACCGCCTGCATCTCCGCTGCCATTTGCGCTGCCTCCGCCCACCCCCGAAGCCGATGAAGTCGACGTCGTCACGTGACCGTTGGCGGTGTTCGTGACCATTGTCGTTTCGACGGTGATCTCGGGCTCGACGACGATCTTGGTAGCTCCCGCCGCCGACGACGAAGGATCGGGCTCGGGACTCGTGCTCTGGTACGACGTGGGCTCCTCGGTGATTGTCGACAGCGACAGCTCGGAGTGGCCGCGTGTCAGCGGCGGCGGTGGGGGCGGCGGAAGCAGCAGCATCGCCGCTGCCGCTGCGGCCGCCCCTGTTGGAGGCGCCAGCCCCGAGTGTCGCCGTCCTGAATGAGGTCGGCCGCTAGCGGCGGCAACACGGTCGCGGTCGTCTCGCAACGACGAGGTCGCTGATCGATTGCATGAAGCGTGCGACGACCGGGCCGCTCGGCTCGCCGACGTCGAGCTGCGGCCGAGAAGGCGATGACTGCGCACGTCGAGCAGCGGCGACGGCTGGGGACTTGGCGGATCGATCCGGTGCCGATGGTTGCGCGGGACCAGCTCGCCCGGCGGGCCCATCAGCGTCAGCAGGACGGGCAGCACGACGAAACCGTTGTATGCGTAGATCACCACGATCGCGGACAGCAGCTGCGAGAAGTGCCTGCAAGGATGTCGTCGTAACAGCAGCAACAGCAACAACAACATGTAACTAACTGTCTCAGTCATTCCTGAATTCTCCCTGAATCTAATCAGATCACCTACGTATCGAGCAATGTTCCTCGATGGGCGACATTGTTTGTTGTACTTTACTGTACCGCACCTCCGTCAGCAGACCATCTGCACGATAGTGTCCAAAAACCTAATAGTCGAAATGTCTAAAAACGAGGAGATTTCAGAGAAGCGGCGTGGAAAAATCAGACAAACCGAGAGAGAGAGATATATTTTAAGGGCTTATGGGCTGCGCAACGTGTGGACAAACTACAGCCTAACCAATCAATACCCAGACGACGTAGATACGTGACAGTGCTAACAGGATCGGACAAAGTTGCATGGCAATGGCTATCCGGTATTTCTCGCCCGCTCGAATTTAATAGCATTTACATATTAGGAATCAATGGGACTCAAATCCCACCACCGCCGCCACTGCGAGTCAAACACGAAAACTCGAAAGTCGACTTTCGCCCGAATGGTCGATCATGGTGATGAACTTTTGCTGTTACTGCAGTAGAAGTCAATAACTTCCTATTCTATTCAATAATAACTATGCAAGTCGACGCCAAATTCCATGATGAGTGATGGTCTCACCGTGAGCGTGCCGACCGTATCAAACCGGGTAACAAGAAATGCTTTTCTATGTAAAGAGAAGGAAGTAGTAGTAGTAGTAGTTGTTGTTATTGTCGTTCCTGTTGTTGTTGTTGTAGTTGCTGTCGTTGTTGTTGTTTCTATTGTTGCTGTTGTCATTTGTTGTTTTTGCTATTGTCGTTGTTGTTCTTATTGTTGTTCTCGTCAACACCGTCGTTGTCGTCGTCATTATTCTAAAACGGCTGTTCGTCGGTGTTTTTCGCCTCTGAACCACGTCTCAGCATACACGTTTTCGGGAGGAATACCCCGCGCGCCAGGGAGATCGATCAATTGGACCGCCATGATCGTCGAGAGGCGGCCAAGGAAGAAAGAAAGGCGGAGCGCGAAAATAAACAAATGAAATAGAAAGCAGACATGCTGTTCATTTAAGCGCACCCTTACGGTTACTGAGGCTACAACAACAACAACAAAAACAACAACAACAACGACTAAAGCTACAATTACTACTACGACTACGATCTTTACAGCTAGGAGGTATTCCTCGTCGACTTCGCACTTCCGCAGTAATGTTGCAGCAACGGTAGGCTGTAGATGTCGACACTCTGCGGCACGTCATGAGAGACCTATCCACATCGTCATCTACTCTTTCTCCTCTCTCTCTCTCGCTCTGCCGATAGATAGGCACGCTTCCGACGACTTCCGGAGGGCGGCCCCCATCAGCGTTTCGAAGTGAACAACAACAACAACAACAACAACAACAACGGTGAAATGAAGTCACCGCCAAGGTTGCCGCCGCATCAACACCGGCGTTGCCACCAGACGAATCGCCAATTCGCCTCGAATATACTCTGACTTTTTCGACTCGGATTTGGGCTTCTCATCTCGATGATGGCTCACGGGTGGTGGTGGTGGTGATGTTGTTGTGTTGTTGTTGTCGCCGATTGCTAATGAGGGGCATGTGGATGGCAGCACGGCCTCGCCCGGATGGAAGCATCGAATAATGTGTACGTTGACGACCCCAACGACAAGGACACCAATAACAACGGCCACGATGAACAGGATGTTCTTGGCGGCGATGGTGGTGGTGAAGGTGAAGGAAGAGAGTAGTAGGCGGAGGTGACGGTACCGGCCTGAGGGGGTGCTGCTTGATGCTGGTCGTGCAGATGAAGACGAGCAGAACTTGTGCATTGTGTATGAGGCAGGCAGACCGGCCGGCCGGCCTGCCTGCCTATAGGAAGCAAGGTAGACACCTCGTTCGGTCTGCACCCCCGAGACCCACGAGACCGACCCCCGTAGACACACTCACCCGCACATCTAGAACAGCTAGGCGGCGGCTGCTGCTGCTGCTGCTTCTTCTACCCCCCATGAAGGCGCATGCATATGATGTCCTCCCAGCACAATCATCATCACCAGCACCGTAATAATAATCAGGATTATTCGGCCACCAGCATCATCTCACCATCAGCACACACGAAACAAGCCAATCAACCCGGCCCGGGCCGCTTTACTGGGTCGGGCCGCAGAACCGTTCTAATTCTTCTTCTTCTTCTGTCGCTGGTAGTTTCGCTTGTCACTGCTGTTGACTAAGCAGCCAACAACAACAACAACATAGCAACAACAAAGCAACAACAACAACAGCAACAACAACAAGATACACGATGGCGACGACGACAAAGGCATAGGATCCGCAAAGGGCGGGCTTACTGGCGGTCGAACGGCCCCACTGGCCCGGTTTGCTCCACTTTTTCCCGACTTCATTTTCGCCCGAAAAACTGGTGGCAAACAACAAAGCTGTTGTTGTTCATCACAAACGTCCGTCGAAGCCACCCGACGACGAGTCAGCCGAGACCTCCGCTGAGTGCGAAGCCTGGCCGTCGGCAAAGATACGCTGCCGGCCACCGCCACCAGCAAACGAACGGAGCAGGAGGGCGGTGAGAAGCAAACGAAAAAGAAAACCAGCCTTAAACCTAATGTGGCGGCGACGACGACGACGGCCGCACCAACAACACCACCACCACTAACAATGGCCTTTCAGAGCTGACACCTCAGTCAACCCCACTAGCCGCGCTGCCCCCAATCCGAGCTCGGCCGAGCCGAGGAGTCGGAGACCTCCAAGAGGTTGCGCTTCGACCTCTGGCTCGTAGAGCGAGCGCGGCGAACTACAGCATTCCATCCGAAAGACGACCGAAGAAGGCGATGCGATGGCGGTGTCTTTTGGGAATCTAGCAGTATATCTATCTGCCAGTGTTGTTAATATATTCGATCGAGCGACACAACATGATAAAGAAGAAGAAGAGACAGCGACAGCTTTGAGAAGGCAAACTTCAAGCAAACGACTACGAAGAAGAAGAAGAAAAAGAAGACGAAGAAAAAGAAAAGAAGACATCGTCGTTAACGTGTAGCCGACGTACGACGATTGACAGCGTTACAAAGCCGCCCCTCATGCCCTTCGTGCGCCGGCCGCCGTCCTTAGCCATTTGGCAGGAGCGATCGCCTCATGCTACCTTTTCGGCAACTGCCGCCCAACTTAACTAGCGCCATGATTACAGCACTGCCACCGAATGCCATGACTGCATCACAAACACACGCACATACACACACATATACACTACACGACCCGCGTCTGCGACGCGGTGGTTCTAAGGCGACAGACACCGTTGCCATAAACTACGCCGCACTTAGACAGGAACCTAGGTCGTTCGATCGTCGTCACGAGACAATCCCAGTCGTCGTCGCCGTTTCCATGTGAGTAAACTCACATTGAGATGAAACTAGTTTTCCCTCTCTCTCTCTCTCGTTTGCACTCTCATTTTCTCTGTCCATCTCGCTTATGTTTAATCAGTTGACCTACCTCTTGAAGGTGAAATAAATTATTTGAAACTTCTGCCCCTTCCCCCTATATGACCCCTCCTAATTTATATACCCCCTCTCTCTCCCCCTCTCTCTCTCTCTCTATAGTTCTGCATCAGACGTGAATGCATGCACTTACATGATGACGAAGTCGAACTCCGAGAACGCCAGCATCGCGATGCCGAGCAGCGTGCTCGAGGTGCCGTGAACGATCGGCGCACTCATGTACTCGAGCGCCATGCTGACGCGACGCGTCCGGCTGCCCAGCGCGGTTAGGTAGCCGACGGTGAGGTGGAGCGTCGAGTCGACGCCCATGCCGACGCTGACGACGATGAGGACGGCGGGCACGGCGCTCAGCGGCAGGCCGAGAACGTGCAGCGCGCCGAGCGCCTGCAGGACACAGGCGGCCAGCAACAGAACGATGAGCAGCGCCGGCCAGACGTTGAGCAGCACCGACGAGATGATGACGAACACCGCCGTCAGGATGAGCGCCGTTGCAACGGCCAGGTAGAAGCGCAGATGCAGGTACTGCTCCCAGAAGACGAGCGGCACGCCGGTGGGAAAGTTGGGCAGGCCGCGCTCCTCGAACTTGGCGCAGATCGAGCGAAGCTGCGAGATGGTCGCCGTGATCTCGCGCGTCGAGTTCAGATTGCGCAGGTAGAACGGCAGCTGAGCGAAGTGGATCGCCGACGACTTGAAGATCTTCAGCTCCTGCGAGCGCGCGATGTCGTCCCACTGCTTCGGCTGGGGCACCAATGACGCCTGTATGGCCACACGCGAAAGCACGCAGACGAACGCAGATATGCATGAGTACATGAACATGTTCCTATATATATATATAAGTAAAACACAGAGCCAATTCGGAAATACATTCGAATAAGCGGCCGCTTTTTAGAACAGTCGACGTAATGTCTACGAAGTCATGTCGTATGCATCCGGCACCATAGTGCTCAAACAGCAAACCATGGCGCAGTATGGTGGTGGTGGTGGGCGCATTCTGGCACCAATATTAGGTGTATTGTGGCAGGAACAGATCTGCTGTCGCCATGATCCATCATCTGCTGCTGCTGTTACAACTACTACTGCCACTATAACTCCAAGAAATGGCAGCATTTTTCTATAAGGAACTAGTGGACGCATCGTACTTGCCGCCATAGAGAGAGAAATACTCGACGATGACCAAGGAAGCAGGACATCAACCAATCATAGCAAACTACACGCACGGTCGACAATGACAGCACTATCACCCGTCACCAAGAACCGCAATAACCAACACAGAAAAAAGAAGCTGTTTGCCTACAACAAAGATAGTGAGAGTATAGTAGAGCACAGTGAGAGAGCGCGAGAGAGAGAAAGAAGAAAGACGAAACAGAAGTGGTCCGCACCTTGGATGATGCATACGCGAGCGGGTCGTTGTTGTACCACGCCGTCAGGTAGTTGTAGAACGCCTTGGGATTGATAATGCCGTCGGCGTTCACCAAACGGTTCGACGTGAGCAGGCTCTTATCGACGGGATTGTCGACGCGGCCCGTCTGCACGAGAAGCTTGTAGGCGAGGATGGCGTCATTCGACGCGTTCTGGCTCCAACCTTCTAGCCGAATGTAGCCCTGATTCCATTCGACGTCGAACGTCTTCTGCAAACCTGCAAGCGAGTAATCAAGATGGCCCAATCCGACGATCAGTAAGTACAACAACAACAACAGCATCAACAACAACAACAACAACAACAACAACATTCATCGTGATGACCACCTTTTCACTTCAACGGTTACTTCACGGCCGCCGCTCATCACCGCCTACCGCCCGGCTTCAATGCCGGATCATTGTCGGCTGCTGCACTGCGTCGACTGCGGAACGGGGTATCAGACGAGTGTCGTCAGCAGTGCTGACGTTAAACCTTCCCAGCTATACCCCACTTCCTCATCTGGCCTTCTTTGAGCACCTTTCTACGAGCCCACACGTGCACCAACGACACAAACGTCAAATGAGGGAACAGTGATAAAACCTATAGTAATGCGTGAAGTGGAAATGCTTTAATAGCAAACTTGAATTGAACTTGCTACGATACAGCCTACGTCGATCAAATGATAGGTCCCCCCCCTTCCCCCGCTCTGTTGTTACTGAACAACAACAGTTAATATTCATACCCTGAGCGTAGACCTAGAGCAAACATATTTAGTTACTTTATATATATATATATATATATATATATATATATATATATATATATATATATATATATATAAATTACTGCTTGTATTTTGGTTCTTTTAAACTCGTCCAGGAGATAACTGGGGCCGGCGTAATCAATCGGTTGGTTGACGAAGCGTATCTGTTCAGCTTCATCGCCCCTCCTGCAGTAAACGCTTGCGTGGGCCAGTGGTCACAGCAGGTTAGTGAGCGGTCGGTGATAGATGGTTCACGTGGTTTTACCACGAGGCATCGATGACCATACACGACATACTGGCGGCCACCAACATCAAGTCTGCTCTGCCTTTTTATTTTTTTTGCTTGCCTTGCGTTTGAGCCAGCCAAGTCAGCGCAAGTAATGTCGCACACATTACGCCAACAGCAAAACGTCAATAAACTGATTGCCTGTACAATAGTCGAGAATCGCCTACACTGTATTACCGATATCGTCGAGGTTCGTCGAACCTTTCGCAAAAATATGATATTGTCGTTGCTGTTGTTCTCAGCTAGTTTGCTTGCCATCGCCCTTCAGTACTAATTGCTAACTCGCAGAATTTCTCGTTTTGGCTCAATTCTACAATGTACGAATGCAGAAGTTTTTGTGAAAATCGCCATTTCTAGTCGCCAAGGCGTCCCGTACGTCGCTGTTCAAATGTCTGCTGCCTTGGAAGTGACAGTCGTCCAAGCAGTAGCATTGAAGGCCGCGGCAGCAACAACAACAACAATTAAAGCAACAACAACAACAACAGCAACAAACAACAACAATGAAGACAGTAACCACCAACTTGTGCGGGTCCAGCTCAGTCAAATCCGCTCGTAGAGCTCAGGCTCCTAACTAACACTGCAGAGTTGACTTCTCAGGAATCGGCGACCAGCCGTCGTAAAGCTGTATGCCCCGCAACGGCCGAGACCTCCTCGGAGCGGGCGCAAGCCACCACACAAAGCGAATCCGTCCACGGCCGACAAGCAAAAGCTTTTCGGTGAAAGCGCTAAATTAGCGGAAACGGTACGCGGCGCGGTACGGTGGTGGTGGTGTCTTTGGCTCGACCCGGAATTCGAACAGGCGCGCGGTCGGCGGAGCTCGCTAACTGCTCGTGAGGCTGTCCGTCGGGCGTCTAATTAAAACATCAGTCTTAATCCGCTACCATCCAGGTGCTAAAACACGGATCGAGCGACCGGATCAGAACCGTCCGGACCACCGTGGACCACCCGGACTCACTGGCCTATGGACTATCCGTCTCTATTCGGCCACTCAACGTTCCGCGAAAACCACCGCGTCGCTGCAAAATCTATGTATTTCACCCCGGTCCGCATCAGCAGCCAGCCCCTGCTTGCTTAAGTAAGCTCTTCTGAGCCGCAGAGTCACCCAGTCGACTTCGGTTTCCGGAACTTTAGCGCGTTGACCGTCACAGTAGTAGTAGTAGTAGTAGTAGATCTTTGCTTCGCTAACACAATGCCCGATCCATCCACCCTACGTACAGCTACTACCTAGATGTTATAAATAATCTCCCCGTCACTGTACTGCCAGTCGCATTGCAGCGCTTATCAGCTCTGTTACGACATAAGTCCATCTCTAGGAACCGACGCGTAAAGGAAGATACAAAAGGCTCTGGCCTAGTCCCCCGTCCACACCTTGTCACTTAGCCGGTGTACAGAAATGAATATTCACATCTACGAAGCGTATTAACAGACGAGGATCATCTTCGATCGTCGTCAAACAGAGATACGTAACCTAGGAACGCAGCGCAGAGCGCACAAGACGTCAATCAGGCTTACACCGCCTGCACAGAGAGACTCGTTCCAAACCCCCCCCCCCCACCTTTCTACCACCTTTCTACTGACTCTAAGCGGCGCAAAGCTGCCGGCGGCGCGAAAACACCGACTGAACTGAACGAAGGTTGGCTGCACTTCGCTTCGCACTTACCTAGCAGCCAGTCTCGGAAGAGCTGGAGCCAGAACTCTGGCAGGCCGCCGTCGTCGTTCTTGACGATCTTCTCGACCCGCGTGAAGGCAGTCGTGGTACTCGTAGAGCAGGCGCTGGTTCGTCGGGTACTCGAAGTTGGCCTGCGTCACCGCGAAGATCTCGTACATGCCGAAGTAGCGCTGCTGGTAGCGCAGAAACTCGTACTCGCTGTTGTGCTTCGGTATGAGGTCGCTGAGCTCGAGTCCGTCCTCGATGCGGAGCGCGCCCCACAGCCCGAACGCCACGAGGCCGACCAGCGACACGAGCACGAGCGCTCGCACGGCCGGCTTGTGGATGAACGGCACGTACCAGTCGGCGGCGGCCTGCGACAGCGACCACCAGCCGAAGCAGCCGTCGTCCAGTCCGCGTTGTCGCCGAAGCCTCACCTCGTTCTCGCGGTTCTCGTCGACTGAGATGACGGCAACAGGCTCGGGCAGCGGCAACGACGTCGGTTTGACGAACGCGCACTCATCGCGCCCGACCGCCGAACCCGCGAGACCACCGACACCCCCGGGGGTGAGATGAGGCGGCTCTTTGGCAAACTTGTCGCCGCACCGATGATCCGGAAGATGGTGGTCGGATGCAAACGCGCCACCGTCGTCACGGCTGCGTCCCTCGTCGTTGTTGTCGTCGTCGGACTTGGCGATACAGCAGAACAGATCAAGCCGTCTTGCGGCGCGCCGTCTAAGGTCGACGCTGAACACGGCTGGGAACAGCAGGAGAACGCTGGCCAACGAACACAGCAGAAGGACGGCCGCCTGCAGCGAGAAGCAGCGCAACGCCGGGATGGGGATTAGTGACGCGGCGACGAACGCCAGCACTAGCGACGCATTCGATAGGATAATGGTGACGCCGGTGCGCTTCAGACACTCGCCCGTCTGCTCCTGAAATCGCAAAGAGAGAGAGCGAGAGATAGAAAGAGAGAAAGAGATAATTAGAGTGCAGACATTAACAGTTAGATATTTAGTTAGCTAGATAATTCGCTAACTAGTCAGCTAGGTATTGCGTTCGTCTACCTGCTGTTGGTTGACTCGTTGGTTTGCTCGTTTGTTCAGTGGTTGGGTCGGTCGGTCGTTTGTTAGTTGGCTAACATCCATAGGCTAACAAGCGTCATTACTGTACTTGGTTGGAGACAGAACCCACTAACAGCTTCGGACAGACTTCGGATAAGTGATGACCACTACCACCACCACCATTACCACCACCAATCAATGACCGCATCAATGACAGTCATGGGGCAGACGACTAATGGCCGCTGGCCGTCTCTATCCTAACAGTGTAATGGCACTCTCGCTAGGCTAGGCGAGAGAAACAACAGATGAAACGGCCAAGTCCGGCAATTCCGCCATAATCGCCAACGTCGTCATCGTCGTCGTTTTCGTCTGTCGGGACAGTGACAATGAAGCATGAATAACGGATGAGAGCTACAAATTGCGCAGGGGTTGAGGCGTAGGGAGGAGAGACCATCGTCCGTTGTTACGTTCGAAAATGGTGTGCGGGCGGCAAAATGCCGCGTGGCGCCGATGTCGGGGGCACCGAACATTCGTTGTACCAGTCAGCGTAGAGCGGAGGAGGCAGACACAGTTCTACCCATCGCATGGCGCTGCCGTACCTAGGGTATTGTCGATGTCACGGTCATCTTAAGTCACGTCGTCATCGTTGGTCTTCATGCAGCTGCCATCTTTGTTGATAGTTTTGTCGTTGTTGCTGAGCTGCCGATGCTTTTGTAATTGTGAATGTTGTTGCTACTGTTATTGTTGTTGTCTTCGTTCTTGTTGTTACAGCAATAACTGTCGTCGCCGCCGCTGCTGCGGTTCATAATGCCACTGTTTCTAAATCGACGACTCAATTCGGCGAGCTCTGTCCATCTGTCTGCCTGCCTCGCTAATTCAGCTATAGCCTAGTCTGCGAGGCAAGTCTGCGAATTGAGCACACATACAACGCAACAACAGCGGCAGCAGCAAGCAGTTCGAAATAGAACTAGCCGTAGTCGTAGTAGTAGTAGTAGTAGTATAGTAGTTGTTGTTGTTGTTGTAATAATAGTTCGCGTCGGCGATTTTCCATCGACCACCCATCGATGTGAACGTGGCAGATTAGGCTAGCTTAGCTGCTAGGAAAAGGAGGCCATCCTGTTAGCTAGGCCGGTGTACGCAGACGTATTGCCAGCAGAGGACGAGAGAGAGAGAGAGAGAGAGGGAGACGTCGTCGCTATCGCCGCCGCCGAGTCATAGTACTACAGGCAGGCCGCTATATGTACACTCGTCGTGAGCACGTAACTCATGTCCTGCCCCTCCCTATACGTAGATATACATATACGTATCGTTGGTCGGTCGATCGAACGATCCGTCAGGACTACTTCGGGCAGGCGAACGGGCGGGCCGTTCGGTATGTATTTGACGTGTACAGTCGTATACGAGCGACGACCGCCACTTCCCTTCGTCGTTAAACGCCGCTGCCATTACGACGACGACGATGACGAAGACGAAGACCAGGACGGCGATAAGACGAAACCGATCACCATCATCATCCTCATCAATAGCACGATCACCACCACCATCCTCATCAATAGCATGATCACCACCACCATCATCAATAGCATGATCACCACCACCATCAATAGCATGATCACCGCCAATAAGATCATGATGACCACCATCAAAATCATGATCATACCATCGAAATCATGATCATCACCATCAAGACCATTATCATCACCATCAATACTATGATCATTACCATAAATACTATAATCGTCACCATAAAGAACATGATCACCACCATCAAGACCATGAGCACCACCATCAAGGCCATGATCACCACTATCGAGACCATGATCACCACCATCGAGACCATGATCACCACCATCGAGACCATGATCACCATCATCAATAGCATGATCACCACCATCGAGACCACCATCATCAGTATCGCCATCTTAGACCTCATCATGATGATGACCGACTTTACGGCCTAAATAGGGCCTGATTGGGGTCCGAACTGCCTCCGACTTAAGTGACATGCTAGTACTTTAATAACTACTGCTACTATTTCTACTACTGCTACTACTTCGTGTTATATAGAAAATACAGAAGCCAACGTTTAACTCAGTTCTACTCAGTCATAGTCCAAGTTCTAGTATACTGCTGTTGTTGTTTCGACAGCGATTTCGGTGAGACCACCGCCGCGTACCACGAAACCGCGGTCCTCACAGGCACGTCTCGGATTCGTATGCCGAGTCCAACAGCGATAGACTGAGCCCAAATACTTGCCAGACCTCACCTACGTATGTAGGTAGTCGAGCAACAGAGTGAGAGGTGGACAATGCCCAGTGAAATACATTTGTGGAGATATATATATATATATATGAAACGAGGCAAACGCTAGATAATTAAAAATTATATATAAATATATATAAAGGCAGGACATGTTCCACTCATTAAGCCTTGCGGCTCCTGAGCTTCTAGAGCAAATCGAGTTGAATATCCAACCAGTGAGCTGCGCGTAAGAGTCGGCGCGTCCAGCTCACCCCAGCCTCCGTTCAGGACATTCGGCGCCGTTATCTTCGTCCGTCTCTCAGCGACATCTTACGGCGTCGCCTCGAGCGATCTGGTGTGATCAGTTGCTTTCCAGTCGTCTCCACTTGATCGGCGGCTGGCAGTGGATAGACAGACTCTAAGTGTGGGGAGGGGGAATAATCTTCGCACGTTATCGCTGTTGTTGCTCTTCTTGGCTATTCTTGGAGTGGCTGCTGGCGATTTCGTTTTTGTCGCTATCGCTGCTGCTGCTGCCGCTGCCGCTTGTACCGTTGGTGCCGCTGGAAAAGAGCTCCAGGAACGGTGACCACCAATACCAGAGAGGAAAAAAATAGGGGAGATACTAGAAAAAGAAAGAGAGAGAATAAGCGGAGGAAAGCGAAGGGGGGATAAAAAGGGAAACAGAACGCAGGCAGGCAGCCCGAGACGCTACGGGACGCGATACTCATCCACTTACTCATCGTCGTTTATATCGTCTGGCTCGATGACGACCGACGTACCCGAAACCTACACGAACGACCACGACCACAACCACAACTGATATGCGACGGCCATGCCCAGATCTTCGGCTGGCAGCATCGTGGAACGACACGCTGCTAGACACTAGTGTGCCGTGATGGCGACGACGACGACAAAGATCTAGATGGTGGTAACGTAGCTCGTGCTAATAATAATGGTGGTGATGAAGGTGGTTCTGCAGCTGTTGCTTCTGCTGAGGCTGGTGATAATGGAGCGGCTGCTGATGACGACAACGACGAAGACATTACTACTACTACTACAACAACTACGGCAGCTGCGGCAACTACAGTTACTACTGCTACTACGAGAACGCCTACGACTCGGCGACGTTGTCAGCACTCTTTTCTGAGCTCCTCGAGCATCGATCAAGCTGTCACCATCTTGCGACCCTGTTGGTCGAGAGCCGAGTCAGCCTCGCTCAGCGGAAGGAAGGAAGGAAGCACCCAGGCGGCGGTGACGATGATCGTGCATGCAGCATCGCGCAGAGAGTCTGCCCACGAAAGAAAGAGAGACAGAGTTCGCGAGCTACAACATTGTTGTCATACGCGCCGCAGCTCGCGCAGTAATTATTGGTGCTGCTGTAGTTGGCATTGTTGTTAGTTATGTTGTTGTTGTTGTTGTAGTTCGTGCTGCTATTGCTGCTATGTTGTTGCTGATGCTTTTGATTTGGGGTGAAGGGGGTGGGTGCCATACGGGGTTGGCCGTCGTTTTCTCCTATAGTATAGCTTTGAAGACTTCAGATGCTACGTTCCAGTGGGAGAGCGTCCGTCTTCTTTCAGATGTCCTGTTAGGTTAAAGCCGGTGTCTTCATTAAAAGCGGTAGAGGTGCTCGCTAACTCCGCCCATAATTTATGATGTTGTTGTTGTTGCTTTTGATGTTGTTGTTGTTGCTGCCGTTATGGCTATTGTTGTTGTTGTGGCTGCTGTTCTTGGTGCTATTGTTGTTGTTGTTGTTGTTGTCGTCGTCGTCGTAATTCTCTCGATCGATCCGGCAGGCTTTGAACACATAGCCATTAACACTGGCTCAAGCTACCCGCTGGTTCTACCTCTGTGTCTGTCAGTGGGTGAGTCAACGACCACTGTCTACCTAACGTATCTATCCATCGGGCTATGGTTGGTGGGTTCCAGTCAGCCGAAATGAACATATCACACCCCGGACTGAGCGTATCACCCGTGTCTGTTGTGTTCTCGGTGCTTTATTTAGCTCCGGGCGGATGCGTATCCATGGGCGCACACGCATGACACAATCTTCAGGTCAACCTTCCTTCCACTGCACGACTGATCGCATCAAACGTGTCGGCACCAACTGTCGTCTTCATTAACAACAGCGACAGTAGCGACAACAACAACAACAATAGCCACAACAACAGCAACAATAGCCACAACAACAGCAGCAGCTGCAGCAGCAGCAGCAGCAGCAACAGCAAACAAATCGACAACAACACCAATATCAACAACAGCCAACGACGGGAAGCCAGGATCACGCCTGCAGCAACAGCTACACCGATATGATAGCAACAATGAGAAGGAACATCATCAATAAACAACAATATCATCATCATCATCATAATCATCACAATCATCGACCATGATGACAACAACAGCAACAACAATAATAGCAATAACAACAACAGCAGCAACAACAGCAACAATAATAATAATAATAATAAGAGCAACAACAATAATAGCATCAACAATAACAACAACAACAACAACAACAACAACGACGTCTTCGTCAAGTCTACGACGCCCACATCATCGAAGGCAGGCGTCGCGAGTCTGAGCGACTGCGGCTGCCGCGATCGCGTTGGCAGGCTCTCTGATACTCTCCGATACACCAAAGCACGCAGGGTTGTTTGTAATCGTCCGACTCCTCGTCGTCTGGCGATCGAGCCGAGCGACGCCACCCGATCGGGTGGGGCCCCGTAGATAGCGTGCGTGTGTCTAGTGAGCTATATCTGTGTGTTGTGTTGTGTGCTTGGCTATGTGGCTTTTCCTGTTCGTATGTATGCTTTTATGTTTGTTTGTATGTATGTGTGATAGACACGATCAACCGACATACACCCATACATACATGAACGCATGCATGAATGCGCCATTGGGCGGCAATGTTGCTTCAGCGTTTGTCTTCGGCATCACCATACGCTTCCTGTAAGCCAGCCAATTCTTCAAGACGGCCTGGTCTTCCTTCAGCCATTCAGTCACTTGTCTGCAGCCAGGACGCTGCAGACGGACTGCCGCCGTTCGGAGGTACGCCTGGAGGGGGCTGTATGTGTAGGACGCCACGCTGCGCTACGGCTGGCGGGTGCCTGTGTGCCTACGGATGCGGGGTAGGTAGAAGTCTTTCTTCCAGAGTTGCTGGCTCCAGGACGCTTCCACCGCGAGCGTTCGCTCGTAGGTTCGCGCGGGACAAGCCGAGAAGACGAAGCAAAATGAGTCAGGCTCGCCCCGGTTTTCAACAGCTTTTCTGGCCGTTTTCCCCAGCAGCATTAGGCTGTCGTTGCTACTCCACACAATTTCGCGCGTCAGGGCTCGCCTTTCTCCTTCTGTCATCTCCCTACCGCCTCTTTATCTCTCTCTCTCTCTCTATATATATATATATATATATATATATATCTGTCAGTGTCGCTGTGACTAAATCTATCGCTGGTTCGCAATGTCGACCTCTGCCTGTGTGCTCTGTCTGTCCTTTGTTTCTCTTGCTGTCGTTCACTTATAATCGCCCATTCTTCTCGTTCGTAGACCTTCCACCTCTCGGTGCTCGGCGACCACCGGCCGACGGTCTTCCAGAAAGCGACGACGTATGGTTATCACATGCTGACAGAACAGATCGATGAACCGACCGAGCGTCTACCCTAGCCACATCACAATATATATATATATATATATATATACGACAGCAGGAAAGAAAAGGAACATAGCCGATGACGCGCCTGCAGTGAGACTTGAGTTTACGCCATTCGCGGGACGACGAGCGAATTAGAGGGTATACCAAATGTTGAATGTACCGTTGTAACACATGATTTATATATATAGGATTAAAGAGGCAAATGCAAATATATCCTGCCAGATTTGTTTGCAAACCTATATATACAAATTGGCTATCTCTGCATTCCCTGCTCTTTTTTTTCGCATCCAGTGTCCGTCACGGAAGAGACACGGGCTAGACAAGATAGCTATAGATTTGTTACTATACCGACCCCTGTCTGTGTCCGGGATTCTGCTCTCTCAAGCAAGCACCGACGCACTCCATCCCTCACGAACTTACCTCGATCGGAACGGCGCCACTCGACACGATCTTGTTCAGCGTGTGCGCAAGCATGAAAATGCTGTTGCTTCCGAGTCCGAGCGCGAAAAACGGCAGCACCTGCGTGGTGGTGGCGTTGAACGTCAGCCCGAGCAGAGCGCAAAGGCCGAACGCCGCCGTGATGCTGAGCGCCAGCAAGAGCACGCCGACGAAGCCCACACACGCCTGCGACAACTCGGGTCTCTCGACGTTGACCAGAGCCGCGCACACGTAGATGAGTAACAGAAGAGCGCCGATCAACAGCCGCGTCGGATTGGGCCGCGAGAACGTGCGAAGCACGTTGCCGAGGGCGCCGAACGTGAACACGTTGAAGCGTTGCCGGGCGCTGGCGGCGTGCAACGTACGATTTCGCGACGACGACGACGACGACGACGGGGACAACGACGACGATGATGACGGGACTGCCCCAGATGACGGCGGGGCAACCCCGCCATGCGTCAACGTCGCTGTTGCCGCGGCCCCCGCCGATGCCGCCGTCGATAGCCGCTGCACCTCGTTGGCAAACTTCGTCTGCCACGCCTCGATGACCTCGTGTGCCTTCTCGACGCTCCAGTCGGCATTGTGCAGGTTGTAGCGGCCGTCGTGCAACTCGAACATGTTCTTGTCGTCCATGATCTGCACGATGCTCTGCAGGGCGGCGCCGCGCATGATCGTGCCCGAACGGTTGCGCTGGATGCCGCCCACGACGAGGTCTTCGGGCCAGTGCATGTAGTTGGTGGCGAAGCCGTAACAGCCGCCGGTCAGCGTGGCGCCGACGTCGGGCGGCACCCGTGACTCGCGGTTCGGCGCCGTGTCGGGACACTGCGCGTCGTCCGGGTTCAGGCACGGCCGCTCCTGGTAGGCCGTCGTCACGCCGGCGCGCGCCATAAAGTTCTCCATGAAGTCGAACGGAAAATCGGTCGCGCCCAGCTTCTCGCGCATGAGCTTCATCAGCTTGACGGGATTGAGGTTCGCCCACGTCAGGTTGTAGATGCCGAACGACTCCGTCGTCATCGGGTAGGACGGGCCGAGCAACTTCGAGCCCTCCCAGAAGCAGTCGAGCGGCGTGATGATCGTGCACGGCATAATGTTCTCGAAGATCTGGTCGACGAAGTGGTGATTGAAGCCCGGCACGCTCGGCTTCACGCAGATATCCTGTAAGCTCCATGACCTGCACGAACACAGAACACGGCACATGTCATCTATGAGTGCGCGGGGCCAAAAAGAAATGTAAGATGTGTAGATCATATACAAATGCTCTTATATGTTCCGCTCCACAAACAGCCAAGGTAGTAGTAGTAGTAGTAGCCTTAATTGGGGGTCCACTTGGCTATTTGGAGAGATTTGATTAACTAGTGTTGATCCGTCGATTCGTTTGAATCTGCGTGCGTTGCTGCGTACTTACTGTTCGTATAGCTCGACTTCCACCTGTAGGGCTTGTCGCAGCACGTCGACGTGCGCCAGAAGAGCATCGGGCCAGAGAATGTTCGTCTTGGCGCCCGGCCCCGGCGTCTGGATCACGATCTGATTACTTCCCGCTGTCGTAACCTCGAGCTTCGTTCGGATGTAGTCTAGCTCGCGAGTGACGCGACCTCCCTCTGAAAAGGCACAGCGACAACAAACGATAAATCCGACCGAAAACGAACGTCGTCGATTAGTCCTAGTCACCTGTAAGGCGCCGCCTCGCCGGCCGGCCGTCTCCAACGCCGCCCAGATAACGATCAGGGCAGAAACCATTAATTTGCTCGCGACTAATCTCTCCGCCGTCACCACCAGCCAGAAAAGCTTAAAGCGAACCCAACATAATACGATTGGCAGCGTTCTCTGTACACACATATATATATATATATATATATACGTTAAAACCGTAAAGCAGAGCTATGTTTTAGCTGTACAGGCAGACGCGTCCGTCGTCCACCTCGCGATGCGACGACGCATACGATGATGATTAGCACAGAGGTAGCGACTGCGCTGATGATGCTGATGATGATGATAGTACTGATGGATGGTGATGATGATAATGGTGCCCCCGTAATCTGGAGCTTCGACCACCAGAGAATAGCGGCAGGCAACCTCCGCCCCCCCAGATTCTGTCCTGAATTCGACCGAATCTGAGTGAGTCAGAGTAGTGAGTCGTCAGTCAACGACGGAACAAAAGCCAAAACCGAGCCGCCTCTCGAGCGCTAAGCTAGTCGAAAGGACCACCGGCACAGTTGTCTCGTCTCGTGACAACAACAACACCAACAACAACCACCACAGCAACAACAAGGGCAACAGAGGTAGTAACAGCAACAAGGGTAATTGTTGCCCGTGGTAGCAACAACAGCAGCAACAACAACAACAACGATAATAACAGCGACAGCAATAACCATATCTACGAAGGCGCAAATGAAAACAGGACAACTATGGAATTGCCGAGAGACGCTAGCCTATAAGAAACAAGTACAAAGGCGGGTGGATGCCGATGCCAATAATAAGAAGAGCAACAACAACAACTAACAACAACGACAACAACAACAACAGCAATACGTGAATAAGAGGATGACGGCGTCGACGATGATGAAGGCAACAACAAAAACAACAACAGCAACAGCAACAACAACAACAACAACACCATCATCATCGACAACAGCGGCAGCAAAAAAAACAACGATACAAGTGCTTCGAGGTTCAGCAACAAGTGCCCCGCCGATACGACTAACTGCTGCAGCAGCAACAGCAGCAGTCAAGCAATCATGCCCAGTTTGCTCGTGATGTCGCTCATCATGCGCGTTCTTCTTGTTCTTGTTGTTGTTCTTGCCGTGTTCGTTGTGTTTCGTGTTGTCACCGTCGTTGTCTTCACCATCATCGTCATCATCCTGCTCGTAATTGTGTAGGACGGCGACGACCACATCGATGACGTCAACGAGAGGGACAGGGAGAGAATAGGGAAGAAAAAAACGAGCGACACGACCTCTTTGCCCTTCTCTAGCTTCAAAGGACATCATCAACAACAACAGCAACACCAACAACAACAACACCACCACCACCACAAAAACCAACAACAAGACTAGCGCCAACAACAACAACAACAACACAAGCGCCAACAATAACCGTACGTGATCTACGCCTCGACGACGGGATTGGCCGCCGTAGCATCAGCAAACGCCAGCACGAGCCGCGGCGGCAGCAGCAGCAGCAGCAGGGAGTCGAATATTATAAATGTACGCTGTCGTCATTCTCGTTGTTGTTGTTGTTGTTTTTGTTGTTGCTGCCTTTCTTGTTGTTGTTGTTGCTGTTGTTGTTTTTGCCGTAGCCCGTTAACTCAATTCGACAACCAAGCGAGCGAGCGAGCGAGCGACAAGCTGACAGGGAACGAGCGGAGGCTGAACTACAACGGTGCGCGTTACGAGGGTAGCCAGGTCGCGAGGCATTGGTGACCAAGACGCAGACACGGACGCCGACGACCACAACAACAACAGCAACAGCAGCAGCAGCACCGACAACCGAGCAAGCACAGAATGAGATCGAGTCGGAGAAAAAGAACAAGACGCCATCCTTATCCTCATCACCACCTTCACCATCACCATCGCCATGGGACCGTCGGGCAGCAGGCCAAGCTCGTATGTGCTTGTATGCTGATGTCTCTATCCCGTCGAGTCGTGCGGACATAAATCAGTTAGCCAAAGGAAAGAAAGTTCCTGAGCCCCCACGAGGAATTCCATCA
>QVRM01000554.1:0-80000 GCA_003439945.1 Dermanyssus gallinae | reverse complement strand
CATCAGTGCCTCGGCTGATGTCTTCATTATTGTACCTCAGACCGTATAATTACTAGCGGCCACTGCCGCTGCAGTAGCAGCAGCAGCAACTGCTCTCATCGTCTCTATGCGGCTATCTCATCCCTGGTAACTGAGCCGAAACGCCTAACAAATGCGGGCAGTTTCTAGTCGTGTCGTGGACGAAGGACAGACGAACTCTACTCGGTAGCCGTAGCCGTCGGGACGAGACAATTTGTGCATTTGAATAAATGTATATGTATGTACGTATATATATATATATATATATATATATTACGTATATATATATATATATACAGACATATGGCAAAAGAGAGACACCGATATGAAGAAATGGAGCCAAGCATTGTCTTCTTCTTCTTGTTGACTCTTATATTGCTGAGTGCATTTTGCCAGCAAAGCATAAGAAAACGTTCAGACATTCCATCCAGCAGCAACCTAGCGCAGGGTGCCGGCGTCTCTCGAAAGCAAGCAGCTTCAACCCAGACGAACCACCGAAAACGGGTCGAATTAAATATCGGCAATCGACGACAATGCCGGCGACAATGGACGACAACGTCGAGGAGAATCAAGTAGGCTCCACACTGCTGTATCTCTGTCAGTGTCTTCATGCTTGCCTTGGTGTCACCCGACCCGATCTGATCCCGGTCAGGTAGATATGGATCGAATCGAGGTTCGATCGAGACCGCACCCCAAACCTCAGCCTCTCCCAACGTTCGTTCATTCCGTGACGACTAGTGAACTCGTCAACTTTGCAACGAACGTCGGTCGCCAACGGTTGATTATTCTTCTTAAATGTTTAGTCTTAATAGATTACTAGTATTTGCCTTTGATGCAGCAAAATGGTGTGCAGCCAACCGCCAGGCGTGGCCTGGCCGAGGAGGTGTGCTGCCTTACTGCTGCTGCTGCTGTTGTTGTTGGAAGGAATTTCTCGAGATCGACCAATAAGCCGACCGATCTAAGTCCGCACAAGCTCGAGACGGCACGAATTTGCGGAGTCTGCCCCGAAACGTTCTATGCTAGGAAAGAAAGCAGCCAGCTTTCGTTCGAAGTCGATATACGCAGACGTTGTTAGAAGCATACAATTAACAATAAAGTAAACTGTATATATATATACAATTTACTTTATATATATATAAACGGTATCTATATACAATTTACTTTATATATATATATATATATATATATATATATATATATATAATCCTTTCTCTGATTTCAATATCAGGCCTGACGGCGTTTGACGGCCTTGACATTGCTTTTGTTTGTTGCAGTCATTTATAAAGGCTGTCCTAATGTGATGTGGGCGCGTTCGCACAGCAACACAAATCAAAGCCAAGTGGTTAGAGATAACGAATGAGGACAGAATATAGTACTTGCTATTCGTAATAGGCATGGTGTGCTTAACATTTTCCTCCTTTGTCTCTCTGCGTTTGCTTTGTCCATGTGTTCATTTGCTCGTACTCCCTTACGCTCTCCTCTTCCACTTCTCTTTCTCTCTCCTTCTGTTCGCCCGGCTCGCTTTTTATCTCTAGCCAGATTACATTCATATTAATGAGAGACAGCGTTAAAACATCGTAATCTCAACACAAATGCCTCTGGAGACAACAACAACAACACCAAACAAAATCGGACTGTATTCGCAAACAACACCACCAGAAATGAACGAAACAAAGAACAAATTATACTCGTCTCGTCAAGCCCCGAAATCACGCTCTACAGAGTGGTCAATCTGACTGTCCACTTCAAAGTGCTAACATAGCGAAGTTATTGAATTGTTTATTGATCATTTCGGTCTGCGCAGTTTACGCAGTGAACTCAATCTTGACTGCTTAGATGACAAAAAATTGCCCAAACGATACAAGAACGTCTCGAATATATATATATATATATATATATATATAACGTACTACGGCAAAGCCACCGTCAGGTCTGATATTTTTGTTAATTTAGAGAAGCGATTAGACGAGTATATATATATCAAAGAAATTGAGTGGACGTACTCGTCAGCAAGTTAACGCATTGAATCGCGGCTTCGAGGCCGGCGCGACACATACATTTTAAAAGCGATTTTCCTTGAGATTTGCGGTTATTGGTAAAATTTGAATGAACTATATATATATATATATATATATATATATATATATATATGCAAATGGTTAGAGCTCCGAAGCTAGACAAACGACGACAAACACACACCAAAATTCTAGCCAGTTTCTAAATTTCAAGTTCTCCAAGCTCACTCTATCCAAATATCAGTCCATCAGTATGCAGCCTGCAAGAACGTCCTGTAAGAAGGCACTTCGCGTTTCACGATTGCCAGTAAGTTAGCAAACGGAAGCTTTAATATTGACCGGTCCGCTTCGACCATCGCACGTTGTCGGTAATACGATTGAACGTGCATTGAGCGTTCAAGCTGCCTCGCCGTCTCCGTCGCTTAGCGTTACAGCCGCCGAGATCAACGGTTTACGACGAACATTAAACAACGGTCTCGTTTTGTCTCGGTTAGCCGACGCTACGAACGCTCAGTGTTTCGTGACGAGCGATGCCAAAACATCATCGCTGATCGGAAAGCCATGTTAGTTAGCATCAAGTTGGTCGTTTAAAGATTGTTACCGGCCGACAAACGTCGTGGTCCTCGAATCATCTTCAGGTTACTATCAACCAACTTGATTGAGACAAACGAAGAATAATTACCTATGCCTACTGCACTATTGCGATTAGACGAAGTCGTGGGCGGATGCCAAAAGGCCTGGAGCCGGAACGCGCCAACAAGAGAGTTTGTTGTTGTTGTTCTATAGGTTGTCGTTGCTCTTAATTTTGTTGTAGGTTGTTCTTGTTGTTATATGAATTGTTACTGTTGGTTTTGTCGTTGTGTTGTTGTGTGTTGTTGTTGTTGTTGTTGTTGGCTGCTGCTATAGGTGTTGTTGCTGGCATTGGTTTGTTTGTTGTTGTTATTGTAGGTGTTGTTGTTATTGTAAGTGTTGTTGTTGCTGTCGTTGTTATTGTAGGTGTTGTTGTTGCTGTTGTTGTCAAAGGTGTTGTTGCTGTAAGCGTTGCTGGTGTTCCTATCGATATGTTGTATCGTTGCTTAAACGTGTTTGACTTGATCAGCGTCATCATAGTCTTGATTAGAATACACATCCACTGAACGACCTCTTCTTCATACGGCCATCAAAAAGTGCCGTCCGCCGCGCGCCTCATTCTCTGACTTTTTCACCGTCTCAAAGGAAGCATATTGCATCACCCATGATACGGCCCGACCTGATAGTGCAGCCAGTCTCTCGTTCAGTTCATCGGGTATCGACGTTATGCCTCAACAACAACACGAATATATAGTATATATATATATATATATATATACAATACGCATACTAGTGGACTACGGGCCGGCCCAGGCCAATCGTGTCGTCGGCGTCATAGTTCGCGCTATTTCCGCCTGGACGCCACGCCGTCATGATTGGCCTTAGCTTAATGCTCGTTCGCTCGCTCGCTCGCTCGCTCGCTTACTGGCATGTATCACTCTCTTTATGTATGCAACCAACTCCACTCTAACTACCACCATCATCATAGTCATTATTATTACTACTACTACCACTACGAATAGGTGCTGGGTGCGGGGTTCGGGGGTTCGAGATGCGTGCGAGCCACACTTTGAGCAGCGAGCACCCTCGACAGCTGGCTGGCAGGCTGCCTGGCTCCGCGTGTTATCATCTGTACGGTCGTTGGTTGATCGAGTAGAGCCGTCGGTGTAACAGCAGCAGTAGCAACAGCAGTAGAAGTAGCATCGTAGCAGCAATCATAGTAGGACATACATATATTCGTAGTAGTAGTAGTAGTAATAGGACATACATATATTCGTAGTAGAAGTAATAGGACATACATATATTCGTAGTAGAAGTAATAGGACATACATATATTCGTAGTAGAAGTAATAGGACATACATATATTAGTAGTAGCATAAGTAGTAGTAGTAGTAGTAGTAGAAGCAATGAGGCTCAGTGTTGGGCTTAGTTAGGTGCGCTCTTCTGTTCGGCAGCTTCGACTTCATAGCGATAGCGGTGGCGATGATAATGATGAGGATGATGTTGCTGATGGCGGTGATGACCATAGGCTTCGACTTCAGCAACAACAACAACAACTACTACTACTACTACTACTACTACAACAACTACTACAACATCATCATCATCATTATATCATGACACTACGAGGACACCACAGCCAGCGGGCTATCTGCCTACGGCCTGCAGGTATCCTGCTGTATTTACTGCTGCGTCTACTCATTCATCGATTGAGCTTTATCCAGATGGCAGGCACCCATTCCGTGACCAGCGTCGCCGGCCGCCGCAACACCAGGCCGATACGCCGGGCCCAATTGATGACTTCATCACAGCCGCATTACAGGCTTCACTTCATAACGACCGACCGACCGACCGAGATCCGGACACGACGGACGGAAGAAAGCAAGCGCCGTCGGCAGCGGCAGCAACAGCACCAACAGCAGCACAATCACGCAGGAAGCGGCAAATTATGTTGTTCGTGCCGGCGTTCTTCGGTGCGGTATCACGAACACCCTCCTCTCAGCTGCTGTATGATGGCGACAATGACAGCAGCCCCTGTGACGCTAGCAGCACAGGCAGCAGCAACAACAACAACAATCGCAGCAGCAGCAGCAACAACAACAACCGCAGCAGCAATAACAACAACCGCAGCAGCAATAATAACAACAACAACAACAACAACAACAATCGCAGCAGCAACAACAACAACCGCAGCAGCAATAATAACAACAACAACAACTACAGCAACAACAAGTACAACAACAACTACTACAGCAACAAAAACCGCAGTGACAACAACAATAGAAGCAGCAGCAGCAGCAACAGCAACAACAATAGACCACGACAACAAAGAACACGACCAAGTAGACGACCAGCGGACGAAGACGAATACGTAGCCGCCGAAGAAAAAGAGGCAGCAGAAAAAAGCGCTTATGGATAGCGCAATTCGCAGCAATAGCGGCGCCTCAAGCCGGTCGTCGATCGTCGGCCGCGGCTGATACCGACCCGTCAGCCCGGCACGATTCTGAGCGTGTTTTGGTGCTTGTCGCTGACTGAAGTCGACGACGACGACGCACAGCGTATCCCGCCAGCCAGTCAGCAGATGTCTCAATCAGCAGCAACAATAACAGCGCCAACAACAACGGCAACAACAACAACAACCAACAACAGCGGCAACAACAACAACAATTGTCTTTCTCTGTTGGGTGGCGGCGGTAGCCAACCACCAACAAAAACAATTCTGAGCATCTTCGTTCGGTTCGCCCAAGGCTTTCGGTCTGTCTGTGCTTCGTTTCGACTGCCTTAGCAATTGTTGTTGTCTTGGTTGTAAGTTGTTGTTGTGGTTATTGTAGGCTGTTGTTTTTGCTGCTGTTGTTGTCGTTAACAGAAACCGCCGCGCTGCAGGCTTCGGGGGTCGCTGGCCAAAAACCAAGCTCGCTGTCATTTGTATGGCATCGCTCGCTCTCTAGCTACGTTCGTGGCAGACGTTACAACGCAAGCACAACACCAGGATAATAGCAACAACAACGACACCAAGATGGTAACAACAACCGGATTGTAACTACAACAATAACAACAACTACTACTACTACTACTACTAAAACTACTGCTAGTACGCCATCCTGATGTTAACTACGTCTTCTACGTTCTCCTTAATCAAGCAGAGCTGGCCACAACAGTCGACACACATCATCCACGCGCTCTATCCTCAATCGGATCGGCTCGTCAGTTACACCAATGTGTGCACTTTACTAAGCATGGAGCATGCAGAAGACCGTCACTTTGAAGTTTGATCACGATCGAAGCCGAGATAAACCGGTAGGAGGAAGGGCAATCGGTATACGAATGTCAAGAGGAGCGCTAGGAGTTCCTAGAAAACAACTATGTAAGTCCCCATGGCTAGATAAAGTTCTGAGAGGTTCGCCAAGCCAACGCGCTCAACAGTACAGGGCTGTGGACGAAGGGCAAGACATCAGTGCGTCAGGTGATGACATTTGATGTCCTCCACCTCTTCCTCGTGGCGCGGCTAGTGCTAATGTTGGTACCACTAAATGAAGAAAGAGAAAACCCTGGAGTCCTTTTGGCTCTTGCATCCTTGTGGACGTTATGTGCTGTCTTGCTTAGATACTTTTACTTTGTATATATATATATATATATATTGCTCAGCATGTTGCCTCGTCTCTCTCACGTTCTTTCTCCCTCTATACCTCTCGTCAATTGGTGGGGGGGGGGGGGGGGGGCAACGGAGAATCAGAAATCGCGAATGCAACCCGAGTTCTGGTCAGCAGGCAAATGAGCTAGCTCACATACTGTGTGAGAGCACGTCATCCGCGTCGGGAGTGTACGTAGTCGTCGTTGTAAAGTGTAGTAGAAGTAGCAATTAGTTGCTCATCAACTACTCGTCCATCATAGACATACAGGCCGACACCCACCCCGCCGTAGCTTAACTAGTTCCAAGCAGAAACTCCCTCTTCGACGTCGAAACGCTTCACATATTACTATACACATTGGCGAATTGGCCAATCAATGCCTGCGGAAGTGACGTCTCGTAGCGGAGGCGGCGGCGATGGCGGAGTGGCGACGTTGAATCATCTGAAGACGAGATGCAGACGGCAAGCGTCGAGAAACGCATCGTGTAGAAGACGCCAGAGTGACTAGAAGAGAGAGGGGGGGGATGGAGGGAGAGATAGAGATATAGGAGGAAGACTTAGGGAGAGAGAGAAATATAGAGGAAGACTTAGGGAGATAGAGATATAGAAGGAAGACTTAGGGAGAGATAGTAGGAAGAGAGAGAAAGAGAGAGTGAAGACAAACGTGTCTAATGACTCAAACGTGCCTAGCAGCGGCATGCACCGTGCACTTTGGCCGTCTAGCCGCTCAAACGGGTATCAATCGGCGAAAACCCATCGGGCTGTAAATATAGCATATGCTGAACGTACGTGGCACGGGTGCGCCTGAGACCCCACACCTCCCCTCCCCCCCCCCCCCCCCCCGCCAGCACGGGCCAGAGCCAGACGTAAGACACAAGTGCGACACACGACAGAATACATGTGTATGGTGGGGCATGTGCACGGCGAGAAGTTCGCTCAAAAGTTGATCGGTATGTCAATGGCCATCAGCGGTGGGGTGGGTGAAGTTGAAGGAAGCAACAGCCAAATTCTTTATCAGCCCCAGCAATAGCAGCAGCGGTATCGGCCAATGCCGCTCTGCGAATGCCTGCGGCGTCGCTTACGAGACTATAAGACGATGGGGACGATGACGACGACGACGACGACAACATGATGCTCTGGCGTCGAGTTGAACATGCTCCGTCTCTCGTTCTTCTTCTTCGTCTTTTTCTATTCGGATCTGATTGAGACGCATTCAGACATTCAGATTCAGACGCTGTTGTTCCTTTACAATCAGTAGCTACGCCAGCAGCAGCAGCAGCAACAGCAACAACAACAGCCGCCGCCACTGACAGAGCAAGGGCAGCTTGGATCGATATAGGCAACGCCATCTTGTAACCTGCTTGCCTGCTGGTCAATGAGGAGGAGATCCTGAAGATCTCGGCCACCACAACTACTAGGACTCTGCGACCACGACAACGACCTTCCTCTGTACGATCGATTACGTAACATGCATCGCTTAGGCGAAAACAACATCAGTCGTTCGCGTCCATCCTCACAACGGTGGCGAACCTGCTGCGAACGATGAGCAACTACATTGATTGCCAATGGACTTGCACTTAAACCATCTTTAGTGTCTTTTCTCTATCAATATATATATATATATATATATATATATCTATAAATATATATATATATATAGCTTGATATTTGTCTGTGCCTTTCTTTGTCGAACAACGGAAGTAAGCAACAATCAATCCCAACAGAAGTAATCGGCGCAGTAAGAGCACGCCGCCAGTGGCCTGCCTCCAGTGCGATACTGCGATGGGCCGGTCTGTTAACCGGCCGGTTGAGTAGCGTACATGAACGGGCGGAGACTCAGCCATCGTCCCCTTCAAAGGTTTAACCTCCCGAAAGCCGCGAGTCAATGTAATCAACTAACCCCCAGCCGTCCGTTCGTCTATCCGTACGCCCGCCTGCCTATCATCGGCCAGTGCCGACAATAGAAATGAAGTTGGATGAAGCTCGCCACAACACAACGCAGGCATTCGCCGGTGTCGGTGTACGAAGCAAACCGAAGCTAAGCGTAGCTTCAGCTCGGCAACGAGCTGAGGCCGCCAACAGGCAAGCATGATGCCCAGGCAACCCGGCAACCGAGAACCGGCCGATCTCCGGGCCGCCGCGGGTTGGGCGCTACGATTCCAGTGCTCAATGGGCGAACAACGTGAACACACCCACTAACTGCCACAGTATATTCATGATCGACAGACGACAGACTACATCGCATAGAGAGGCAGCGAGAGAGAAAGAGAGAGAGAGGATTTGAGTCACTGGCTGAGTGAATGATTAAGCCTCGGTGTGAGTAGCCAGCATGCTTCAATCGATTACTACTACTACTACTACTACGACTACTATTCGGTGATATCTGTCTGTCTTGGCGCTGTTACTTGCAACCGTCCGTCAATCTCTCGTTCCTTTGAGCGCCGCCTAATCATATTGCTACCATTAATTATCATAATGATGTCGTATGTAACAACGCCATCAACAACAAGATTGAGAACAACAACAACAACGGCTACAACAGCGACAACAACAATAGCAACAACAAGGTCGAGAACAACAACAACAGCAACAACAACGACAATAGCAACAGCAACAACAACAACGACAATAGCAACTGCAACAACAACAGCAGCAACAACAAAGACGATCGGAACTTTTTAGCTCTCGGCTCTAAGATTATCCCTCCTTTGCTACCTGTCCGTCCGTCCGTTGTTCATCTGTCTAACCTCCATACACATGTGTGTCTCTCTCTAACGAGAACAGGCGGTCAATGTCGCTCAGATGCTGCTGCTTGCTGCTGCTGCCGCCGCCGCCGCTACTGTCAACGAGATCACCTCACGACTTCACAACGACTGCCAGCTACTACTATGCGATCGGTCTCCAATCCGTCGACGTATGACGATTGTTCGTCGTCTCCGGTCGGCTTCATCATTGTCGTCCGACGTGGTTCTCATCATCATACATTCACAAGTACGATCAACCGGCCGGCCGGCGGCCTAACAGGCTTTCCCTCGCGGTGGTGACAGCATCGCGCCGAGCCGGCTCGTTGAGCTGTGAAGTTGAACTCGCACCGAGCTGCCCGATCCACCCCGCAGTTGCACTATCAAGAGCTCAGTAAATGTCAACTGACGCTGGCTGAGGATGCCGTGCGTTCTCCGTCCGCTTGGGTTCGCTTGGTATCGCACCGCCCTGTTCTATTAGTGCAAGACGGCTAGGCGGGGGGGGGGGGGGCGATGGGGGGCGTCCCGGCAACAACAACAACAACAACAACAACAGCAACAACAACAACAACAACAGCAACAACAACAGCAACAACAACAGCAACAACAACAACAGCAGCAGCAGCAACAACAGCAACAACAACAACAATGCATACAAACGGGCGGCAGGCCCGTTTGTACGCTGTTCTGCTTGTTTGTCTTCTGCCCGTCGAGAAGCAGCAGCAGCAATAGTCAAATCGGCCCTGGCGTTGTCGCGTTCGAATCGCGTCGTCGTCGAGTTGCGCCATCAAATCACGGAACAGCCACTGATGATGGTGGTGGTGGTGGTGGTGATCATGATGGGCATTCACCACCATCATCCTCATCCTCAGCATCACCATCATCAACGTGACTATCTTGATGATGACATTTATGGCATTGATTCGCACGCTACCGGTGTTTATCTTTTGCAAACCATTGTCTCAGCGTTGTTGTTGTTGTTGTTGCTCTTGTTGTTATTGCTTAAGTTGTTGCTACTGTCGTTGTTGTTGTTGTTGTTGTTGTTGCTGCTGTTGTTGCCACTGTTGCTACAAGTGACATAGCCAGCGCTGCTTGAGCTGCGACTCAAGATGCGACATTAAAGCGATTCATCATCATCAGCGAACTCAGCAAAGAGAAGTGCACAAACGCACATAGTTCGTTTCTTTTTCCTCGTAGCATTGATAGTGCCGTAGCGACGCGCAGAGCAATAAAATCGTCGTCGAATCACAAGACGTCTAAGTGAGGCGTTTTGTATATGACTTCTAAGTATTTCCCATTGCCTGAACCCCCCTCCAACGGCGAGCCTGCGTCAGAAGCGCATCGAAACAACAACACCTATTCTGCAGAGGTGGCGTAGACGGTTGAATGCAGCAGAATGCCCACTGCACCACCACCGAATAGCCTGGCAAAGCGTAGCGTACTCAGCAGTATCGTATATACGACTCGACGTAGCAAAGAGCAAGATGACTCTCGGCGCATATACGTCAAATAATCTATTTGATTTTGAACTTATTCGTGCGTAGTAGCATACGGTTAGTTAAGCTAACGGTGAGCGAATCAAAGCTCTGAAACCTCAGTCATTTGTAGGTCGTGCTAAAAATTACTGTAGGTTACAATATTAGATCCGTGACTCGTGTCCAGGATCTAATGCTAGGATATTGTGACGGATTGTTTTCGGTATGACGGCGCACGGCGTTGAGCGGAGAAGCCTCAACAGTGCATCACCCCTGTAGCACCCAGATAGTACGAGCTTGCTGGCAGAACGGAAATTATTCCAATAATGGCATTGTTATCATTATGTATGATGATCTAGAGCAAATGTCCTCTCGTCGCCTCGTAGCAATGAAGTCGACGGGGAAAGCGGTCAAAATGTGCTCGCATACCTTCGATCCATAGCTTTTCGAGATCGTACTCGAAGCGGGCTGACTTGAGGCCGACGCAAAACGTGGCGAGCACGAGTAATCCCACAAAGAGAATTTTTCCGGGATTGCGCTGAATTGAGCAGCCTACTTCGTACAGATGCGCCTGCAGCCGACTCCGTAGCCAGAGAGATGCCTGGTTTCCATCCGCCCGCTCCTGCAAAAACACGCGACAATGAAGGTTATACAAGATGCCCGATGACGAAATAGCCCGTACATTTTACCTGCACACTTAACAGTACCTACAAAATATTAAACGTACAACATACCGTTAACAGTACTTACAAAATATTAAACGCACTTAACAGTACGTTACAAAATAACTCGATTCATCAAAATATAGTTTAATATTGTTGTTTTATAATTGTTGTTGTTGTTTTTTTATTACTGCTGCTGCTGCTGCTTGTACTGTGGGCTGATTTAGATGTGTATTTGTTGATGCACTTGTCATTGTTGCTATTGTGATTGTGGTTGATACAGTTGTTGTTGCTGTTGTTATTGTTGCTGTCACTGCTTACGAAGCCATCTCTGGCCCCCGCCAGCCCGCCTTCGCTCGGCACTTTCCCCAGCGCGGATCCGCTTGACGTCTTCATTTTGGCGTACGGCTCGGCTGTTGTTGCTAAGCCATGTGCTGCGTGCCATGAAGGGGCACCGTACAGTAAGTGAGATGCATTTATGAATGTATACATACATACGTACCTATATACATACGCGCAAACATGCCTACATACACGGAGCGAACAAAGAGCTACCTGGCTGGCTAGGTTAAAGGGAAGTAAATGCGAACCCCCAAAAGCAAAAAGCAAGGAAGGAAGCAGGCAACCCAGCAAGACGATGTTTACCCGCGCTTTCCCTGTGTTACTCTTTCTCTCCTCTCGCTCTTCATCTCTCTCTCTCTGTGTCTCTCGTTCCTTCGGCCAGAGCTTCACAGCAGACCTCACTGGACGTCGGCCGTTCCTCCTCAGCGTCGGCCGCGAAGCACGGGCTCAGCACGGTCGACTGGTTGTCCAACAACGAGAAGAGCAGAAAACGGGGGAAAAAACACGTACACGAAGAAGAAATATAACAAAAAAATGAGCGGGACGATTCCCAACCGCATTGAGGCAAGGAAAGACGTTGAAGAAGAAAAGTAATAAGAAATGGGACTTCGTTCAAGGTGGCTTGCCGTCGATAGGTCGCGCACCGCACTCAAGTCAAGTCAAGTCACTCTAGTTGAACTTCAATCACATCATGTGCCGACTCGGGAGTCAGCCCATTCCTAATCCAGCTGACATCTTAGCTATGATTCAGTTTCGTAGAGAGAGAGAGAGCAAAATAAGGATAAAGAATGTGGTATAGACTGCGTACGTGTATGTCATGTATACTCGAATGCCGGAATTCGACAATGAGCGGTGTTATCTGCTTTTAATATTACTACAATCTTTCAAAGTGTCATACCGTTAGTTTCAGACAAGAAGTCTTGCAGCTAAACGTAGAACAGGTTACAGAGCCTTTCCAAAAGTTTCTCAGCGGCATATATAGTAACTTGGATCGATATGTGTACATTTCACACACACACACACACACACACTTGCTTATGTGCTGAAGATGACGTAGATACAAAGATGAAGCATACTGATGACAGGTAATCTTCGTTCCCGATACTACTATTACTATGATGTATAAATTAATTGCTCTTTTTCTCGATTATCTACTAACCAGTGATTAGCACGCAAATTAACAAGCCGGGTGGCTGGTTTGTCGGGACGCATCCATCGACAAGGTGGATGGTAAATTAATAGAAAGTCGCCAGTCGGGTCGTTTCAGGGCCTCGGCAGTAATATTCAAAAACGAAAACATGCCGCTTGTTCGTGATTAACGGCCATGTTGTCATCGTTGTAGTTGTTGTTGTTGTTGCTGTTGTTGTCGTCGTCTTCGTTATGGTTCTAGCGCACAATGGCTAGCCCATTATCAATCAGCCTTGTGTCGGACGCGTATCCGTAGCACTTCAAACTGTTGTTGTTGTAACTGTCAGTGTTGTTGTTGTTGCTGCTTCATAGGCATGCGGCATGATGTCGCTAGTTCATGAAGGACCCTACTCTCTCTCTCTATCGGCCAGAAATGTACTAGCTGGGTAAATAGCGATCCCCAATCGTTCGAGGCGTCATCCGCAGCAGCAGCAGCAGCAACAGCAACGGCAGCCACTAACGAACTTCAACATCTGAAGTGAGACAGATGAAGTGTGCAAGAAAGGTGAGAGAACGGCACGGTGTTTCGAGATAGCAGAACTGCCAGACATGACCAAACAGCTCAATAAAGGCATGTGAGCATGTGATGTACAATGGGACGGGCGCAAACGGAGACTGTGATACCGAAGTTGAGAACGAGTGAGCGAAGCGACAACAACGGCAACAGCAACAACAACAACGGCAACAACAACAACAACGGTAGCAACAGCAACAACAACTACTACTACATCTACATTGCTTTTTCTAACGAGTTAGCGAAATGCGTGCGTGTGTGTTAGTATGCGTATCCTCTCTATCAACGCTCACCTTGCTACTGCGGTTGGTTTTGCCCCCCGTTTCTCTCCCTTCCTCCCCGCTCCCTCACGCGATATACAATAGATACGCATATGTTGCATGTACGAACCAGCCTGTTCATTTGTGTCCTATTCTTTTTGCTCATATTGCTCTTGTTCTCTCTTTACCTCTTGCTGTGGTTGGTTGTATCTCGCTATTGTTCTGCGTCCACCCGCTCAATCTATCTCAGCAAATTCCGTTTTTGTGGAGCGCCTCGTCGCCATGTGTGTTGCGGTCATGTCCTACTGGTGTGAAACGAACGGGCTAGGTCCTTTCGCTTTCTCTCCCTTGAAAAAGAAGTATATATATATATATATATATATATGTACAATTTTCTTTCTACGAATATTTCACTCTGTCTGTCTCGTGTTACTTGCGTCTATATTCCAATCATCTATAGTCGTTTGCCCCCCCCCCCCTCCCCCCCTCAGTCGGCATATCATGGTGACATCCAACAGTGACCACGATAACAACAACGACAGCATTCTCTTCCTCTCTGGCCGTGCCGTGATGTTGTAGCAGTAGAACTAGTAGAAAATAGCAGTAACATAGTCATCGTAGTAGTAGTAGCAGCAGCAGTAGTAGTAGTGGAGGTTGTGGTAGCTCTACCCCCGTCGAGCGCCCCGCTCCCCCCGTTCGAGCCTTGCGAGCACTGCGAGAGTTGCACCACCTCCGCCAGCACCTCCTTTGCTGTTCTATCGTGTGTTGTCATCCTCCTCGTCGTCGTCGTTGTCCTTGTCCTCATACCTCTTGCCCCTTCACTCACTACTGTCTCATTCGCGCTGGCAGCTAAACAAGCCTGCCGACGGCCACATGTGCGACAGGCCACGACTCTCTGCTTGGCCTGCACCACGCCGCCACCGCCGCTGCCGCAGGGATTCCACATCGGAAGCCTTGCGGCCTTTGGTCGGTCAACCATCGACGGGTTGTGCCGTCGAGTACCGGTGCGCTGCTGCTAATGCTCCAACCGGTTGAGCTGTTCCTTCATTCCGCAGGTTTTCCGCTCGCCGACACCAGCCACAAAGAGCAACGGCAGCACAAGTGCCGCATACCGACTGGTAGACATACCGTCGAATGCGTGGTATGCGCGTGCAAATATATATATATATATATATATATATATATATATACGTACGTACGTACATGCATACTACGCATCCTACGTTCGTAAGTGTGTCTGTACGCACGTCTAGTGTTCGGCATTCGTAGTGATAGATACGTGCTTGTTCTTCGTGGTTTTCTGCGCTTGCTTGCTATAAACTACAGGCCAGCAGGCAGACAGGTAGGTAGATCCGAGGCCGACTGCCGACCGAGCCATAGACAGACAAGCAGACAGACAGACAACAGAACCGCACAGCCAACCAACAGCGACAGACACATAGCTAGATCTAGCGATATTATTATTATTATTATGCCCATCGTCGCTGTCCCAGCAGACGAACGAAGCCCCCCCCCGCGTGCTTCGGCTTTTCTTAGACTCTCTCTTGCGGGCTCTCTCTGGATCGCGAACGCTCTCCTACTTCTCCCATTCGCCTTTGGGTAGTGCTCTCTGTATCTCTTTCTCTCGTTTCCCCCTCTATCTCGTGGTTTCTCTTCTTCTGCTGCTGGTGTAGTTGGTGGTGGTTCGTCTGTTTGTTGGTTGGTTGTCTCCCTCGTACTGGTCTTGCTGACGCCTCTGCTGTCGCCGCCGTGCTTGCCGCTGCGGATGCTGTTGTTGTTGCTGGTCGTGGTCTTGGCGTACCCGCTATTCGTCGTCGTCGTCATCAGAAGACTCAAGAAGAAGAAAAGAAGAAGAAGGGGAAGAACGAAGCAAAATAAATATAGAGACTAGGGGGTAGAAATGCAGGGAGCTCCACGAGGAACGGAGGGGAACCTATGGTGTGGGGGCGGCGTCGGGGGCTACCTGGGGGTAACGGTCTTGGTTCTTGTCCTCTTCGTCCTCGCCTCGTCGTCATCATCATCGCGATCACCACCGCCGTCGCCGTCGTCACCACCGCAGCGACAACAACGAAGAGAACGCAGGAGGATCGCGCCCCCCCCTTCCCCCCAACCATCCGCTGGTTAGGTTAGGGGGCTACCACTGATCTGCCGAAGACTAAAGAAAAGCCCCTTCTGGGAACGGCCACCCATCACGCAGCACGCCGCGCGAGCTGGTAGCACGCATCGTCTGCTTCTGCTGTTACTATTCTTGTTGTTGTTGTTGATGTTATTGTCGTCGTTGTTGTTGTTGTTGTTGGCGTTGTTCTTGTCAACGGAGAAGAGCCCGAAGGGGGAGAGCAGAGGAGACAAGGAGGAAACAGGACCATCATGACCGAGACGCAGATGACGTCATCGTGGTCGCCTCTGCATTAAAAAAAAACGTGCATTGAGCCGTACGCAGGCATCAAAGCACGAACACTATCGAAGGTAAACTAGGAACAACCGTCGAACAGGGCAGCAGAAGCAGCGAACGTCAGAATGGGAGCCTAACAGAGGCACCGCCCCGAGCCCCCCCATAGTGAGTTGCATCCGAAGCCTACTCATCGGTAGGCCATAGGTGAGGGATCACGACCGCCTATGCCATTGTGCCCAGAGCGACCGGGAATACGGTGGTAATAGTGGTTCAACTATAGGTAGAAGTCCTTCTACTTGTTAGTTATAGCAGGAGTCGTAGTATGAGTCGTAGTAGTAATGGCTGTAATAACTTAATATGGGTATCCGTCGTCCTCGTCGTCGTGCTCGTAACATCAGCAGTACCAGCACGTCGAGCAGCAACTCATTTCTGATCGGTGTGGCCGTCAGGGGCATTGTCACCGTACCACTACGACAACCCCAGACCTCCAAGCCCCCGTCAAACACCAACGAGGTGTGTGGAGGGTGGTTGTATTCTGACCGATCGAGCGAGCAGCAGCAGCAGAAGCAGTAGAGCAAAAGCAGTATATCCAGCAACCTGACTGACACACCGCAAGCAGCTCTCGCAGCGTCGGAACCTCGAAAACCTAACATCAAGACCTCCAGTCCACTACAACTAAACTTTAAACTTTCCGGGCTGACCCTTAGCCAATATTTTCCGTCGACGGGACTGCTTTTCTTCGGCATTGCTTCATAGACGGACCCCCATAAGTACAAATGTGCAACGGTGGAGCTCAAACCCGCGCACCTATCCGTGTCTCCTCCGGTCGCGAGGCGCAGGCGGAATGCACCACGCCACCCCCCCAGGTTCGACTACGCAGAGTTTCCGATGTGAACTGACTACTACCACTAGAGTAAAGTTTTTCGGGCTGACCCTCAGCCAAGATTTAACGTCCTCGGACTAACTGTTTTTCACATTGCTTCATAAACGGACAACCCCCATAAATACAAATGTGCAACAGTGGGGCTCGAACCCGCGCACCAATGTACCTCCTCCTGTCGCGAGGCACAGGCGAATGCACCCACCACGCCACCACCGGGTTCGACTACGCAGAGTTTCCGATGTGAACTGACTACTACCACTACAACTACTACGACTACTACTACTACTACTACTACCGCTTCTACGGAGCCGAACGTAGAAGCGAGCGCCAAATAAAGTCATCGAAGCCCCGGGGATGAACCGGGAGGAGCAGGACGAGAAAGGGGAGGTAGATGATGATGATGATGATGAGGTGGAGGAAGAGGCAGAAGAATAAGATGACGACGCCGACAAGGTGCAGAATGGACGCCTACCCGACCCGATCTGGCCGTCTGCTTGCCCGCCCGCCCGCCCGCCTCATGATCGGCAACGGCGTATGCCGGTCATCGCCGCAATGTCTTCATTATTGAAGAAGAAGATGATGAAGATCTCATCCTCTTCGTCGTCGCCGCCGTCGTCGACGATGACGTCTTTTCTTCATCTTCTGCGCGGCCTACTCGTCGGCCTCAACCTTCTCTTGGTTTGTTGCTTCGTTTTATTTTTGTTGTTCTCGTCAGCGCTTTCTCCATTGTTGTTGCCGCTCATCTCTCCCTGTCGCTCTCTCTCTACCATCGGCCACTCCTATCGGCAGCGACGGCCACCCCGCTGGGTGGGACAGCCGGCGGCCGTAAGAGTCGTCGTAGTAACAGCAGAAGAACAACAAGAAAAGCTTTCGGGCGCCCACTGAGAACTTCGGTGGTCGTGGTGGTGGTGGTGGCTGATGAACTGGCGTAGCTCGCGCTGTTGCTGCTGCTACGGCTGTTGATGAAGCCGATCACCATGGGCAGCAGCAGCATCATCATCATGATGATGATGGTGGTGGTGGTGGTGATGAAGACAACCGAGGTGGCGAAATCAAATCTCTGCACCGGCGACAATGGCGACCGCGGCAACAACAACAACGACAACAACATCGACAACAACGACAACAACATCGACAACAACGACAACAACAACTGATACTCTACTCTTACTAGCACTAAGACAACTACAACCTCCATCCCCATCCCCCCCTCAACAATATGCTTGAATAACACCACCCGGCAGCAACAATATGGTTGAATAACACCACCTCAAGCTGCGAGGCTGAGAAGGCAAAAGAGTTCGTTGAGCGGCGGCGGCGGCAGCGTAGGCGAGAGAACGAGAAACGCATGCTGCTCCGTAGCACGCCCACATCGAGGGTGTCCATTTGGACGACAAGAAGTATTGCTGCGCGCTTCAATTCAAACGAGTGTTATTGAACTTGCCCCCATTGAAGCCCCCAGCACGCCGGCACCCCCACCCCCCCCCCCGCCTCACCCCACCCTGCTGGGGTATGCTGCTGCTGCTGCCAGTAGCCCACGATTCGCCCAGCTCTGCGACTGATTCTCGTCAGTTGTCCTGTCGATAACGGCTTCAACTTGTTAGGGTGATCAGCAATATATGTACATAGCTCAATTAGACAGAAGACAAGCAGAAGATACAGTCAGAGCGCTAGCGAGAGAGAGAGAGAGAGAGACGTGCAAGCTAGGATGCGTACACAAACGTTCATATATATATATATATATATATAAATCCGATAAGGTGTCCGTGGTTCTCATGGTGATGGTGGTGTTGCTCGTGGCGGTGACGATCGAGGGAATCGATCCATCGGTAGAGATATCGGTCAATTCTCGGCGTGCAAGCGAACGGTTGTATCGAGTGGATTCATCGATGAACCTCATGTACGTGTTGTTGTTGTTATTGCTGCTGCTGTTGCTGTTGTTGCTGCTGCTGCCACTGTCACTGTTGTTGTCGTCTTCAACGCGACAAGTAGATAGTCGTAGAACTTCACACTTACATACTCGATGGTTATCTCCGAGATGACCCTGTCCAAACGAGATGGCGGCCATTAGGTTAGGCCATTAGAAGTGCCGTAGGGTCGCAGCTGTGGCGGAGGTGATGGCGACGACCATTAGTTCATCTAACTTCATCAGCACACGTCGACACAACAACAACAGCAACAACAACAGCAACAACAACAACAACAGCAACAACAACATGACCACGAGACTGAACGTTCGTCGATGGCCTCAGCGCAGCAATCATACCACGTTCCACTCGCTCGATTCGCAATTTCTACTTGATTAACATCTATTGAAACGCTGAACCGTAACCAGCGTGTCGATGACCAAAACAATACCCGAGATACCCAAGGGAATTGACGACATAAAAACAAAATGTAGACCAAGAAACGGACCGTAACGGAGAATACGCAATAACGGTTCAGCAACATCTGCTCAGGTCGTTTGCACCGAAAAATATGCACGACACCCGTTTTGGGCTGTATGTAGGATGCATGCGAACGTTGAGCGTACATTTGCATTGTTATCGTGTCGTTCACATTGGTGAATGATGTTTTATCAGACCTAAACACCGGGCTAGATATAGCATCAAGCATCACTATTCGAATCGATCATACGATCGGGCCAATATTCGCAATCGATGGGTTGACTGTGCACTGGTGTGTGTGTTTGGTCTCCGTTTTTGTCCATGCACGATGCGGTCAACCACTACTTGTTGAGTCTCTAAAAGATGCTAGTCTACTAGTAGACTACGCAGGCGAAATACTATATATATATATATATATATATATATATATATATAGCGCTTTGTCTATCTATCGCATGTAATCGTTTTGAAGGATATACTCGTATAGCGCCAGATATACTCTCTCACGGTCGACCGCCTAAACGATCGTTGACAGCAAGTTTCGGCTGATCGATGTTGAAGAAGGGATCTGGCGGACGATCTTGTAAGATCTTGTTTCCGACCGAAAGGTCTTTCTGGCTTCCGGCCTGGAAGAAGCCGTGTTCCGGTACAAGCAGATCCTAATGATACCGAACTTGCTTCTCAGTACTCTCCGAAAGCCGGAAATAACAACTCCTCATCTCTCATTTAACCACAACCACAGTCGAAATAACGTTTGCTAATACCTATCTCTCGAATAGTGGGTGTTGTTAATATATATATATATATATATATATATATATTTGAAATAAAATAAATATGTGTATACATGTATATATCTATACGAGGGCAGAGCGGCAGTTGTAGTACTTTGAATTTTAAAAACTGAATTGAAACCGCCAAGGTCTTCCGGTTTGTTTTGCTTAGAAGTACCACTCATTAGCTACACTCATGCCACAATTCGGGGGCGGCGCTGGTTGGTTGAGTTTGGTTCAAAGAAGCAAACAAAACGAGGTTCGGTGATCTTTACGGAGCCAAAAATAGAAAAGCAACGCAACTGTATTAAGTTCTAAGTTATAAACTAAATCATATGTTCGGAGGTGGTCAAAATGTTACAAACTGCTTGTAGTGATCATACAGTGTCCCGAAATACTGTGTAAACGTGACACCGCAATTTCGCGACGATTGTGAGAAGACCGAGGATAAACCCCGTTCGGAAAAAACCTCCGACGCCAATAACAGAAGAAAACGTTGAAAAAATCGTGATATCTTAAACAACAATCGTCGATTTACCATCAGGGATATAGCTAAGGTATTGGAGATATCTTATGGAATAGTTGTAACAGCCTTGGCCGATTTTTATGCATCAAAGCTCTGACAGCAAATTTCGTTCCAAAAGTGTTGCATTTTCTGCAAGCGCCCGTCGGGAAATGTCCGAATTGATTCTTCAGGCGGTAGAGGAGGACCCCGAATTGCCCCAAAGAGAAAATACAGGAGATGGGCCATGAGTAAATTATTACGATATCAAGACTAAAGCCCAATCCTTCCAGAGCTTCTAAGGAGCGAGTCAGCCCAAGAAATTCAGACAGAACAGACCCAACACTAGAGTTCCTTTGGACTGTTTTTTTTTTACTACAAGGGAATAATCTTCAAAGCATTTTTGCCACTTGGTCAATAAGGAATACTTCACGAAATTGTTATTGCGCGAGAACGTCCAACGCAAGAGGCCTGAACTCAAAGCAAACAACTCTTGAATACTCCATCACGACAACGCACCGACGCACGCATCGTTACTGATCTCGGATTACCTAATGCAAAATTTCTATATTTTCGCAACCTCCCTATTTGCCGAACCTGGCTCCGTGTGGCCTTTTCCTGCTCCCACGAGTAAAAGTAAAATTTGAAGAGAGAACGTTTTGAGACTATCGAATAGATAAAGAAAGAATCGGAGAAGCAACTCGACTCGATTCCGAAAGACGCGTTTTAAAAAGTATTTAGAAGAATGTGCGGGAAAGAAGGTGATACACGCGCATTACAGTGGGCGGGAGCTATTTTGAAGGGAATAAAAACACTTTAGAAAAGTAAATAAAAATACCTCCACCATCACAAACACTGCTGCAAAGCAGCTAGTGTCGCTGCTACTGCTACGAATGAATGACACTTCAATTACAGCTGCTGTTGGATCAGCGGTAATATACAGAGGTGCACACCTTTGTGATCATCAGAGGGAAGACAGAGAGGCCAGTGCAGGCAATCAGCCGGAACGCCAACTTCTGCAACTGAGAGAATCTATCATACGTGTCGAAAGCCGTCAAAAGTCTCGTCACCGCTTTGATTGAATCGCAACGACTCCGGCGCGTCCAACGCAGCAACAGCGGTAACAGAGAAAACAGTTAACCAAAAACTCAGCCTATCAAGAGTGTGGCGACCATAAGTCGTTTCGAACGGCAAAATCACAATAAATATATATATATATATATATATATATATATATATATATATTATCGAATGATGGGCCGAATGATACCAAATGTCTGGATAAGCGCAACTAAAGAAGACCGCCCATATGTACTGCAGTACATACGGGCTATATATATATATATATATATATATATTCATACATATACGTAGCGTCAGTAGCTCAACCAGCCATAACAACCACAACCAAATCCGGCCTCTGTGAAACGACAACGTGTTTCGGAATGTCTGTCTCATTCCTTCCTTGCGGTCTCTTTGCTTGCCGACTCCGGAACCGCGAGAGACCTGTGGTGAACGCGGGACAACGGCGGATAAGATAAACACATCTGTGTCGCGGAACCTTGTTCGCCTGCACGATCAGCAATGCGAGCGGCAACAATCGAACGTTTCTGTTTTGGTTGCTGTCCACTATACTAACCACCATAGTGGATGGTTGTCCTTATTGTATTGTTGTGTGTTGTTGTTTGTTGCTGTCAATAGCTATGACCATATTAATTGGATGTTATTGTTGTTGTGGTAGTGGTTATTGTAGTCGTTTTTGTAATGGCTTGTTGTTGTGTCAACAATAACAACAACCATCATAGCAGCATCAGCAATAGTAGCAACAACAACATCAACCACTACCACTACTACTACAACAACAACATCAGCTGCTACAAGACTAACACTAACATTAGCAACAACTATAACATTAGCATTAGCAACAACTATAACAATAACATTAGCTACAACAGCAGAAGCAGAATCAAACGCCCACGATGTTGTCACAGTTCCTACCTTCTTGATTTCCCTGTAGGCGGTATCGGCGTCTGTCCAGCTGGTTCTCGTCAATAGGTCGTACTCAACACCTTCGAGTTCGAGGTGCGACAACGATGCCATGGCCGCGGCTGGCGGATGCAGCAGAAGTCCGGCGTGTCTCTCACTGTCCCGAGGCATCGTCTTCATCACCACGCTGCTCGAATTGTTATTGTTGTAGTTGCTGTTGTTCTTGCTATTGCAGCTGCTGCTGCTGCTGCTGTTGTGGTGGTGATTGTTCTTGCGAGCGGAAGTCATCCCCTCGGCGTTCTAGAACAACATGACCACAGCAGTAGTGTTGCTGTTGTCCTGGTCCTGACAGCGGCGCTCCGCGTGAAGTTCCTGCTCGTCGTCGCCGGTCGTCGTCGTTGTCTTCGTGAGGGTGCTACAACTCGTCAACAATGGTCGTCTAGCAGTATGATGAATCATATTAGTTGCATCGAGGCACACACGTATTCCAACGACACTGCACATGACACGAATTCCTCGTCTTCTCGGTGCTCAGCTGTGAGCAGTGAATGGACGGACGGGGGGAGGGGGGGATGTGGAAGAGTTGTTATGATTGTTGATGTTCTTGCTAATGGTGGTGACAATGGGGTTGAAGTTGTCGCTATCGGTGTTGTTGTTGTTGTTGTTAACACGTGATGGAGTTATCCTGTGAGCAAAATCCTTGTCTTTTGCCGACATCGTCAGCCGAACGACGAGATAGTGGTGGAGAAGATGATGATGATGAAACATCAGCAGCAGCAGCGGCTGATATAAGCATAGCAGCTCAAAATTGAGATTTTAAAAGGCCGGTGCGGGCTCTGGCCGGACCAGATGACAGCGAGTGGTATTGCCGTTGTGTTGTTGACCATTTGGTTTGCGTACAGTTTGAACAATACATGCAGGCACAGCCTTCGACGCAAAAGATCATCTTCAGCCTACAATGGTTGCTGCTCACTCACACTGATGTGCATATGTACACTGGGGGCACTCACTCACCCACACTCACGCAACAATACACACACACACACACCCACACCCACACACCGAGGGAGGCTATTCGACAACGGCAATCAATGCCTCTCCGTCCGACGGGATTAATAACGGAGTCGGAGGCGGACCGGCGAGCGCCGACGATCACGACGACGACGGGATAAAACAAGAGCGAAGATTCTGGCGGAGCAGGAGAGGTTTTGCTCGTCGAATTGGGTCTTTGTCCCTCTTTCCCCGCGACTGTTCGATCCAAGGCCTTGTCTAGGCACAGCCTAACAGCACAACTGGCGAAACCCTTCGATTTCTGTGGGGACTGTCGTCGTTGTTGTTGTTGCAGTTATTGTTGTTGTTCTACGTCCTCCTGTTACTGTCACCGGTCTCAGCTATTCCTTTGTTTTGCTGTCTTCTATCCAATGGTCGACGAGCTGCTGCTGCTATGTGGGTCAACTGTCACCAGAGTGACTGACCACAGCGTCAGCATCGAGAGGAACTGAGAAGATGGATTGTACCGGGCCGGTGTTGGTAGAAGCAGCACAGCAGCAGCCAACAACAATAATATTAATAATAACATCAACAACAACCAGCGAGTCAGAAGCAATAGCAGCAGCAGCAGCAACAACAACACTTCAACAATCCAACCTTCAATTGTAATAGATCCTCACGATGTCTCATTGCACGCGTATCCGTCATATGCATGCACGCTTCCACGCACATGTTTCTCCTGCAGAAACAGCAGGCTGTCCGTCGTTGTTACAGGCACTGCCGGAATGTGGTGTCAGAGGCGTATCGAACTCCGTAGAATTGACAACAACAACAACGACAACCACAACAACAACTGTGTACAACGGGAAATCAATACCAGCACTTGCACTGACGACAACGACAGCAACAACAGCAACAACAAGAATCGCAATCGAATTGCCAACTGTTGTCAACGGTGTTGATGATGTTGCAACAACATCACCACTTACACACGAGATTCGTCACGTTCGCCGATGATCACGTGTAGAGACAGAGAGAGAGAATGTCTAATGAGCTGATTTCTCTTCTTTTAATCTTTTTGTTTTGGTCGGCACATCGACACACACACTCTATATTTCTCTCTTTCTTTCTCTTCCGGAGTTTGTCCTCTGTCATCCGTCAAGCACGTCGAAGCACTAGCGCATTACTAATAGTAGTAGTAGTAATAGTAGCAGTAGTAAACGTAGTACCCTAATATTAAAAAAAAAGTAGTAAACGTAGTAGGAGTAATAGCATATATTTAGAGGCGCAAAACGTACGCCCGATCGATCGCTCTACCGATCGAACACTGTGTTGTCTTGTTGTTGCTGGTTCAATTCGAGAGACGACCGCCACGGTTGCCGAACACCACCGTGGTACTTTGCGGTGGTGGTGGTGGTGGTGGTGTTGGTAGGTAGGTACTTTTGCTCTTCTTGGTAGACACAAGTACCAGCCGCAGTCAGCACTCGTTGTAGATCTGCTGGCTGGCTGTCTCGTCGTAGATCGCTCGGTCGCTGACTTTCGGTCTGTCTGCGAGTCGATCTGCCTCTCTGTCTGTCTGCCTACGTTGTATCGCTCTCTAGCTTGTGCGGTTGGTGCTGTTGCTGCTACTGCTCTAAGCATACACCAAATCGACAACTACCACTGATGGTGGTGGTGCAGTGTCCGCTACAACCAACAACAACAACAACAGCAGCAGCAGCGGTTAGAGGAGAAGGAGACTATGAAAGAAGACCGGCCTCGCCACGGCAACCGGAGGATCTGACGACGACGACGACGACAACGACGAAAACCACCGAGAGAGCAAGAAGAACACAGAACGAGAAACGAGCACGAACCAAATAGCGCCACGAACACGAACCGGAGAGGGTATTGGTAGACTTGTTGGTGGTGCTGGTGATGGTGCTGACGGTGACCGTGGTGGTGGTGGTACTCCACCGGCATTCGGTGGACGGACGACGAATGGAAAGGGAAGGGCGACATGAAATCGCCGAGCAAGAGGAAGAGGATGAGGAGGTGCGTAAGGCGCAACATGACTGTATCGACACCACTCCTCTGTCGTCGGGTAACAACAACGACGACGACAACAGCAACAACAACAACATCATCATCATCGACAACAACAGCAACATCATCGACTACGACTACGACAACAACAACAACAACAACGACGGCCGTCTCGGCAACACATGTGTGCGCATGTGCTCTTTACTGCCCCGTTTGAGCTGCTGCTGCTGATGTTGGTTTCGTTGTGTTGCTGTTAATGTTTGTGCTGTAGTAATAGCAGGAGTTGTTGTTGCTGCCGTTGTTGTTTTATTGTTGTTGTTGTTTCTGTTTTTTATTATTGTTGTTATTTTAAGACTTTTGCGTGCTGCCCGATGCTACTGGCGCCGCCACCGTCAAGAGCTCGAAACTATTGAAGATCTCGAAGAGGCAAGTGCGCTACCCGTTTTGCCCTTGCCACGAACGAACGGTCCACCACTTCCACCATTACTCCATTGCTATGGGGGATCATTTTGTTGACAACGACGACGACGACGATGATGATTGTGGTCAGGGCAAGCAAAGAGACGTTGAGAGAGAGAGAGACGCGGAGATCCGAGGAGAGCAGGCGCGCATACCTGCCCGCCCACTGACTCCACAGCGATCTCTCTGATCCCTATGACTACCACTATTACTACGACTGCTATTACTACGGCTACTACTACTACTACTACTACTCTTATAGAGACTGACAACTATCACCACATACGTAATACTACTTGCTGGTCATCTTCACGGCAAGAGAAAGGGTCGGTCTCTCTTGCCGGTGGCGGCGCGAACGTCTCGCCGAAGTACTCATAGATGGCGCTGGCGTCGGTCGCCGGCGCTCCTCCCATCGCCCGCCGCCGGCTAACATCGTAGGTCGTCGTCGTCGGCGCCGCTGCCGCCGCCGCCGCCGCGGCTGTCGGCGCCCTCGGCTCTTTAGTTTGAAAACTTGGCGCGCGCGCGCGACCGCGCGGACGCACATTTATTTGCCCCACTAGCGGACGGCCGGACGGACCACCGGCGACGAACTGCTGCTGCTGTTGCTGCGTTTGGTCGATTGGTCGCCGCATGACCGACCGTTCGATCGATCCGCCGACCGACCGATATGTTGTTGTTGCTCTTGTTGTTGTTGTTGTTGCTGATGATGATGATGATGATGATCTTGTTGCTGCTGCTGCCGTTGTTGTTGTTGTTGTTGCCGGCGGTTGGTGTTGCATACGACGAGGGTTTGAGTCTCAGCCCTTGGCTGGTCACCACCATTGCCGATGCCGCTGCTGCTAAAGGTGGTGGTGGTGGTGGTGCTCGTACTATAGGGCGACGATGTGGCCTGTAGTCCCATCAGGTCAGAGACGCCGCCTCGATCGAATCGTAGAGCCAGCCGCGATCAATCTATCGTTTGTCTATGGGTCTGTTTGTCTGTCTGTCTGTTTGCCTGATTGTTTGCCTGTTTGCGTACCGGCCTGCCTGCTTGTATCTCTCTGTATCGGCATAGATCTCGGCAACCGCCGGTCGGTCGGTCTGGTTGGGTAAGTATGGATCTCTGGAGCGATGCGGTGTCGCATCGCGCACCGACGGAGACGTCGACACCGCTCCACTTGGTATCGCCGGGTGGGTGACGCCGGACGATCACAGCATCAACAGCAACAACAACAACAACAACAACATTAGCATTAACAACAACAATAATAACAGCGCAAAGAAAAAAAACCAACACATCATCTAGCACAGACAAACATCACGCTTCAGGTACGACCCGAGTTCGGTCGTGTGGTGCGGCGAGCGCAGCGGTGGGAACGCCACTACTGACTTTACTACTACTACTACAACTACTAGCTGCTACCCAAGCGCATGACGCCAGCGCGCGATTTCCAGAATTCAGTCCAATGGGGTTGTGGCCACTGGCGAGTCTCACTCCTCGACGACAATCAATCGACAGAGACAGCCCAACAACAGCAACAGCAGCATCACTTACTTCGCGTCATTTCGTTCCTCGGCCAGCCCCAAACGCATCAACCACGATGTCATCAAGATCGCTCGCTCTCTCGACGCCAGCCACTTCACTGTGGGGTCGTTGTTGTTGTCGTCGTTGTTGTCATCACATTGCTGCTGCTGCTGCTGTTGTTGTTGTTGTTGTTGTCGTCGTCGTCGTTGTTAAATAGCCACCTCTTCCCCAGAAAACCGTTATACAGACAGACAAATAGACGCGCGGATGGAACACGTGTAAACAAATAAACCCAACAACTCTGGCTTGTCGGCCAGCCGTCCTCACCGCTACCGCTGCTGCTGCTGGTGCTGCAGATGCGAATTGATGCTACTTCATTTTCATCTTGCTGATCTTTCAATTTGATGGCTGACATCTTGCAAACGCCAGAATCTTGCCAGATTGACCGCCATACCGCGACTGTCCTTTTGCGAGGATCTCGCCCGGCGATAACCGGAGAACCCACGAGACTCGTTCTCCGGGCACCGGGCAGGTAAAACTACTGCGCAACTCTATACGTATGTGTGTGTGTAGGTATACTTAGTAAACCTCGAAACAACTTGCTCCTGTTATGGTGTTTCTATTGTTGTCGTTGTTGTTGTTGTTGTCAGCATCGTCGTCGCCGTTTCCCGCTGTCACGCGGGTCAGGGTGTCAAGGTCGCCAAATGGGAATAACACCTACATTTACTGCGCTTGCTCACCACTAAAGAATAACAGCGTTTAAATGTTTGACCATAATCCATTATAGACGGCAAACATTTTTCATCGGTGTATATCTTGTTACTAACTGCTATGCATACACATAGTGCATGATGTCAAACATAGTGAGAAACAGAAAAGGCAACTTGGCTCAAGTAATTGACGCCAACATTGGAGCACTTTGTTTAAACTAAAAGGGATGGACCCGGTTGCAGGCTCGAATACCGAATCATTTTTTTTTACCTATTGGTAGATGCAGTGTGCATTAAAACCTTTCTAATCCGCGTAGCTTTTTGTCTGTGTGCACGTGTACACAATGATGTACACACGAACACATCTTAAACAAATAACGTCTGCACTAGTAGATTGTATCCTATGACCAACATCGACCTGCTACGCATGCTCACGTTAAGCGGTCAGAACGAATGTCAGCGTCAAAAAAAAATAAAGGCTGTATTTCCAGCAGCGCACATTTTATGAACAATGTATGGATGTTGATCGACATCAGGATCTTATATTTTGTCTAGCCCTGTTAACGATTAGATTACCTCACCTTTATTGAATATATATATATGCCTATCGCTATGATGCCAATTTCAAGAAATTGACACTCAGCATGAGAGGTTCACTCCAAGGCAGTTTTGCGTGAAGCAACCTCGAAACAGTTGGCATCCGCTACCGTCGTACACGAAGGTCGACGCGAGCGAGAAAACACTTAGAAACTACTAATTAGTTGGACTAATTCTCAAATCATCTTGATGTTTTGAGTGATGCCTCTGAGTGTGATATTCGCTTTTATTGTGTCGATTGAGAAGTGGCCTAATTATCGCGTGGGCCAATAGGTCAATTGCCTTTCGTGCGGGCTGCATGGCCGCTCTAAACGCCTTGGCGCGCATGTCGGCAACCTCCATCAAGTGGAGGTCGTGTAAGTTCGTACAGCTTATTCACCCACCTCTCGAAGTACAGTCGGTGGCTGGGTTACCTATAAACAAATTAGGCTTTTTTCCTAAAGATATATTAATAATATTGGCGTATGAGAATATAATATTTTGTTACTTTACTTATTAAATTAGAAATTGATAAAAATAAAACAATGTAATAATTGATTATATGTATGATATGATCGTGTATTATAAAATGTAGATATTTATATAAATAAGATTAGTTCTTTTTCGTATATATATAATATATATATATATATATATATATATATATATATATATATACCTGAGAATTTATATTTATTTTAAAATTGGTTATTCAATATTAGTGATTGCGATTTATTCACAGTTGTAAAGTTTAAAAGTGTGTTATCTGGTCTTGCAAGCTTAGGCTGCCATTTAATCTAATAATAATTTGTCTCCAACTACGGTATGCCCCCCCCCCCCCCGAACAAGCGGTATTCCCACTATACATAGAAATGTGAGAGAACAAATGTCTCAATTAGTCCTCATCGTATCGTTATATCTCTGCACATCTCTTGTTTAGAGGAAAAAAAAAACGCTTGTTACTCTCTGAGACCTACATTTCTTCGGTTTCATGTCTTCTGACGATGTTCATGCGTTAATGCGTATGCATGCATACATATGTAACTAAGAACATGAGCTGTAAACTTCATCGGCAGCGTCAAATCATATTCCTGAGGCCGTACTTGCTCATTAATGCCACTTTGCTAAGCCAATATATATATATATATATATATATATATATATATATTGATTTATTATTCGCTTGACATGTATACCTAAATACACATGTCACCCTTTTATATCAGGGGTTTTATATATATATATATATATATATATATCGCTTATAAAACAAAGAAGAGAGCTAAGTATGCTCGGCCAGCTCGTAAATGTGGCCAGGGCTAGCTGCAACTGCCAGGCATGTGGCAGGTTGCTGGCGTCGTCTCGACTGGCCGGATCATCAGATCAGATTGGATCAGCCACTCACTCGACTGGAGGGAGGACAACACCACGACAACAGCAACAACAACAACAACAACCCCGGCGAGCTACAATAGAAAGCTAGAACAATAGAAAGGCCGCCATGTGCAGTCAACCTGTTGTTCCGTTCATATTTACTACTGCTGACGACTGTTCGTTTCTCGGCTACCGCTGTGCTAGATAGCTGAGCCTTGATGCTATTGGTGCTGGCCGTGGCTCCCTCTGGTGGACAGCCGGGCAACTTCTCGATGGGCGCCATTTACAAACGCGACTGCCTGCCTGGAGATGAGCCGTCCAACAGAGCTAGGCTAACAACTAGATCAATTCTGAATGAAATGTTTTGAGCCGTTGACGTGTGTAGTAATGTTGAGTAAGATTCAGATTGAGGTCTTGTCAATGCACAACATAGAAACGCGAAACATACTCATAGGGCTCACGTTTATATATATATATATATATATATATATATATATTTTTAAATTTTATTTAACTCGTAACGGGGTTAACAATTGTCCTCTAGCATTTCCCCCTATATAATATATATATATATATATATATATATAGCGGAAACACTAAATCGGGAATAACTCTATGTAGACTGGCTACAATGTTGCATCTAAATGAAAACAAATATTTAATTTGTTTGCAGGTGTCGGTAGAAACATTTCTAAACGGACGCTATTTAGTAATTGGAACGGGATTATTTTTAGCTATTGTAGACAAGAGCTCTAATGAGTCGGGTGCGTGTCCCTCTGTCGTTCCTTAGGGATCAAGCCTCGGCTCACTTTTATTTTTTTTTATTTTACATATTTATTTGGGATCATAGAAACGTTATCCCCGAGCCGATCGTTATTAAGGAAGGCCATAGCTACATACTATCCCAATTTTATTTGGCATTAGGGACTCGTGGTTGCGGTGACACCGGAAGTGGATTTTAGCACTCATATCCGATTAACTAGTCTTATATCTACCATATTTCGTTGTGCACAATTGTTGATTATAATTTTTGCAGATTGCTTTATAATAGTTTAAGGTTACCTATTGGTGTGAGGTTTGGCGGGTTCGAGCGAGCGGATTCTCGCATGAACAATCGTTTTGTAAACTCATCAAACACTCGTCAAACAAATTGCTAACACGGATCGTGTGAACAACATGTTTTCGTGGCGGATGGCTGGGGCACTGAGAACTCGAGACACTAACAGCGCAAATGTCCGCACACAAGTACCTGATGGTTGTATGAATCTAGGTAACGGTTTGCAAAATCTAAATATTGTAAAAACTATCCCCCTTGAACAAAATCAACACGCATTGGAAATGAATTAAATTATTATTCTTATTGTTTAGTGCAACTACCGTTACCGCTTACAGGCATCATCAAAATCTGCCTCATCAAGATTTTCAAATGCCTGCATGTTAATTCTGCGGAATTAGCGTAGTTGAGTTTTTCAGCTGGCGATCAAAATTTTGTTTGAGCTGCTGCGCGGCCTTTTGCTGTTTTCTTCTTTGCTTGGCCCGTCTCTTCCTTCTTCCTCTTCCTGGCTGGATCGTTTGCCTCCGCGTTTGGTCCTTCATCTGCCGGGCGAACCAACCTTCACTCTGAAGGCTCCTCCTCTCTTCACGCGCTTGAACACGGAGCTGTCAGCATTTCACTGGCCAGTATTAAGCCCCTTCTTACTTAAGCCGTCGGCCGCGAGACCCAAAAGCATCCGGAACAAATCGGACTGCGAACTACGGGAGCTAACGTAGCCCGTTGATAAATGTGGTCATAAGTTATCTTCTATCGAAGAGCAAGACGGTGGCGGTGACGTCACCGAACGCGCTGCTGGCCACGTCCAAATTCGCCACTGTGTCGCTACACCATTGCGATGGCCAGATGGCCAGGACTCGAACTGGCGATGCCAAACAAATTATGACTATTTAGCGGCCACTCTTTGTTGCCTTGTCATAGAACACCTAGCCAGTTGAATCTATTTAATCTATTTAGAAATTAATTAATCAAGAGGTATTTGTACACACAACTGTGTACACAGCATCTACCTACGAAGGCGTGGACTGTGCAGTCACAGCTGGGGTATCCCAAGAGTCCGCACTGGAACCAACCCTGTGAAATATATCCTATGAAGAAGTACCTAGACTTCCACATCCCCCCCCCCGAAGTTTATTCCTTTTCCTACGCAGTCGATCAGGGACTGATCATTACCGCCCGTAACGAAGGTCTTGCTGGAAAGAACAGCCAACGAAGCTTTGACGGATATCCGACCGTCGCTTCACACGCTAGGTCTTAAATTGACTTCACACGCATTAAAAGCACTTCTTTTAAACAGCTTAAAGCGCCCTCCACAGAATCTAAAATCAAGTCTAAAAGTGCATCCTGAAGCACCCACGCCCATGGTTCCTGGGCGCGATCTAAGAGTAAAAGAGTTGGCTTCAAGAAGCCGCTCATTTAACGTCCAGACGGAGGAAATACTAACTCGCAGAACAGATACCCTAAGCAAATGAAACTAGCAATGGGAAGCCATCCAGCCGGGCTATCTTGGATACTAGACAAAATCAATTTTCCCTAGTCAATTCCTAATCAGCTCGAAAAGATGATACAGCGTTAAGCATGCCTCGCTTAACAACTTACTCACGCAATTTCTAACGGGGGGGCAGTGGCTGCGTTCAGCAGTATATACACCGCAGTAATAAAACTGACTCCCTCTTATGCCGTACGTGCAACTCAGGAAAGGCTGACGATCTAGGCACTGCTACGAACGCTGCGCCTTTTTCAATACTGAGCGAGAACTACTGTCTTAGAATCTATGTCGGAATTATTTCGGAATGAACAAGCCAAGCCCTTGTAAAGACGCTTCCCAAGGATCACTAATCCTAATATATGTGAAAAAAAAAGAGTAACCGAATTCATATCCAAGGCAAAAATAACCGCTGCACAAAGTTGATGCAGTCTTACTGGCAAAATAAAGCGGCCAGGTGAAGTAATGTCGAGAAGACTTGGATGCACTTTTTTAGTTAATCTCTAGTAAAAGAGTATACATATATATATAAAGCGTGAACACATCTTTTAAATATTTTTTTTAATGTTTTTTTTCGTTTTCTTTCGTAAGGCTAGTGCCCGTGTACGGTTTCTTTCATGTCATGGCTGATTTTTAATCCACTCCGGCATTTACCTTGTCTAAATTGGAAACCGTGCAGACCAGCAAAAGAGTGGCCGGTCTGGGTCTCGAACACAGGCCTCCCGAATGCAAGGCAAAGGCCTTGCCTCTAAGCGATCTTTCTCGGTTATTAATAATGGATATATTAAACAATGTTCGCGTATATACGTATGTATATAAAGTGGCAGAATCTTTTTCCTCGTTCCTAGACCTAACAAAATTGACCTATTCGATAGAAAAATAGAAACAAGTCTGCTAATTTCTGTTATATCTACTGGCGTTGACTGTCTAATCCCCCCGGGGGTCTAAATTGAATCCAGTCAATTTAGCTTTCGATGGTGGTCTTAAGTCTCGGGTAGTTGCTCATCGTCCTGCAACAATAACCTGGAGTTTCGCCACTGAGTTCTCAGCGTAGCAACTGGAGTCCTATCTGGTTATCTTGCGCTCCGTGGCTTTTCAGCGTCAGCCTCAAATCAGGAGATAGATTCCTGCTCCTCGACATTAACTCTCACATATTCACTCGGCCGAGTTCATACACGAATTCTCTCCGAATCGCTACGACTAACAGACTACTCGGCAAATATTTGCTCTTGTTGTACCGTTATATATACACGTAGGACGTATATACACTCTTATATATATATATACCTGCAGTTTTCAGAACCAAGTGTTTATACTAAAACCATATCGGTCATAGTTCTTTGTATGAGGTACTGTTTTCTAGATAGTAGCAGGCAGCAGACAAAAGACTTGTCTACGAGCAAGTAGTTCATCGTCCATATCAAGAAGAACATCTTTCTATGCTTTGTGTCCTTTCCTTTATCTCGTTTCGCTCGTCTTCATCGTCGCCGTTTTGTTGTTGCTCTAGTTGTTGTTGTTGCTGTTGTTGTAGTCGACGTCGTAGTGGGTGTTTTTGCTATTGCTGCAGTGGGTGTTGTTGTTGTTGTTGTTGCTGCTGCTGCTGCTGCCCTCTATTCAAAGCGAGGGTCTGGCGCTTCGAGCGCGTCGACCTTCAAATGAAGTCGCAATCTCGATGTTGCCTCTAACTATGTTTCGGGCAGCAGTTTCCTCGTTGTTGTTGTTGTTTTGTTGTTGTCGTTGTCGTCGTCGTTGTCTCCGTCGTCGTAGAAGTTGTTGTTGTTGGGAGGTCCAGTGTGAGGTCCAGCCATACTGACTTTGCCATACACTCACCCGTGTGCAGAGAAGAGGCGACGAAGATGAAAACAACAAGAGCCAACCTCGAAGACCTCACACGACGTCGATAAGGGGGGGGGGGGGGTTCGCGACGTGGGGGTCGGCACGGCGTCAGCGTACTGGCGGTGTCGAAGCGCGCGCATGGCGGGTGCGTCGTACCGATACAAAAGCATTGTTTAAGTAAATTAAACATCGAGAGGGGCAATGCGGAGTGGTGGGGTGCGGGGGTGGTGGGGGAAGTCTTGGCCGACGGCTAGCAGTAACAACAGCAGCGCCGGCCGAAGAAGCAAACGAAGGAAAAGTCGTCGCTCAAAACTCGCCCCAGGAGCCTACATCTCACTCCAGATTCAAGTAGTGACTCTAGCTCCAGCGAGTCTGTTTCCAGCAGTCTCGGTCGCCTTGATTGCTTGCTTCGCCGCCGCCACCGCCAGCGGCCCATAGCGCATAGGCATCGGCACACCGGTCAAGCCTAAGCCTGGGGTACTCGGTCGCTGAAGCCTAAATGGGGTGGTCGGAGGCTGAAGCCTAAACGGCGTAGTCGGTCGCTGCTGATATCGTCGTCATTCTCATCGTTGTTCGCCACCGCCGTCGTCGTCGCGGTGGCCCCCGGTACCTACCGCTCGCCTTCGGGGCTGTCTTGTCGCAGTCGCGTTCCGGCCACGGAGCTCTCGGATTCTGCTCTGTCGCTCGCTCAGCCTGCAAAAGGAGCCAAGCAGCCACTGGGCCGACGTACAACCTTATTGGAGGGCAGCGCTAGCGAAAGTCAGCACATGCGCATGATGCAGGCGGGGCGCAGGTGGCGGCAGCGGGGGAAATTGTGGAAGGGTTCGGAAAGAAGGCGTGGTGGTAACGAGCAGTGCAATAGCTACAATTTGTAGCTAACTACGTCAGGAATCAGAATGGGGCGAGTCAAAGGCGTTCAATCTGCTCTGTTGGCGGCTGGATCCGCGACAGAAGCACCAAATAACACTTTCGATGATCATCGATCGGTATTGTTATTTGGTATTTCAGTGATTTGAGGAGGGGGGGGGGGGACGCCCGTCTTTTCATCACCAGGCTGGGCAAAAAGTGAAGAATGGGGGGCCAACAACGAACTGTTGGTTAAAGAGTCCTTGTCACGGACACAGCGTAGAATGCCGTAGGATGACGTCGGTTGCTGCCGTTTTCCGTTTATTGGTGGTTCGTCATTAATATGTGTCTTTATTGCCTTACTCTGAAAATGGCTCGTAAAGCTCATGAGCGTGAGCGCTTAACGCTTAATGTTAGCACGGTTACCGGCGTCTCCGTTTTGACAATGCTTCGATAAATTGGCCCTGCCTATAACTCTGTTGTATTGGCTTCTATGTTTGCTTACAGAAGTCTTTCCTAAAACGACTCGTTGTCGTTGAGATCACGTCACGCACAGGCGTAACACAACTCCCAAGAACTACGGGCGTTCCCATCTTTTGACAGAAAGAAAAGAAAGACTAAAAAATTAAAGATTGTTTAGCAGATGCGCGCTTAAGTGCGTGCTATGTTCGGTTCTAGTACCATAACTTTGCGTTTTGTCCCAAGTTTGCCGGTGGCAGACATCACTATTGCCGGTGGCAGACATCACTATTGCCGATGGCCAAGCATCAGGACAGTCGGGTCGAACCACCAACCAAGCAATGAGCTTTGGACATGAATATTTTGCTTTTTGTAGGATGACCTTCAGAGTGCTGCGCTGGGAACTCAGCGAGATGCTTAGTAGGTTTTCACTAGGTCGTTGTTATTATGGTATGATACCATATTTATTCTCATGTTAGCGTATAGACGGTGTGCTGATATTGTGATGGTAGAACATGGGGTCATTGACGAAGATTGATTACCAAGCGGTGCACGAATGCCTAAGCGTCTAGGTAAGTGGGAGAAAGAAAACGTTCCCTAGACAGAAGACGACGCCAGGCCGACAAGCCAGGAGATCGCCGGGCACCGTTTTGACGGTCAGCTTGTCATTTTCGAAAATCTCTTCTCCACCGGGGTGCCCGTTACCAGCATGTCACAGCAATCACTGTCTACACAGCGTTGTGTGTGTTTTATCTCTCGTACCGGTAGAAACCACTGACCCGATTATCCACTATCAGCTTGAGATGAATGGTGCCATCCCGAACAAAGAAGATCGCCTGCTAAACTACTGCAGCACCTTTGTGAATCTATCTGCGTATCTCCCTTGTGCCCCCTTATCTCTCTCTCTCTCTCTCGCTCCTTCTAGTAAAGAGGGGAGGGGGAGAGACTTTTTGTTTGGTGGTAGCTTTTTTAGGTAGTGCACATTCAGTCATCCCGCCCGAGTGATTCATGTTGTCACTCACGCGTTGACTGGTTAAAAAGCTTATGGTCGCGGTTGCATCGATACGGCAGATTCTACACACAATGCAAGTAGTCACTAGGTCGTTGACGTGAAGAGAAAGTTTTGTTTTCAGGCGGCGATATTTGAGGTTACTCCAATCCCAGAGACGAAAGCTCTGTCACGCCAATCAGAGGACAGGTTCAAGGTTGCCGGCTGGCGATGCAGTGTTGTTAAGAGAAGATTAACGATGAAAACAGAACTGCAGCAATGTCGAGTAAAGTCTTAACAGTAGCAACGGCGCCAGCAAAAATAGTAAGGCCAGCAAGCAGAGATAACACAACGGCGCCATAAATAATAACACTGATTCTGAAAGTATTTGGCAGCCCCAACAACCCTTTAAGAAACAATACTTGTCTCTATTCAGTGATACCAGCTTCCCAATCCCAATTTAGTACGTTCATGAGTTGTATTCCGCAGGTAGCTATTGGTTCTACCTTTAGTTCGTGTGACTTTTGTCACTTCTATGAGAGTACATTCGATTGAAATTAAATGCTTGTCATCAGAATGTTTATTTTCAAATAAATAAACTTGCTCACCTTTTGTCCTGTTATTCTAATGCATTCGTATTGACTAATTGACTACCACTTTGGGATGTAACCGTCACCGTTTTTCTCAGTTAATTAACCCTAGTTTATCCGATAAGTTATACACCTTTGTCATTTTCTGTCTGACATTATGTAGGATTGCCAATCAAATAGCAATGTCATCTGCGTGAATTAAAGTTCTTGTCCGTGCTCTCGAATTTCAGTTCTTCAAGTCAACGTTCAGCCAGGACTCCAAGCTAAACCTAAATCAATAGGGCACTAAGTCTGTCACCCCCGGGACCACAGTTGTTTGTTTACTATTGCTGCTATTCCAAGCCGTTATCTACATAAAGCATTTTTTCTTAAGAATGCACCTACCATTCTGCTACTATTCCCAATGACAACATGTTCACATTATTCTTTATTGTTATGCAATACTTTAAATTGGCTCGGTTTCATTTATTTTTTACCCCTGGAATCACGTTCAGTTGCCTTGCTTTTGTTGCCTTGTTTCAAGCTTTTTCTTCTTTGTGCAGGTTCTTGATATTTCCTGACCGTCGTTAAAGTTCTGCTAGGCGCCGTACAGGTATTAGCGCCACTCTTAGGATTCGCTTCTGATAAAGTCGCTTCCATTGGGTTTTCCCGTTTGGCACTTCTCTGATCGACTGTACAACTACTTCGATTGAAATATTTCGTATCGCCCATTCTCTAGCCGTATGCGTTGTTTGGTACTAAGGATCCTCACAACCTACGTTTCGAATGTGAGGGATGGTGTAGTTCTCTGGCAAAATTCCTTAAGGTGTTGTAGCAGTTCTCCTGTTTCGGCGAGGCAGTGTTTCCGTGCAGGGCGCGACAACCACTTATACGGGTGTTCCTCTGCTACTAACTGGCATTCTCCTTCTTACCTAGTATTTTGCCTTCTCGTCATTATATACTTTTAGCAATTTAGCCACGAGTCCAAAAATAAATCTAATGTTTTGCATAGCAACAAGTTTTTACAAGAGATAAGTCGTGGATGTACGGATATTGCGTAATATTTCTTGTGGCGCTCCCCTAGCGCTTCCTAGGTAAGGTCCCCTTTTTGTCGATCACTAAGAATTCGTACGCCGTTGTATACTCATTAAACTCAGCCGTAAAATTTTCATGCGGAGATCCGGAACAGAGACAGGACGTCGAAATAACATCTCTTGGAATATCCGGCGCGACAATGTCCTGGCTCACACTTGGCTTTTGATGTAGGAGTTTTCCTTTTATTCTTCTTATCTCTGGGCTCCTCCCGGCTTCCGAACGTGGTTTACTGTGACCTCCTTTCCGTTTCCGAAATTTAAATGAAACCTCAAGAAGCATGGATTTGACACCCTAAATTTCATTAGACCCAACATTTGCGAAAGTTCTAATAGCAATCTGGGTACTTGAATAAAAATTATATCGACAATTGTAAGAAATCATGGCGCATTTGTGCTATATTAGAGAGAGGCTTCTTTACATAGACTATATATATATATATATATATATATATACTTTTTTTGTGTACTTAGCTTTGTATACTCTTTTTCCGCTCTACGTGCAACGTAACCGGCAGACGCGAATAGGCCAATATTAGCTTCTGCCTATCAAACGCCGATTCCCTGCTGCGGTTTCCCGGTATGTCTGTTGTCCTGAGTCGCGCTTCGGACGCAGCAGCCGTAAGTGAGACGCTTTCGGACCAAAGTGCAGACGTTCTTCAATTGCCATCCCTCCTTGTAAAGATGTAATTTTTCGTTGTAACTTTTTTTTTTACTTCAAAATTCACATCTTTTTCTTTCACGCTGTTACATTTCGAGCTCCTGGCCTGGCTGTCTGTCTGCGTAGGGTAATGGCATCCTGTACGCAGCCCAGCGGACGACCACCGGCGAGATGAGACGAGCAAAAAATGTCGCCGAACGTCACACCGCCGACGAACGATTTGCCCTTCATCCTTCAATACGGCCTGCCGTGCACCTCACCACCTCATTCTTGTCGACGTCGCATCGCTGACCTCATCGCAGTGACCGACGTGACCGTGCCGTGGCCGGTGTTATGGTTGCCCATGAGCTTCACGGCCACCGGCGATGCAGCCGTTTACGACTCACTCCACTCAGTGAGCGCAGCCCGAGTTGTTCCTGCCGGTCCGTCCTCCCTCCAATCCTCCGACCTCCATCCACTACGTCAGACAGCACACACAACGTGGACAAATGATGACTACTACTACTACTTCTACGATTCCTCGTACGAACGAACGAACGAACCTCTGTACAATCGATACTGGAACAACAACAGCAGCAACAACAACAACAACAACAACAACAACACAACTAGGCTCTGGCTGCTACGGCCGGTTGACGGCCGCCTACGACAACTTCGGCTGCTCCAGCTTCTTTTTTGCTTCTTGCTGCTGCCGATGACGTTATTGTTGTTGTTGTTGTTGCAGTTGTTGTTGTAGTTGTTGTTGCAGTGTTTGCTGTTGCAGTTGTTGTTGTTGCTGGTGGCAGTCGCCGACGCCAACGCCGCCATCGCCACATCCAACGGTTGGACGCGGACAGGTGTTCTTCTGATAGGCAGCCTATGATCATCGGCATCCAGCCGTGCTTAGTCTCACACACTCACACTAGTGTCACTCCTGCCGTTGTTGTTGTTGTTGTTGTTGTTGTTGATGTTGTTGTTGCTGTTGTTGTTGGTGCTGCTATTTCTGGTGTCAATGTTGTTGTTGTTTCTGTTGTTGTGGTTGTTGCTGCTGTTGTCATTCCCGTCGTTGTTGTTGTTGTTGCTGTTGGTGTTCTCATTGTTGCTGCTTGTTGTTAGTTGTTATTTTCATTGTTGTAGTTGTTGTTATTGTTCTTGTCGTTGTTGTCGTCGTCGTCGTCGTTGTTGATCATGTTGCTGTTGTGGTTGTTGTCGTGATTTACTTTGGTGTTGTTGTTGTTGTACTTGTCGCCGCCGCCGCCGTTGTTGTTGTTGCTATTGTTGTTGTGGTTTTCGTTGTCACAGCCATCAGCGTCGCCGTGTGGGTGGTCTGATTACTCCTGATTTCTCCGGTCGGCCGTTCGTCCGTCCGACCGTCCGTCCGAGCGTCGAGTCGACGCGCCAAGCCGCCGCCGCTGCCACTGCCGCCTCCTCATCCCAGCAAACGGGCGGAGGAGGAGCGTACGGGCCAGCGAACAGGTTGGCTGGCTAGATGGCTCGCACGCTCGCTGGCTGCCTGCCTGCCGGGCTGACAACAGGTAGCGCGGCAAACGTGGACCGCCGCCAGAGTCAACTGACGGAGCGCGCCGTGTAGCGATTCGAAGCGACGGCGATCGGCGGCCGACCACCGGTCGTCTTTCAACCGGCTTGACTGACTGACTGACTTGTCCTTCCTACCTGATCTTTCTCCTCCTCGACCTTTTTTTGTCTCTGCTGCTGCTGTTGTTGCTGTGGTTGTTGTGTTGTTGTTGTGTTGCTGTTGTGGTTGGTGTTGTTGTTGTTGTTGTTGTTGTGGTTGTTTTCTTCTCCACGTCTTCCTCGCTTCCCGTTTCTTGCTCTGACTCGTCGTATCCCCACAGACTATTTCTCTCACTTTCTTTCGTGCTCTCGTTTTCTCAAGTACGCTCCCCTTTCTCGAGGTGCCGTTCTCAGCGCTCGTTCCGTCAGCGAACGACGTCTGAATACTGTTCTACGGCGAACGCGAGATGCCGGTCAGTCGCTACGCAGATATACGCAGACGGCTGGCGGATTCGATTTTTTGTTTTTTCTGTTGCTGCTGCTGCTCTACTGCTGTGGCTGTTGTTTTTGTTGTTGTTGTTGCTGTTATGGTCGTTGTTTTGGGGAATGGCTTTAGCTAAGCCAGTAGCCTTATGCGAATATAGTTCTTTTGTCAATTTTAGGTCCTGTCACATCGATTTCCATCGATTTTGATCATTATCTCTTTCCCTGTATATATTCTCGTTGCGTGTTCTCGCATCACAGGCCATCGTATTATTCCTACTCGTCCAACCAACTCACGACGTAGACAATGTAATAACCACGGCAACAAGAAAGCATTGCGAGTGCTAATCCATGTGTATAGTGTGCCCTAAACAGCTACAGCAATGTACTATTGATTGAGAAAACCTCACATGATGAGTTTGCCTTTAATCCATAAGCGTCAGGCTTTAGCAGATAAGCATTTCCCTCTTGTAGAGTTCTCCCGAGAGTATCCTTTCTTGTCTTCCTATTAAAAAAAAGCTCAACATTTTTGTAACAGGTATTTTGTATAATGAATTTTACATATAATGCGTTCAGTAATTATTGCAAAAAGATAAAATCATTTACTAACGGATATGATGCTAGAAGTTTAAAAAAAACTTTTACTCGGGGCTCAAAACTCTCAGTGTGGACTCCCTCTATGCAATTCCCCTCGATCCGGCCGTGTAGACCATATCAAGGTCTTGTCAGGATGATGTGTAAGCAGGTCTTGTCAGTATCAAAATCTTGTCAGGACGGTGTGTAAGCAGGTCTTTTCAGTGTCAAGGTCTTGTCGGGAGGGTGTGTAGGAGCCTTTATATGCTCATAATGGACTTAATTCCCACGGCTTCGATGTAATGCCAAAGTAATACCGAGCCTGGGGGGGGTGGGGAGGAATCCGGGTTTAGTGGGTTTGCGAGTCTCACACTAGTCACGCAGGCTGCTAGTGGCGCATGTGCATCATGCATTGCCAAAACCTCCAGAACAAATAAAAAAAAAGGGCTTAGTTGGACTTCCTCCAGCAGATTAATTTAGCCGCAATCGGACAATGCCGCAATCTGATTTCATAATCAAGAAAGAAGGAACATTTCTACTTGAGCAGGATTTGATCCTACGCGTGGCAACGCCTTCTTTTTCGTTATGACCGAGCGTTAGTCGCCAAAGTTTCCGTCACTGCTACGGGTCAGTTTTCACTGCTCTTAGAATATACGGTAATTTAAAAAATACATGTTTGGCATGTTTTTGTCCTATGATTAAATACATTGCGTCTATTTTAAAGTCAGATGTGTATATATATATATATATATATATATATATATATATATATTGACAGCCTGTTCTGAGCTTACAACCTCACCTTGACGAGCATGACGAAGCGAAAGATTCCCATCTTGTTATGAAAGAACAAAAAATATATATATATAACATCGACATGAGATCTCATGTCGTTGTTAATAAGATTAATTGACAAATGCCTAAAAAGTTTATCATCTAAGAAACGCATAACTTCTTTTTGAGGAGGGAAGCTGTCCCTGTTCAGCTACCCAGTACAACACAAAACACAATAAGGGTCAAATTGCAACTACTATGTTTCAGACAATGATGGTAGTCTGAACGTTCCGCTGTGAATTAGCAGTCGGACAGTCACGAACACGACTGGGCAATCAATCGCAATCTCCAACGTTGACATCGGCCCTTGTACATACCATACACTCATTCCTATCCATAAACGGCACAAGCTCATGCGCGCCAATTATGGCTAAGACACCGCAACGAAGAGACACGATATTGGCCGCAATAAAAGCCGCAGTGCACTTTAAGCAGCCGTAGAGAAACTTTACATACACCCTTCTTTGCGGAAGCACGGTTCGCCTTTACGCGGCACGTTCTCGTGTGTATACACAAGCACCGTGCATATGTACAAACGTCTGCACGCTGCGATGGTCTCAAGCACACGAGATCATCCGCAGGAAATACGGTTAAGAAAGTGATCCTCTGGAGGACGGTGTGGGGATACAGACTCGCCAGAGATCCCAACACGGTCCATCACTAACTAGATGGCTGTCCACGTCTACTGAGATGAGTCTTCACGCGTCTCGTGTAACCGCGACGCGCCTTCGCTGAGGTTCCCGGAACGGGTTCGATGGCTTTCGACGCTTCCGCATAGAGAGCGACGGAGAGAGAGAGAGAGAACAACGTTTATTGACTTCGTTTCAGAACTGCGGGTGCTCTTTGCCGAATTGGCTGCTGCCGAATCTACGCAAGCAATACACCAAGTGGATCAGTCGACCTAGCGGGTTTGGCGGGTCGGATTGGCGCAGCGCGGCACAATAGCACATAAGGTGTGTGGGCTCAGATCAAAGTCTTGTTGCTTGAAGCAGGGCGAACTCATACATGGATTTCGGATTGGTTGCCCACGCAAATCCGTTTCTCAACAATTCGTTCGGAGTTATCACTCTTTGGAAGCAGTCCGTTCTTGGGCAGTGCTGTATTTGGTCGATAAAGACAGCTGGGAGACTTGTACGTCACACATTGGCAGGTGATTTGTATTCTATATATATATATATATATGTCGACGCGACTCTGACGATTTTTTTTAAGATTTGCACTTTTAGGTTTAAGCTATTCTACTCTATATATATATATATATATATACATATATATATATATACGTGATTGCGTAATATGCAAAGCAAGAATCTTACAATGGAGTTTGCATTGTCTGGCTTGCGATAAAAAATCTCGGGAGTTTCATAAGGCACAAGCACTTGAGTAGAACTATAGCAAAAGACTTGACAAAAATGTTGCCTGCATTGCGACGACATAGTGCCCACTTTTTAGGTCTTAATTGTTGCTTACGTCATGGAAGGCCGACACAAATAGCCAACCTTCGAAGTGGTACTTCTTGCATCTGAGGTTTACGGTGGCGTAATAAAACAACGGACATTTTCCTAACAAAATAATTGCGACAGATTTCAAAAGAAGGCGGCGATTTTTGTAGCGGTGCACACTCTTACATCCTGCAACACTTTTTTTAGACTTAAACATTTTTAAGGAGGTTGTTTTTAATTCTAGACTATCCTCCGTCCCTACGGGCTTGGAACTTAACCAAGGTATATCTTCAATGCACCGAGGGCCGGACGTGTTAAGATATCTAGGGTTCCCCCAACAGTCCTTGTGGCAGCATGGTCGCTGACTCTCAGCGGTATGGGTTATAAACTATTCTCAACGAGCATCGCTCAAAGAAAATTCGACCAACATCGGGGATCGAACCGGCGACACTCCGGTAGATGACAACCATAACTAGTCCCTTAGACCACGCCGCCACTTACATCCAGCAACACTGGGCCTCTGACTACTGAAGTGGATGATGCGTGAACGGGAGTTGATAAGCAAGCTTAGCAAGCGCATATTAGAGAGCCTAATGTGATTCGCTGTTATACAGTATATATATATATATATATATATATATATATGCATTGCTGTTATACGGTGTATATATATAAAGTGGGTATATTATTAAAAAATGCAAACTAACAGGATCGTGCGGGCCGACTGGAAATTGATAGCGTAATAATCCTAATGGAGTGAATGGGTATTAACGTTTTTTTACTGACAATCTAGTGCTCCCCGTTTTTCCGGTAGTTGTTTGCCCGCGACGTCAAACCTTATCTAAATTTGAAACCGTGTATACGACTTCTATCGTGAATGCTCGTTACTTGAACCTATACTCTCCCGAGAGCAAGTATTTTCGAATGTATGCAATGTGATACGATATATATATATATATATATATATATATTGCAATTTGCATTTTGTGGGACTCCAATTTGATTCGTAGCATATCGATCTGGATACGAGGTCCGCGGGCTTGATCGTCGTTGTCCTCTTTGTTGTTTTTCCTGTTAATGTTGTTACAGTTGTTGCCGTTGTTGTTCTAATGTTGACGTTCTCGATGTCGTCGTTGTCGTCGCCGCCTGCGGCAGCAAAATCAAGACAACATCTTCGATCGACTTCACCGCTAGCTCACACTAAGCAAGACGACGACGACGATGAAGAACAAGAAGACGACGACGACGATGAAGAACAAGAAGACGACGACGACGATGAAGAATAAAGCGAAGCAGCAGATCAAGACCTTGTGAGGCGAACCGGGACCGGTCTAGAGACGGGGCTGGCCGGTTAGGCGGCACGACAACGTAGGCGCGTTGGCGTTCTCTCGATGTCGCGTTGACCGCAATCCTTCTTACGTACGTAGGACCGGGCGAGCGCTTCGGGCATTACGCGCTGCCGGACAATGCACGACGGGGGGGGGGGCGTGTGGGGGGGTGGTATAGATGACTTCAGAGCCAAGACTTCAGGGCTCTCGTTCCATCTTTGGTGTTCTTTTATAGTGCCCGCGGTCCCCAACTTTTATAGTCTCGACCAGCCAACCAACCAACCAGCCAGCCAGCCGGTCGGTCAATCGCTGCCCTCCGAATGAAGAAACGGTATCGTAGACTCACCTATGGTCGTCGATGGTCCGGCAACTGTATCTGAACAGGCCTCGGCTGATGGACGGCTGCTACTGCTGCCACAGCCGCCGCCATCACGCGTGCGGCACGTAATAAACGGCCCGCTTCTAGCACAGCTTCTACTTAGCACGCGAGAAGCGGGTTTGCGTCTAGCGGCACTCGTCAGAATCACTTTATTGAAGACGGTGGCAGCGGAAAGAAGCTACTGTTGTCCTCGTCGTTGTTGTTGTTGTCCCGTTGTTGTTGTTGTTGTTGTTGTTGTTGTTTTTGTTGTCGTTGTTGTTGATGATAATACTGTTAATGCTACTGTTTTCGTTGCTGCTATTTTTGTTGCTGCTGCTGTTGTTGTGGTTGCTGATGTTGTTATCGTCATGATTTTGGTGATTATCGTGACCATTACTATGACGACGACAACGACGACGACCGTCATATAGGCGATTGTACGTATCTCGTTTTATTCGCCAGTCTACTCGACGTCCAGCAGAGAGCGGACGTGAGTGCGATCCTCTTTTCCTTTTTTGCGCACTTATACATATTCTCTACACGCACAAGTTTTATGACACTGACGACGCATCTGACCAGTCAAACGACCTCATATAAGGAACGTACCTTCAGCCTCGGTTATATTGTCGTCGGCTTTTACGCTCCTCTCATTCTCGCACTCATATATATATATATATATACCATTTTCACTTTTAAATAACCGGTGTACACGTTCATAAAGAGACAAATGTTACCTCTAATATTTAAGCAAATTAAAGATATATATATAAAAAAAATATATATATATATATATAGATATAGTCTTCCATAACTTTCTTAGGGGCGCTTCTTGCATTATATAGTGGTTTCCCCTAACAATTGTTTGGCATTGGTCTCTTGGACACGCGTTGCCGTACTTTGCCTGCATTGGCGAGGCTCTCATCTCTGCTTTTTTCTGTCTCTGTCTTGCGTTCTAGCATTCTGACCTTGTCCGTTCATTTAATTCCCTATTACTGGCCTCTGTTGGTATCTGTCCACCAGGTAAGGTTTTTTTACTTACATACCTCCCTCTTCTCGTTACCTTTGCTCGTTCTCCATTGCTTCTTATAGCTTTCGGCTGCTTCTTCTTGTTGGACCAATTTATAAATATATATATATATATATATATTCTGTCTGGAGATCCATTTCCAAACAGATTAGTTGTCATGCAGCTCTGGCTCGTTTTGTGTCTTGTGTGTTGTATGAATGAATAGGTAGTCTAATCTGTGATGTATGATGTTGGTGGAATAAGTCGATAGATAATTCATGACTTTGTGGAAAATAATAAAATTATCTATCGGATCTAATGAAAAGCGTTTTAATGGTGCGCTTCAAGGTAATAATGCGTTGTGCAATGCAGTGCTATCTATTATATTTAGATAATGACATAGCGACCGTCACAAATGAGTTACCACGGTGGTAACGTACACTGGTTTTGTGGCTTTTGTGTGTTGTAAGTTGTGTCTGCGTTTTAACGCTTGTGTTTCCACATTACGTTTTATTTTCGAGAAATTAAGTATTGTAAAATGCCGCCCCGTGAACAAGCCACGTTTAAAACTTTTAAACACCTATGTATACTCAAACGACGCAAGAAGCACATTCTTAATAGCCTCAAATGGGCTACAACCATTTAAATGATCGTAGACCACCATGGTCATATGTTAAGGCAACAAACTATTGGAGTGTTTGAAACAGTATGTTTACGTGCATGCATCCATACAGTCTATAAGCATTTTGATCATATCAGTGGCTTGTTTTCAATCGATAAGCCCGACCTAAGTTCCGCGACTATTTAATATTGGTGTAGGCCTAAACAACAACAGAAAATAAATAACTACCAATTACGCTTTGAGAATATTATTTTTTTAGTTACCTTTGACAAAACTTAAAGGCACATTAATTACTATATGAAGGTTTTGAAGTATTCAATAGTAAATTGTGTCCCAGATCGGAGAGTAATATACGAGTATTGAAAGGACGTGATATTTGTAGAGGCAAACGTATGCATCAAGGAGCGTTAGGATTAAGCATTTATAACGAGAAAGATGCTTACAAGGCGCACAATAATGCCTTTTTAATCCTAGCTAAAATCAAAGTCAGGCAAAACGTAAAGACTTAAATCACGTGCTTGTTAAATATTTGGCAAACAGTTGTGATTGGTGTTATATTTGAAGTCAACGCCGTGTTTTAGTAGGACACATTCGCTAGGTCTGATGCCTTTCTCAGACTAAGGAATTAAGCAATGCTGCAAGCATCCGATTGCCAAAAACAGTAGAGGATTGCTCAAGCAAATTCTCTGAGACACTCCACACAGTCCAGAATACGACTAATTTAGTTTATTGGCCACTTTTTCCAATCAAGAGTGATCTAGTTTCTTTTCATCCAAGTAAACGCAGTGAAGTTTCAGCGTTTATAAACATGGCCATAAATGCTGTCAGCAGTTTTGAGTCATTTCCAAAAGCTGCTTACGTATAGACCAATGGGTGGTAAATCATGCTAGCTGGAGTCAAGCAAGCTGTTTAACGGCAGGATAATGAATTCTTTAAGTGGTTAATTAAAACTCTCGCAAAGACTTGGCATTGAATGAAACATTGCTAAACGAGTTGGTAGTCTCTGCTTTGGTTTTCGAGCCTTTTATGTGGACGGGCGTGGTAAGGCAAAAAAAAGAAGAAAAAACATGTATATATACCTGTAGTTATTGTACAAGATGTACAAGCGTATCGTTATGGTGTGTTGCGGGACATAAGAATATCTTAAATATTCTTCTTTTCTTTTGATGTTTCCTGTGGCGGTTATAGAAACGGTGCCCGGTCTCCCGCCCCCCTTAAAGGCGAGAAGGGTCCAGTAAATATCTGCTATAACCTTTAAAAAATATAAAATCTAAATAAAACATTTAGAAAAACATCAAAACAGCATGTTACATAGTCTCCTGGTTAGTGTGAGACCTATTGTCATAGAAAAGCCCACACCTGTTACGTACGAGCAAGGTTATTTATCTTTTGCATTTAATATATTTTCACCTTTCGCTAAGAGTTACGATTAGATCACATAACACGCGTTCATCAAATCTCGAAAACGGCACTGTTTTTCGTTAATTTTAAATATGTATAGAATATGTTGTATATTCATATCAGGAAAATATTACCGACCCAACACCCAAAAGCTGGCGCTGACCAACATGTCTTGATAGCTGGTACAAATGAGGCTGCAAAATGTACAGCGGCACTCATCGCAAGAAGTTATGGAATCTAATCCGATGGCACTCTTTGTGGTGGAACCCATGGACGGAGAGGTGGGTGAGAACGTAAGGCTGCTCGAAGAGCTGCAGTAAAGCCGTAGGCGGAAGTTGAAAGCAGTTACCAGAACCTCGATTAACGGCGTCGTTCTCGATAGACTATAAGTTAGCCCGCTCTGTGCGTTTCTCCAAAAACTCTCTTAAGAAATGTGGCCTTCGCCGTGTCGACAGCGCAGGTGCTGTGCAGATAGGTGTTGCCAAATGAGTGTGATACCATACCGAGGCGACCTGAGGTTGGGCAGCATTAGGGCTGTCCTTACTTAGAGCTTCTGTAGCGCCATATTATCTTATAATATCACAGTTAACTGTGAGCAGTGTCGTTGGACAGTTTAGGTTGACAAAAAGTCGCGCGGCGACTATAATTACATTACGTTTACAGTGGCCCTGTCAACTACTTGCCGCCCCACTAACCCGGGGCGACGTAGTAGCCTCGAATTGACAGGGGAGTGCTAGGCGAAGTGCTTGACCACCAGGTCGCCTGCCTTAGTACCGCGAATCTCGGCGAGGACGCCATTACATAGGTACTGAGTACGGCTTAGAACTATTTTAAGACGGTTGTCTGTTGAGCACGGCCTGCGGGCAGCGGATCTACTGAGCGCTCACAAGAAGAAACGCCACTCACTTATGATCACGGTGACACGCGCCAAGGCAGCAGTAATGAAGGAGCTAGTGGACGTAGACCCCTGGGGCCTCCCCACACCGGCCACGAGCCTCCCGCATATCGATCAATTTTCGCTGAACACGGCAAGTAAGTTGATCGAAAATGTGCTGACCAATACGGCTTCCGGCAGGGCCGCTCGATCGCTTGGACGCCCTGCACCGGGTACCGCAAGAAACCTGCTGCCTCGCTTAAGACTCGCTCGTCTTGGACGTGTTTAACTCCGTGAACTGGGACGTCAGCACGACAAAGCTGGAGCGTAGGAAGATCTTCTATTACCCTATCTCATCTTCTTTTTTGGACAGCCGGAATTTCTTTTCAGGAGCCCAGACTCAGGAGGCCACTGCCGGGATCCTGCAGGGCTCTTTTTCCGACCGAGGACGAGAATCGGCCTGCGACGGTAATTTGAGCCGGTACTGGCGTCCATGATTAAGTCTATCGTCGACGCTTTAGAGACTTTTTGAATGTATACCTAAATACACATATTATCCTTTAATATTAACGGCGTTTAGAGCGGCAGCATAGGCGATAACATGATGATTCTGGGTCCCAACGCCTTGTCTATACCCTTTTCAAGGCCAGCGGTTTTCAAAACCTATATATATACATAAACCTTGTCACACTCGTTTACATGAAAGGCTCAAAAACCAAAGCTGAGGCTACCGGCTCCTTTAGCAATGCTTTATACCATGTCAAGCCTTTGAGAGAATTTTTTGTATTCACTCGAAAAATTCGTTAATAAGTATATATATATATATATATATATATATATATATATATATATATATATATATATGCAGACCTTTATACTCATTTACGTGTCAAACGCAATGTTCGTTACCCAGCATTTCCAGTAAGAATAAACATAAAGTCCGATCCTGCTATGCAAGCACGCAGAGCTTGAACAGCAATGTCGAGTAACGCCACCTTTTTTGGGAGATACTAGAAGATGTATACATAGGCTGCAGGAAGAACAGGGAAGTTCTTCCAGTAGGAACTGGATGTCAGGCAGTACAATAACATGGTCGTAGTGAGTAAAACAGTAGCTGTGACTGCCAAATTCGTTCGTGAAGAGGGAGTGTGATGGCCCAATTTAATAAAGACTGACTTGCTATCACTTATGTACGCACTCCAGAAAAGTAAACAACTCTAACGACATTCGCTAACAAATATACTCTAAAAACGAGGTATCTTGATTTATTTATATATATATATATATATATATATATATATATATATAGCCTTCCATAACTCTCTTAGGGGCGCTTCTTGCATTATATAGTGGTTCCCCCCAACAATTGTTTAGCATCTTTGACCGCTTGGGCACGCTTTGCCGTACTTTGCCTGCATTGGCGAGGCTCTCGTCTCTGCTAGTGTTTTATCCGCCGCCCATGTTTTTCTCTCTCTGTCCTGCTTTCTTGCATTCTGACCTTGCCCGTTCATTCGATTCCCTATTTACTGGTCTCTGTTGGTACCTGTCTACCAGTTAGCGTTTTTCTGACTAACATACCTCCCTCTCCTCGTTACCTTTACTCGTCCTCCATTGCTTTTTATATATAGCTTTCTTTTCGGACCTTTATATATATATATATATATATATATATATATATATATATATACATATATACCTTCTATTTTTTTTTTGAAGATTTTCCGTAAGGCTATTGCCCGTGTACGGTTTTTTCATGTCATGGCTAATTGTAATCCACTCCGGCATTTAACTTGTCTAAATTGGAAACCATGCAAACCAATTTAAGAGTGGCCGGTCTGGGTCTCGAACCCAGTCCTCCCGAATGCAAGGCAAAGGCTTTGCCACTAAGACATCTTGCTCGGTTCTGGAGACCCATTTCTAAACAGATTGGTTGTCATACATCTCTGGCTCGTTTTGTGTCTTGTGCGTTGTATGAATGAATAGGTAGCCTAATCTGTGATGTATGATATTTGTGGAATAAGTCGATAGATGACATAGCGACCGTGACAAATGAGTTACGACGGTGGTAGATATTACTGCTAAATGGGGCTAGTTTTATGAAATATCACGTACACTGATTTCGTGGTCTTTGTGTGCTGTAAAGGGCAGCTTCGTGTACAAGCCACGTTTGAAACTTTTAAACACCTATGTATACTCGAAAGACGCAAGAAGCACATTCTTAATAGCCTCAAATTGGCTATAGCCATTTAAATTCTCATGAAATAGCATGGCCATCTGTCAAGGCAACAGACTATTGTAGTGTTTGAAAAAGTATGATTACTGCATGCTTTCATACAGTCTACAAGCATTCTTATCATATCAGTGGCTTGTTTTCAATCGACAAGCCCGACCTAAGTTCCGCGACTAATGACGATTGTTATAGGCCAAATCTCTAAACCACAACAGAAAATAAATAACTACCAATTACGCTTTGAGAATAATATTTTTTTAGGTATATTTGACATAACTTAAAGGCACAGTAAATACAATATGAAGGTTTCGAGGTATTCAATAGTAAATTGTGTCCTAGATCGGTGAGTTATATGCGAGTATTGGAAGGACCTGGTATTTGTAGAAGCAAACGTATGCATCAAAAGGCGTTAGGATGAAGTATTTTTAACGAGAAAGGTTTTTATAAGGCGCGCCATAGTGCCTTTTTAATCATGGCTAAAATCAGGCAAAACGTAAAGACTTAAATCACGTGCATGTTAAACAGTTGGTACAACGTTGTGATCGATTTTATATTTGAAGTCAACAGCGCCGTGTTTTAGTAAGACACATTCGCTAGGTGAGAGAAGCATGCCTTTCTCAAAACAAGGAATTAAGCAATGCCGCCGGCATCCGATCGCCAAAAACAGTATGGGATTGCCCGAGCAATTTTTCTGAGACACTCCACACAGTCCAGAATACGACTAACTTAGTTTATTGGCCACCCTTTCCAATACAAGGAGCAGGCGCAAGTGATCTAGTTTCTTGAACATGTTCTTTTCATCAAAGTAAATGCAGTGAAGTTTCAGCGTATATAAACATGGCCATAAATGCTGTCAGCAGTCTTGAGTTATTTCCAAAAGCTGCTTACATATAGACCAATGTGTGGTAAATCTGTGCTAGCTGGAGTTGAGCTAGCGGTTTAAAAGCGGGATAATGAATTCTTTGAGTGGTTAATTAAAACTCTCGCAAAGACTTGGCATGGTATGAAGCATTGCTAAAAGAGTTGGTAGTCTCAGCTTTGGTTTTTGCGCCTTTCATGTGAACCTGATAAGGCTAAAAACAATTATATATATATATATATATATATATATATATATATATATATATATATATATGTATATATATATGCATCTATACATGTAGTTATGGTACAAAATAATTTATATGCCACGCCTCAGAGGGTACCGTCCAGTACATCAGCCCGGCCGTGGCTCTGCAGGCTTCCCAGGATGTCAAAGAGGTTGCGGATACGAGACTCGAGAACCTCGCAGGCCTACTCCCAGAGACAAACACCTGCAGAGGTCCTATGACAATCTCATCGTCTCCAGGTAGTATTTGCGCTTACTCTTCGACGCACTAACCACGGCAGACAAAGCCCGACGGCACGCGGTCATCCAGAAAGGGGCCAGCAAATGGCTCCAAGCCATCCCTTCCTCAAACCTCGGCACTTTAATTGATCACGAAAGCTTTTGTCTGGGCATCCGTTTGAGGTTGGGGACAAGGCTAACTGAGGAGCACCGCTGTCCGTGCGGAGCACAGGTCAGGACATCTGAGGGACCCAAGGGCTCTCCGGCAGCAGAACCGAAAAACGTCAAAGCCGTCACAGCGAGGTTAATGAGATTACTGCCCGGGCCTTAAGGTCAGCTCTATTGCCGTGCATCCGAGAGCCAACCGTCCTTCTGAGAAGCGACGGAAAGAACCCAGACGGTCTCACCCTTATCCTCTTTGAAAAGGGAAAGGCGCTTATTTGGGATGCGACGATTACGTACACACTCGCCCCCTCGAATCTGGCGGCCGGCGCATCTGCCGCTGCCTTCGCGGTACGCAAGGCTGAACGTCTAAAGACTAACAAATATGCCCCGCTCGCCAACGAGTTCATTTTCGTGCCGCTAACATTTGAGACACTCGGGAGGCCTAGCCCTGAGGCATAGTCGCTCCTACAGAAGATTGGCAAACGAATCGAACAGGCGACAAGGGACACTAGAGCTTTTGACTTTCTACTTCAGCGGCTATCTCTGGCGGTTCAGCGCGGCGACGCGGCAGCAATTATGGGCACAATGAGGGGTTGCCTTGAAGATAAACTCGACTGATAGCACTTCTCACAAGCCCTAGTGTAGTTAGTTATTCACACTTCCCTGTAACCATAACATTAAATAATAAATATATACTTTGAGATCATCTGCGCAAAAACCATGTATAAGCGTATCGTTATGGTTAGTGTTGTTGCAAGACATAATAGTTCTTTTAAATATTCTTCTTTTCTCTCGGTGGTCCCCTGTGGCGGTTATAGAGTCTGTGCCCGGTTCCCTGTCCCTCTTAAAGACGAGAAGGGTCCAGTCAATATCTGCTATGACCCTTAAAACAATGTATAATCTATAGTATAACATTTAGAAAAACGTCAGAACAGCATGTAATATATCGTCTTGGTTAGTGTGAGATATTATTCTATTGTCATAGAAAGAGCCCATGCCTGTTACGTGCGAGCAAGGTTATTCATTTTTGGCATTCATTATTACATCACCTTTCGCTATAATTACGATTAAAACACATAACATGCGTTCAGTAAATCTCGAAAACGCCACTCGTTCTCGTTAATCTAAAATATATATATATCAAGAATATGTTGTATGTTCATATCAAGAAAATATTACCGACCCAACACCCATATAGCTGGCTCATGATGATATCTGGTAAAAATGAGGCTGCAAAATGTACAGCGGCACTCATCGCAAGGGGTTACGGAACCCAGTCCGATGGCATCGTTTATGGTGGAACCCATGCACGGAGAGGTGGGTGAGAACGTAAGGCTGCTCGAGAAGCTGTTCCATCCATGCATTGTCCAACGTGTGTGTTGCTGGTGTCCTGTAGAGCAGTTCTGGCACATCTCTTACCTTCTGCTCAAAATCGCTACTGAACTCTTGCAGTAAAGTCGTAGGTGGAAGTTGAAAGCGACCAGATCCTCGATTAACAGCGTTGTTCTCCATTATATATGAGTTAGCCCGCTCTGTGCGTTTCGTCAAAACTCTCCTAAGAAATGTGGTCTTCGCCGTGTCGATAGCGCTAAGATGCTGTGCAGATAGATGTTTCCAAATACGTGTGATACCATACCGAGGCGACCTTAGGCTGGGCAACATTAGGGCTGTCTTTACTGAAAGCTTCTGTAGCGCCGTATTATTTCGGAATATCACAGTTAGCTGTGAGCACTGTCGTTGGACAGTTTAGGTTGACGAACAGCCGCGCAGCGACTATGGTTTACTACATTACGTTTACAGTGGTCCTATCAACCGCCTGCCGCCCCAGGGGATGCTGGGCAAAGTACTTGACCACCGGGTCGCCCGCCTTAGTGCCGCGAATCTCGACGAGGACGCCATTACACAGGTACTGAGTACAACTTAGAACTCTTTCAAGACGGTTGTTTATTGAGAACGGCCTGCGGGGCGGCCCTTTTCACGAGGAGCCGAGCCGATGACCGCCTACGTCGTAGTAGATGCCAGCGTTAAAGGAGGCCCGGCGGGACTGCTCCAGGCCCAACATCATTTTAACATGCGCCCGCTTATGAATAGCCCGCAGGTGCCAACGGTAAAAGCCTAAAGCGTCTCTAACCGCGGCTCGTGATCGAGAACTCGATCTACTGAGGGCTCACAGGAAGAAATGCCTTTCACCTATGATCACGGTGACACGCGCCCAGGCAGCGGTATTGAAGCTGCGGGTGAAGGTAGACCCCTGGGGCCTGCCCTACAGAACGGTTATGGGCAAGCGCCGTGACTCGCCGCCACATCTCCAACCCGCAAGGACTGCAGAGCTGGCGGGTGCGCTCTTACCCCTACAAGCTCCGCGAAGCCCCTTGCATCATTGTAGATCCGCGGAATATACCCCTGACCACGACTGACAAAACTTACAACATGCAGCAGAGCGTCTGGCACCCGGACAGGCTTCAGAACCGGAGGGCTAGGTCACTTAAGGCGGTCCGGATGCTTGCCGTGCGGTATCCTGCCAAGGTTGCTGAATTTGTGACTAAACTGCTCGTTAAAGGCCGGTTCCGGACCAGGTGGAAAAGCGCTTACCTAGCGCTATTCCCCAAGCCGGAATCGGATGTGAATCAATAATGTGCTTGTTGAGCGCTTAAACTCGGAGATGGCCGACAGGCTTCTTCGGAGGACCAATACGGCCCCCGGCAGGGCCGTTCGCTTGCTTGTACGCCCTGCACCGGGTATCCCAAGGTTACTGCTGCCTCGTCTAAAACTCGCTCGTTTTAGACGTGTTTAACGCCGTGAACTAGGACGTCAGCGCGACAAAGCTGGAATGCACGGAGATCTCCCTTTACCAACCTTATTTCATGGACAGCCGGAATTTCTTCTCAGGAGCCCAGGCCCAGAAGGCCACTGCCGGGATCCTGCAGGGCTCTTTTTTCCGCCGACCGAGGACGATAAGTCGGCCTACGGCAGTAACTTGAGCCAGGTACTGGCGTCTGTTATTAAGTCTATCGTCGGCGTTTTGGAGGCTTTTTGAATGTATACTTAAATACACACGTGGCGTTAAGAGCGGCGACATAAGCGATAACATGTTGATTCTGGGTCCCAACACGCCTCGTAGTTACCCTTTTCAAAAGCGGCGATTTTCAAAACCTATATATACATGCATTTGTGCTCATTTACGTCAAACGTAATATTCGTTACCCAGCATTTGCACTAAGAGCTCAAACAGCAATGCCAAGTAATGCCACCTGTTTTCAAGACACTAGAAAATGTCTACATAGGCTGCAGGAAGAGCTTCTTGTAGGTACTGGATGTTAGGCGATACAATACCATGGCCGTAGTGATTAAAACAGTAGCTGTGACTGCTGAGCAAAAATTGTCTTTGAAGAGGGAGTGCGATGGCCCAATATAAAAATACTGACTGACTACTCTCACTTATAAACGTACTCTGGAAAAGTAAACAACCCTAACGACATTCGCAAACAAATTTACTTATTAACTGGGTTTAGCTTAAAGTTACAGTTGTTCCTCCCCAAGGTGTACCTGTGTCCTAACCGTATCTCGTCTCCTATCCAACTCGTGGTTTTCGTACTGGTCGGTGTTCCCTTTAACGTCTTTTGGCCGGTTTGTTTGAAAGAACCCGTTAATTTGTGATGCCTAGCTTTTTCGATTTCTAACTCGACTGGATCCTATAATAAATATAAGGTTAATGGTCCATGTGTTCCAATGTATGTATGTATTCGTATATATGTTCCATACAGTACTCATATATTTAGAACTGATATCGTAATATTATTTTCGACGCAGTCAGTATTAGTAGTCAGCGAGTGGTAGTTAGAAAAATTGTTCGTCAGGATGGTGAGAACCTAGATGCTTTAAAAGCCTTAGGGCAAACTTTGTAGCTTAACTCTACCTAGAAGGTTTTACAAAAAGATAAATAACTTTCAGTGACATAAATAACGTGTTTAGTGGTAAAACGTTTTAAGCACAAAAAGTTGCTCATACAGGACGTGTTAACAATACGTTCGCTGGAATAAGCTGCGAAAATCCTGTGTGAAATAAGGACTTAACGTACGCATCACCTGTTGTATTTTAACATATGTATGGGTAGAGGCACTGTTCCGGAGAAGCATGAATAGATCTTGAGTAAACACGCGTTCAGACACATTCAGTTACTCTAAAAGCAGAGGTGTTGGGTAAATTTGTTTTCAAACCGAATTAGCCTAGGAATATTGGGTACGCACAAACAGCAGCACTAAATGTTTGTAACAGCCCTACCTCTCTCTACTTGATGTGGCATTCATTCAGTGCTTAATGCAATGTTTAAGTGCGATTTTAACGCGATATATACATTCAAGCGACGCTGTTGGTAAATGTTCTAGCTGTGCTCCGCGACACATAGCTCATGCCGTATACGTTGACCAACAATTTGTTTGACTACAGGTAATTTTGCCCTCAAGTTTTACCGTTCTAAAATACAGTTCAAGATTTTAATTGTTTTTAAATACTACATAAGCAGAGCTAAGACTAACACAGATAAAAGCCCCGCTCTCCAGATGGGGTTTAGCTAGCACAAAAAGTAGCACAAAATAGACCTCCCACGCAATGTCAGTACGTTTATGTTCCTCATGTAGAATGATTACCTATGTTACCGTGCTATGGATAGTGTTTCTGCCTCGACTACAATAGGTAATTTTTCTCTCGAAAGAAGTTTAGGACACTGCTAATCCACGGCGTTAGGATGCTACATCTCCGACTGCCAGCGAGGCCGACAGCTGTGTTTTCTTGTCGCATTGGCTTCGCATAGACAACTTCATCGGCACTCATGGGCTAGTAAAAAAAATAGTCGGCTATCGAGCAGCCAGATCTGGCGCAGCAATATAATCACGCACGTACCTTTAGCAGAAGCTGAAGCAGCCTGTTGCGGCTGAGAGTCATCGTTATGAGTGATCCGGCGGGCTCAGCGGTAACAATGTTAATTCTATCCTCATCTCTGTTGTAGAACACCGACGGTTCGGTCGGATCAACTGGCGCCATTGCACCGGATCGCGTACACAGAAACGTCCCGAAAAACGTGACCCTCGTACTCGCTCACGTGTGCGTGACCAGACGAACGCAACCTGCCTAGTCCATCAGTCTGTCTCTCAGGCACCGGCGAGGCAAGGCACATAGATGAGGAGGCGAGCAGGAGCGACACAATCCGAACGTATGACACGTTAGATTTACGTTCGGCTAAACACACTTGCACTCGACACGACAAGGCTCACGGGTTGAGTGCGCTCACATTATGCGTTAGTTGCAATCTAAGACCTTTTTCGAGAATTTGTCAAATCTACAGAGCAGTATTAGCAGCAGCAGCAGTACCTATGTAGAGTCTGGGCCTATGTGGAGTATGTGCTTCGGGGTACGCGAAACGTGTTGTGCCGGCGACCACATCGACGCGCAGAAAAACGCGAAGGCAGTTCATATTACGGCGAGCTTCGGTGCACATAGACGAATGCGGCATGTAGGTGGGGCGACATCTTGTCGAAAGTGTGCTAGACACAAGACTATGGTCATGTAGTAATTCCCTTTGACTATTCCACAGACTAGGCACATGATCTTCAATGTCGTTGCCGTCGTCGTCGTCGTCGTCGTTATTACCGTCGTTATCGTGAGCGTTCTACACTCGTTTGCGATACTACGCAAATAAGTTGTTGTTGTTCTCACTTACAGAGCGGGAGACGTCGCTTCTCGTTTCGCTGCACTTCACGTCTATGCAGTCACGCTATGCAGATGAGGTGGTGGCCATCACGCCAGTCACATCACGAAATCATTCGGTCGGCGCATGTTTCATCGAGTTTGCTGGGCGTGCCTCGCAATTAGGCCTCCTCCTATTTCTTCCCTTGTTCGCTCTCTTGAAAGGAATTGCAACTTTGGTCGGTTGGAATTGAACAGTTTTTTTCGCGGTGAGCTACCTGGAACCGAGACATCGAGACGACGATGTTGCGGGCAGTGGTGGTCGCTGCCTTAACCTTCCGTAGCGTTTTGCGCTTCAGCTTCTCGAACTTAGAAGATCCTTTGTTCGAAGGAAAGGAAGCAGACTTGTCCAACGAGGCGAGAGGCAAAATGCGCCACAGCACACCTTGAACTCGAGCTTGGCTTATTTCCCTTGGTTCTGCTAGGGTACAGGTCGTTTGGTGAGTTGCTTGCGTTGTTGTTGCTGTTGTCGTTCTGCGTTTGTTTGCTGCCACCATCTTGGTTGAGAGCTTGCCTCGTCTCGAACAGGTACTACTACAAGAGGTCAGCCGTAGTGGTGGCCATACTAGAAGTACTAGAAGTACCAGAAGTACCAGTTCTGCAGTGGTAGTGCAGAAACGACTTCAGCAACCAACAGCACCAGCGACCACAGCATTGGCGGTAATGTCGTCGATGGCGGCCAACGCCGGCGCAAACTTCGCCAATGGTAGCTGATGTTGTTGTTGCTGCTGTTGTTCTTGTTGTTGATGATGGCGATGCTGTTGTTGTTGCTGTTGTTACTGTTGTTGGTTTATGTTGATGATGATCGTGATGTCGATGCTGTTGTTGGTTCTCGGACGTCGGTAGCGGCGCGTCTGTGCCGTCTTTCGTCTTCGGCGTCCGCCGGGACAACGTTGTCTCCGGATGAAGTCGTCGGTCGTGGACGGCAATGTCGATGAAGTTGTGATCGTGTGTGGTCGTTCCCCCCCCCCCCCCGGCCGCCCGGCCCACACCCCACTGCCAACCATCTTGATTGGTATGGGGGATCTTCTTCGCGACATGGCATCGCGCGCGGGGAGGAGCCCTGCCTCGCCACAGGCTGACCGACGACGACGTCCCCGGCGACAGCGCTGTCGCCGGGGACAACGTCGGTTGTTGCTGCTGCTGCTGCCGCTGCTGCTGCTGTTGACGCTAGCGCTGACGCTGCTACTGCTGCTGCTGCTGCTGCGGCGGCTGTTGGCAGAATCTGCTACCCCGTCCGCCAATGAACGTGCCGGACGGCAAGGTATGCGCCGGATGAACAAGCCGGCATGAACGAAACAACGGGCCACCAAGCGACGACCGGGCCTAGTGGACGGGTGGACGGACAGACGGACAGAGGAACAGAGGAAAACCGAACGCAGACGAGACCAATGATCATGATGACGATGATGATGGTGGCGGTGGCGTCGGCGGAGGCAATTGTGGTGGTGGTTGTTGTTGTTGTTGTTGCTGTGTGCAGTCGGCGCTAAGCAACACGCCGTTATAGGCGTGCTGCACAAATCCACACGGGCGCCGGGCTGCGCTTCGTTTCATCGCTGGCCAATAGCCAACAGGCTAAGCGCGGGGGAACAGAAGCAACAGCAACAGCAGAAGCAGCACCAGCAACGGAGGCGGCGTCGGTGGAAGCGATGACGACTGCGACGCCACAAATGCCCACACCTCGCACAGATGTGGTGATGATGATGATGGTGATGAATGTAGGTGGAAATCATAATCACGGCAGTGGTGGTGATGATGCAGGTGGAATTCATAATCACGGCAGTGGTGGTGGTGGTGGTCAAGGGGTGAAGCCGATGGGAGCGACTGCGGTATGGTGGTAATGCTAGCTAAAGATTGGTGGCCTTTAAGCAGTCTGCCGCTGCCGCTCCTAACGAACGCTCACACAGATTTCCCTCATCCGCTCCCCCCACTTTACTTACTGTTCAGCAGCGCAAGGACACATGTGTAGATGGAAGAGCTTGCCGACTTTCTCTGCGTCAGTTGGAAGAGAACATCTAGCAGATTCGCTCGATGGCTTCTGTCGAAGGCTCTCGGTTTAAAGCAAACACGGAGTCTTTGGAGTCTAGTTGAAGTCAGGGTCCTTTTTGCCTAACGAAGTTGCAGCACGCCGTCGAAGATATATATACATATATATATGTATATATATATATATATATATATATATATATATATATATATATTTCAGTTATTATAAATCGTAACCAATACGAAAACTTAAAAGATTAGTATGTAGTACAACACCCATCGTTAACCATGTTCAGATGTATATAAACATGTAAATCTGTGTATGTAGGTGCACACAAACGTACACATGAAGGCGCATCTAGAAATGATGAGCATGCCACGTTATTTTACTTACACTCATTTGTTCGTGTTATTAGGTCGTCGCAGGCGTTTAGTCCGTTGGCCGTTTCGTTTAGCATGTATGATGCGTGTATGTTAAATGCATTCACACTCACACACACACAGTAGGGCATGATTTCGAGTGTATCGTAAACATTCTCAGCAGATTTCGTTGCTTTAGTGAGCTCACTAAACAGAACACGTTGCTTTAGTGAGCTCACTATCGTATAAGCTAATGCATTTCTATCTAGTAGGTAGGTACAAGACCACCCAGGTGCGCGGCCGTCTTATACCTTCATAGTAAGCCGCAAAAATACGTCGACCTTTACAGAGCCATATATATACATGTGTATGTATGCAAATATATACATGTATATGTATGTATATATATATATATATACACTTTATGTTGGTATGTGCCACACTTCAGTCGAGCTTTTTGAAAGCCACTAGAGAGAGAGTAGAGTTTTTTCAACCCTGTTTATTGATTAAGACGTTACCAGAAAGCATTACTTATTTCCAGAGACTACTCAAGGCTGCTGAACCGCATTAGTGAAAGTGCGACACTTTGTGGACTGGTAGTCTTTGTTCAAAAAAACACGTGTGCCTAATTCACCTTTTATTTGGTGTTCCAATTCGTGTTATTTTGACTTACAAGCTCGCAGGCGGCACGCTAACAGTCGCCTCGGCTTCGTATCCCACAATAGAAGAAAAGCAAAAAGGAAAGCAGCAACAGCAGCAACAACAACAACAACTACTACTATTTTTTTTTAATATTAGGGTTTTATTCATATAACCATATCATAACTACTACGACTACTACTACTACTCACACGGCACTCACAATCAACACTCAGGCCGATGATGGCCTTGCCCAAGGCCATCATCTTTCTTGCAGTTAATGTTCGTTGACTGGTTAAAGGTTTTTCGGTGGCGGTACTCCTGCTTCTCGTGCTGGTTTGTGGACCATGACCTTTAAAAGCGACTCCCGGCTCTCATTCGAGGCGACATAACCAATCCGTCGTTACTGCTTTTACTCTGCTAAGGTCAAAGCCTCTGCTCTTGCCAGTTGACTTGGGGCCGCGTGAAAAACAAAAACTAGGCAGGAAATCAAAAACAGCTGTTGCAGCTGTTTAATGCACATGCAAAACCGAGGGCAAGAGTGCATTGCAGGTGTTCGATACATGCACAACTATAAGGTCAATGAGTTCCTGGCAGGCTGAGAAGCTCGCAGGAAGACGCAGACGAAGGAAGGACGAGTCTAGAAAGAGACGCGCTCAGGGGGCGGGATCGTGGAAGAAACCTGCCCTCAGTACATATTATATGTGCTCAGTATTCGCTGTGTGTGACTATCTGTGAGCGTAAGCTTACACGTATAGTGGGTAGGGATGTTTTTGGGGGCGTTGTTCTAGTTTGATTACTACGGGTATATTTGTTGCTGCTGCTAGGCTAGCACCATCGCCATCATTTGAATCACTATCAAGACGGCCTCTCGATCTCGTTGTAATAGAGCTATCACCTAGGTGTAGCCTCGGTGTAGCTATTGTTGGTATACGTGCTCGTCGACAACCTGAGCCAGAACATCAGCAGCAGCAGTAGCTACAACAACAACAGCAACAACAGCAGCAGCAAGAACAAGAACAACCACAACAGCAACAACAACAACAACAACAACGCAACAGCAACAACAACGACGACAACAACGACACCAGCAACAACAACAACCAGTAACGGGCAAATCGAGCCGGACCACGATCAGAAGTGGATCAGACGCAGGAATTCGTACGGATCTTGCTGACTCCTTTCTCGTTCAAGCGTTTAGTGTACAACTACAACAACAACAACAACAACAACAACAACAATGACGACGATGATGACAACAACAACAGCAGCAACAACAACAACAACAAACGACGAGGACGACGACGATGAATATAGAAGATCATCAGCAACAAGAACAACAAAAGCAAGATCAGCGGCAGCGGCAACAACCTGTCCGCTTTCTTCCTGGCGGGCCTTCAACGCTTAGCAGCCCAGCCGCCGACCCCGGTTGTCTGGCTGTCCGGCCAGCCGTTTGACGCGCGTTTCGACGTTTCGGCCACCGAGGTAGTAGACGCGATGTACCAGCAACGCTTCTCACCATAATCAGCATCACCATCCATCCATCTATCTATATATCTGCATGTCGTTCGCGCGCGCGCGACCACACTGGTAGACCACCCAGACATTTTCTGTCTTTCTCTCTCTTTTCTTCTCTCCCACTCCCTCTCTCTCTCTCCCCTTTCGCTCCATCTCTCTCTCTTTATCGCTCCATTTTTCTCTCTCTCCCGCTCACTCTTGCTTGCCCCCTTTCCCCGCCCTCTCTCTCTCGACAATAGGTAAACAGAGCATCAACAAAAGCAGCGGCAACAACAACCAGAACAACAAACGCATTATGGGCACGAGAAGCCAGCAACGTGTCCTTTGTCGGTGACGGTGAGACGAATTCTACAGCTGCCGCCGCTGCTGCTGCTGTTACTGTTACTGCAACGATTTAATAATACTACTATTACTTTTAATAAGGCAACTATGTGTATTTCGATTCCTACTATTACTACTACAACTTGTTTTTATTGATATATATATATATATATATATATATATGATAGAACCAGATTTCATCGGTACTACTCTCGTTTAACTTCGGTGAAAAATAGAGGATCTTCTTCTACACGCTCCGTCCTTTTGCTTCTTCTACGGGATTGTCTGAGGCTATCGTCGACGCATCCGCTCTCGTTCTTCCGTCTCATAACGTTCTCCACCAGGCTCAATCTCTGTTTCCACTTTCGTTCGTCCTGAAGCATGGCGGCAACTAGATCTGCCACCGCCGTACTCGGGAACTCTGCTGCTGTTGCGACCAGTGGTTCTGTTCGTACGTCTTCTAGTGCTGGGCAGAGGAAGATCGTATGGGTTACATCATCGACCTCGCCAGTTTCGCACGTGATACATTTCGAGTCCGGAGCTTTCCCTATCCTGTGCAGATATTTCTGGAAGCATACGTGCCCCGCCCGTATTTGTCAGGTAATAGGTGACGCTTCCGTGCTCTCAGGTGAACCACTTCGTTAGGTCAGGGATGACCTGGCGGTCCACGCTCCTGACAAGTGCGGCCCAGTCCTCTTCTATTCTTCTTGCCATTCCTTAAGCGTCTGCTTCCGCCTTCCGCTGCCGCTCCTGCTTTCTCCGCACACGTTTTTCGATCAGTCTGAATCACGGTACGAGTTTAGCTATCAGGATGATAGCCATCGTCTAGACCGTGCGCTAGGCGCTGACGATTTGTATTGCCAGGTTCCGCTGCACCTTCAAGAGCTTCTTACGGTTCCGCTTTAGCTTCAGTGCGTTCGGTCCCCACGTACAGTACGGTGGACTCTGCTACCGAGGCGAGCAGCTTTCTCTTGCCCTCCGTCGCTTTACGTGTTCTTGGCAGGATGCCGGCCAGGCTATTGGCGACCTTATCCGCCTTGGCTATCACCTTGTCTATGTGCTCTTTGCTGGTCAAGGCCTTGTCGAACGCCACGCCCAGATATCGTGCGGAGAGCTTGATGTCGATGGCCATCCCGTTTAGTGCTAGCTGAATATCTCCGTGCTTCTTCCGGCTTGTCAGAAGCCGCGCCTCGCATTTCTCGGGCGCCAACTGAAGGCCGTGCCCATCCAATCGTCCACTTCAACGATGGCGGCCTGACCCCGCCTTTGAGGTACGTCCGCATTACGCGCCGTGACTAGGATGACCAGGTCATCGGCGTACGCTATTGTCTGGACGACTTCCATGTCGCAGAGCCGCAGCACAAGATTGTACGTCATATTCCAGAGCAGGGGCCCCCAGGATGGATCCATGTGGGAGCCCGCTGTCATAGCGAACTTTGTCTGTCTGTGAACTACCGATCGGTCGCTGAGATAAGAGGCTATGATCCTCTGCAGATACGGAGACATTCCCTTCTCGGCCATAACGTCAATGATAACTCGCCATCTCAGTGAAATGAAGGCGTTGTGGACATTTAGAAGGACGACTACGCAAAGCTCCCTCGACTACAGATTTTTTGTTCATTTGCTTCTCGGCCTCCTGTAGGAGCTACTACTACTACTACTAATATTAACAATTTTATTATTGTTTTCACTTTTAAGTGATTGCACTATACCTACTGGTGTCATTTTTGGTTTGTTGTATTACAACTTAAACTCGTGTTGAGTAGCAGATGTTACTTATGATCAGGATTGCTATTGATCTTTCGGCCCGTCAGTTATTTCGCGGATGCGTCAGGCCTGGCGTGAGCCTGCTCGAGATATATCAAAATACGCTGCTATTCCACCGAACCCCGCACCCGCGGTTGCTCTAAGTCATCAAATTGGAAATCACAAATTTCGCAGCGCTCGCAGCGTTTCCATCTATGTCGAACAAACTTTGGTTAAACTTAACCTAAGTAGCCGACATTCTACAACGATTTTTTACGACTACAAATCCAACGAATGCTTAGGCTGCTTTGTTTAGTACTGTGACTGCGGCTGATCACAAATACAACATATGCTTATTCCGTAGCACCCAAAACAGAAATCGCGTTTCTTCCGATACGAGCCAACCCCCAAAAATTAGGCATATTTCCGTTAAAGCCTGTCCACGTCGTCGTCGTCGATCGCATGTGTTGTCCTGCGTATGTTCTGCAACGCCTTTATGCATCGACGCTTGCTTATGTGACTTGGCATATTCTAGCGGATAGATAGAACAATTGTCGCTTTCTCAGATTCGTGAGTTCCGTTTGCCGTTTCGTCGTCTTTCTGTGCGGACGTGCTCCGCCATTTAGCCAGATTCCATTGAGCTGCAACGCGGAGAGGACATGCTGGCGTATACAGCTCGTGTTTTGAATCCCCCAGCGACTTTAGCATGTCCTAGCTACATTTAACGTGAGACCATATTGAAATGATGTGTTGCAGTGGTTTGTGTGATCTATGGCAAATTATTCGCAGTTATTATGTGTGAAAAAACAACAGTATAGCATAGCAGACTCGTCCAGGCAGGATACCATGCAGGTACTACGCTGCGCTCGAGCCCGTGTGTGATGTATTCGTATTTTTTTAACCACTGTGGGTTACTCACTATGTAGCTCTCAGTCAACTGTTTGTCTGTGTTTGGACGTATGCTCATATTTAATGTACCCTAACTAACACTGAATATGCCGTTTGTGCCTGCAGAGGCAACTCTAAGCAGCTATTACGGCATAGCCCAAACAAGGTCATCTGCATACGCCATCAGTTCAAAGTCGTTTAAACGCAAAACGTCATTGCATGTCAGGTTCCGTAGAAGGGGTTCTAGGATCGAGCCCTGGGGAAGCCCGGCCGTCATGTGAGAACTGAGACCCTTGCTGACTACGCGCCTCCGGCTCGGATAGAACGAGATTGCGCAGCGCGGGTGAGGCGGGACTTTCTTCTTGCGTAGTTTGTGCAAGATTACCTTTCAATGCAGGCTGTTAAATGCGTTTTAATGTACAAGAGTATAACCAGTAGCAAGCCTCTAGTTTGGAACGGGGATTGGCGCAGGGCTTCCGCCTTGATAACCATCCGCTCTACGGGCGATAGGACTGATCGGCGTTTTCGAAACCCATATTTTGTTGGCGAAAGGAAGCCGCGCTCTTCTGAAAAGCACCGCACGCGGGACTATTATTGATTCTATGCCTTTGGCCTAGCGTGCTAACTAGGCAGATTGGCCTATAAGAGTTAATCCTTTTTGGAATGAGTACCAGAACCGCCTTCTTCCAAGCCACGGGGAGGCAGCGGCTGCGAAGTATTTGTGTGGCTACGTTAGCCGCCACATCCGGGAATTACTTAAGCAGTACTTTTGTGGCCGAGACCGGAATGCCATTAGGGCCTGGTGCCCTACCGACTTCTTCAATATTTCCCTTGCAGCGAGTACCTGCGCCAAAGTTACCTCTGAGATGTAATCCTCGGCCACTTTAGACAGTGTCCTGACAAATGGATGATGTTGAAGAAAGAGCTTGTTAGCTACTCGGAGACGTTTATCAGGGAGAAGATTTTTGTTCTTTCTGACTCCGGGTACGCCGCGTATCAAGTTGTAGGGCTGTTGCCATGGGTTCTCCTCTAGTTCTGATAAACTCCCTCCAGCAGCGATCCTTGCTTGCCGCTATAGCTTTGCGCGGAGAAGCCCTGAGGCGGTTGAACTCACAGTAAAGTTGTTCGACACAAGCCTCATCCGTGTTACTGCACCTTGCCCCAGTGGCGTTTTAGACCATATGCAGTATCTGCGGGCTAACGCAATCTCCTCGTTCCACTAAAACTTTGGTGAGGCAAGCCAGTAGCACAAGAAATATCCGTGTTCTTCCGTATGACCAGCTGCAAATTTCTTGCAACATTTTTTGCAGGCTCTTGGCCTACTCGGGTTTCCCTCTCAAGTCCAGAATCATTGTCAGCACGGAACGTTTGGTTATACTGTGGCTGCTACCTTGGATTTAAAATTGAGTGTTAGCGTGATGGTTTTCCCGATGTCATATTCTATACAGTAGTGATAGCTAAGATTTTTTGTCCGTCAAGTGGTACGGTTCAGTTCAAATTTTTTAAACAATCTCTCATTTACAGATTGTCAAGTTTGTGTGCAATTCCATTCCACCGCGGTAGAAGATAGGATGCGAAGCCCCTGTTAGGGACAACGATGTCCCCCGCCGCTAGCTATTCTAGCAGCTCTGTGCCTCTCTGTTAGTATTGGTAGAGCCCCATGTAGTTGAAGCAGCATTAAAATGTCCAGAACCGACTACTAGCGGCAGTGAGCAGCATCTAGCAGAGCGCTCCATGCCTTGTAGCATGTCTTCAAAGTCCTAGAGCGTTCCGTTGAGGCTGCTTTAACATGAGTAAAAACGGCCAATCCTGCCTATGTTAATTCATAAAGAGAAAGATAAAGCCGCACCTCTGCCTGTTGCTCGATAGCGGTTTGAGGTGTTTTGATGTATGGAAGTGCTTTTTCGGCCGTCCACCGCCTATGTTGGTAGGTTTTGTTTAGCCAGTCTAACATTCGGCTCCCTAATAAGGAAGATAGCCACTTTTATTTTCGTCGCAATCTCATCCAGTATTAGGTGAGCTGCACGACTTGGGTTATAGTTCACTTAAATTGCTTTAAGTTGCGTCATAATTTAACACGCTTACTTCCACAGCAGTCCATTGGCGGTGACCGCATAGTCCTCTTTGGCGTGGATTGTTTAAAATCGTCGTCGTTCTCAGCAGGCGAGCTTATGTAGTCTGGACCGTCTAGGGCATTGTTCGTCGGGGATTCGGGTGGGGTGTCGTGCCTGCCGGAGAACTGCGAGGTTCACCTGATACGCAAGGCCCAAGCCCAAGCCGCGACGTTGACACCTAGCTTCTCTCATTTTAGACCGGTAGTTTGGGCATGCAGAAGGGTTGGCTGATGTGATTCACCGCATTTTTTTTGGCAGCGCTAGGTTGCCACCACTTCAAGCGGGCAGAATCGTGTTTGGTGCCCAACCTTTGGCGTCTTTGGCATATGGGCACGCGAACCCACTCGTAAACTGTGTAGGACGCCCAGCCAATCTGAACTTTTCCTATAGTTTATGACTTCTATCTGTTAACTGTTTTCGTCGGTCTAATTACTCGTAGCTTGCTGCCGTTTATCGGCACGTTTTGCTCTTGCTAGGAACCTTAGCCGTTAAAACCGGGAAGCAATACATACGTTAGTTAAATACCAGCAACCGCATCGAGGCATGTAAATAGTGTTTGTTAGGTCGTATTTGTTTAGACCAGTTGTCTGCTAACGTTTTCGAGAAACGTACCTGCATCTATCGTAGATTACCAACGATCCAAGATTGCCTTGGTTCAAAAGATAACGCGGATAAGTAAGTTGCCACCCAACAGGTGCCCTGAAAAAACTCAATGACAAGTGCGTTGGATGTTTCTGCAGTTGTGATTGGCTAAATTGATTGCCGCAAATCTGCGAAATTGATATATATATATATATATATATATATATATATATATATATATATATATATATATGGTCTATAATAACCGTATGTACTTATTTTAAGTTTTGGCAGAACTCGGCAAGGAAATAAATTTTCCCTATGAAACATAGTTGTGCGAAATCTGCGTTTGCAGAGCAGTCAACACATGAAGGAACCGATCATACCAGCGTGTTTGGCGAAAAATTTTGCATAATCCAAATAACATTCGACCCAAGCTACCAACAAGCGAATAGCCAAATTAAGGAAAGTCATAAAAAGTCGAGATGTTCTTATGCCTTACTTTGCAGCTTTCATGTGCAGAATCGTTCATTTTTGTCATTACGCACAAAACATACGCCCCAAAGACTATTCTCAGCAAATTTAATGCTCATCATATCGTACCAAGTAATGGTGCTGTGTTACGTAGTTGCCGAACAGCAAAGCTTTTCTAACAGCCATAGTTGTTTTGTTTTAAGTTGAAGCTTTCACGTTCAGAACCGTAAACATTTGCTAAGGCGTTTCCGCGTCCTCCTTTCATTAGAAAAAATATTTGCTTGCCAAGTTCTACCAAACCACAAAATTTGTACCTAACTTTTTCATAAAACATTGCTGAAGCAGACCAAAATTATAGCAAGTATGCATGCTTTTGCTTTCGATATGGCTTAGTTACTCGGCAACTACGTAAGACAGCACCATCACGTTAAAATGAAAATGACGGGCATTCAATTTGCTATTGTCTTTTGGGCTTAAATGTTTGGTCCCATTGGCAAAATTGTACAGTTCTGCACTTGAAAGCTTCAACGTAAGGCATAACAACATATCGACTTTTTATGACTTTTCTTAATCTAGTTATTCGATAGTTGCTAGCTTGATTCAGGTCATTCAGATTATGCAGATTTTCCGCCGAACACGCTTATATGATCGGTTCATTCACTGGTTATCCTGCAAACGTAGAATTTGCACAACTATGCAGGAGAAAAAGGCAGAATGACTACTTGTATTAATTTCATCTTCACCCTTAAACAAGACCTTTCCACCACCTTCTTCCATTGGGAAAAATGATTTTCTTGCCGAGTCCTACCAACACATGGTAATTACACGGTTACAAACGGTTATGATAGACCCTGTATTTTTAGTCGGCTGATACAAACGTTTTTGCCGTTTTTTGTTTAAAGCAAAAACACGAATTTTTCAGAATGTGCGGGCTCATCTTACCAATGACAAACCAAATAGTTAAGCTTTTTTTGTAAACGTCTTGTTTCCTAGAGAGGAAGAAGTCTTGCACTGCATGTTGTTTGGACATCCTCAAATGACTCGAATCTTTTTTCCAGTCAAAAAGTCCTGCAAAGAACTGATAATCTGGTGCACGATTCATAGGGTATGGTGGAAGCTCAATAAGTTACCAGCCTAGATCTTATATTTTTAAGGATAGTATTATTTACATCGATTGCTGTCATGGTGAAAGGTGATTAATTTCTTTTCTGTTCACGAGTTGTAGAAGCGTTTGATGCAAATTTTCTTAAGCTCGTTAGAATTAGTGGCACTAGAGATCCGTGTTTATGGTTTTATTTGGAAGTTTAATGTGAACGACAACTTATCGGTTTCTCTGCACTTTCTTCTCTTATATCTCAACGACCACACAACATAGCCTGCTTACATTCTTGTCAAAAACCTGTTTTCATCCCAGGATTCAAGGACGAAGGTGACGAACAGAAAAGTGCAGATGCCGCATGCGGTTCTATTTGATGGCGTCTCTTAATTGTGAGGAGTTCACGGAGCTTATAAGTAAGTCACTTTTAATTTTAAACATTTTGAGCATCCTGACAATGGTCGCTTGATCAACTTTAACTTCTTGCGGGACGTCTCGAGTGGTGACCGTTAGATTTTATATTCTTAGGCGCAGAACGTCCTTTTCCAGAAAAGTGTCGACCGGACCTTGGTTCATCGTGCAGTTTAAAATCTCCATCACGACACACTGCGAAACCATTCAGATGGTGAAGACGTTTCAAGAAGCTACAATAGTGTTGGAATCTTTCCCGAAACTCGTATAGCAGAACACTCCGAATTAGCACTCTAAATCATTATATATATATATATATATATATATATATATATATATATATATATTTTATTTTCGATGTAAGGACAAGTGCATATATATGACAAATGGAGTATAGTATACACACGATGTGCAACCATCATATTATCTGCATCCAGTACCACCACGACTTTTTGCCTAGACTCCAGTCGGACATTGCCAACAAGGTCAGCGAGGAGAAAGAGAATTGTTGAATTCTATAGATATATTAAACAAATTTTGATTTTAGGTGCTTTTTGGTCCGATAGTGTGACCTCACTCACCTGGTCTGGAGTCCCTGGATAATTTCTCTACACATACAACTCAGACATGAAGCGCGTTGCACTGTATTCAAACTGTACATAGAAACTCGATAGGTTAAGCACACCATTAAACATTGTGTGTGTAAAATTTCTGGCAGTGTACAATTAGATAAACTGCTTAAAGAGTGTTTCGGTAAAATAAACGATCCAGGAGTAGAACTTTTCTCGAAGAAGCCAACGAGTATCTCTCAATCGGAATTGACTAAACGATCGCTGCAAACCATCAGTCGTGTAAAACCAAGTATGATTTAAATTGAGTTTTTTTTGCACGTGTAACTACTGCAATACTGTCATATCACACAGATATACACACGCTGGAATGTCTATACCATGTCACGGCTACATTAATGAACTTCTAGAACGAGGATGTTTCAGTGCTACGTGCACGGGCTTTTAGTCTTACGAACTACACCGACTATGTTGTAATACGCATAAGATGCTGTAAATAAAACGCACTTAAAAAATATTGGCAAGTATTGCAAGAGTCCTTTCCTTCAGCCTTGGCATGGTTGTGATATTGTGTCTTCTGTGTACACGTGGCTACGTCTTTGTTTCAACTGGGAAATACGCTTACGTATGTGTCTGGGCTTTTTGCCTCTTTTTCTCGGTACAAATCAGCTTTGCTGGTCTTCGTTGGTGGTCGTTCGCATGTCGCTGTCGTTCCTATCCATCGTTCATTGGGTGTATGGGTGTCATGCTGCCCGGCGCGTGATGTCGCGACGTCTACGTGCTTTGATGATTTTTTGTTCTGTTTCGTGTATCTATCTGCTCGGCGCCTAGCTCGTCGCCCAGCTTGGTTCGTTCCCGCTCTCCCGCTGTCCTCGGGCAAGCTGGCTCGCTCGCTCGCTTGCTTGCCGACTCCATCACACTTCTGCCGGGCTATCAAACCTTAGTCGCTTTTCGCCTTCGATTAGGCAGGCAATCGACTTAATTCTCGCTCGACAGGTGTTCCATTTCAATTGTCTCCGGTTGAAGACGACGACGCCGACAACGATGACGACGACGACGACGAAATTCCTCGACGGGAACTACAGGAGCTCATACATAGGTACGTGCGTCTTTTCGCGCCTCGTTCCGCCAACATCCCAGCGCGTTCTCAGCGCGACACCAAGCGACCAGTCCATGTGGTCCATCGCTCAACAACAAGAAGCTCCTGCTGCTGCTGCTGTTGCTGCGGTGGTGAGTCGCCACTAAACGTCGCCTGACTTAGCTCGGGGGTGATGGCGGTAGTCATTGGGGAGTGGCGGGGGGGGGGGTCAAGGCGTTGTTGCGGCTTCTGCTGCCGTTGGCTCGACGCCTACCGTCACGCGTTCTTGCTAAGCGGATGATGCCGACGACGACAAAGTAGGACAAATACACGCAAAGGCTACCCCCCTTCTCTCTCTCTCCATATATATATATATATATATAACCTATCCCTCTTTCCTCACTCTGTACACACGGATCCTCTTCTACCTCTCCCCTTCTCTCTACTGCACGTGAATGTTCCTCTCTCTCTCTCTCTCCCCATGCACGCGAATGCACCCCGCATTCCTCTTCCTTCTCTCTATCTGATTGGAGGCTGCTTGCGGCTTGCCGAATTAACGGCAAATGCACGCCAACTTTGTCGACGTTGCGGTTCGAATCTCCTCAATTCGTTCTTCATCTCGCACGTCCTTCGCCGCCGCCGCTATCTCCTCCTCGTACTTCTGGAGGGGCTGTTTGCTTGCTTGTGTTCGATCATTGTCCTTTACCTTATCGACGTGACGTCGTGCACTTCTTGTCGTGTACTTCTTCAACTTCCTCATTTTGATCAAAATCGCCGTCGTCGTTCTCATGGTTACTTCTGTCGACTTCGTTGACTTCTTCAGCGGGAGATTGCTGGCTGAGGTTGTCGTCCATGTCGTCGCCCCCCCCCCCCCCCCCCCCCCCCCCCCGCCTTCCCGAGTCTGCTTGTCCCTTGGCGACAAATTACTACAGCAGCGGTAACTTGTTAGCCAATTTTCACCCGTCGTTCGCTCATCGTATCAAACAAGAACGGCACGACGACGACAACAACGACAACAGCAATAACAACGACGACGACAACAACAACAACAACAACCACAACAACAACAACAGCAACAGCAAACAACAACAACGACAACAACGACAACGACAACGACAACAACAACAACGACGACGACGACGACAACAAGACGACAGCGACATTCAAACGGCTGATTTGTGCCCAGCAGCAAAAAACACTTCGGTTTTGACGCTGCCGCCGCCGACGACGACAACAACAACGAGATGTGGCGTGCGGGTTTCACAAAGTGCTCAAGCTAACGAGACGGAGGGTCCAAGGTCCGCCGTACAATACTACTACTACTACTACTTCTATTAGCACGAGCAGCGCTCCTACTACAAGTGCTTGTCGAAGCTAATTTATCGTACCAGCGGGTGTTCTTCGCGAGCAAGCGACGAGTACATGGGTGGCCAGTCAAGAGCGAGAGCCGAGCGAGGTCCGTGAGTCGGGCCGTGAGGCAGACGGGCGGGTGGCGGTTAATCTTTTTGACTATTTGTGTCGGAAGGCAGTTGCTCGAACAACGGTGTCGTCCTAACCTTCGAGACCTTCGGCAGCAGCAGCAGCAGCCTATGTCCGCATTGGCCGCAGGCCGCACACCACTGCAGGCCAGTCGCTATGCTAGTCGACGCGTTTTCTTCGCGTTTTTTCCTCCGTTGTTCTTAGGAGGTCGACGATCGATATGATCACTCACGAGAGAGTGGGGGGCGAGTGAGTGAGTTAGTGTGAGCAGCAACACAATAGGTGACAGACGACAGGCTTGAACGCGCAGCAGTCGAACGAACACGCAGCAGTGTTGTCGTCTGCCTAGGTTAACTAACGACGAAAAGCATCGTGGAGGAGCAAAAAACGAAGCCACGTGGACGACATCGAATCAACACCGACACCGAATTCAAGTCAACGGGTGATCCGACTATGATGATGACGGCACTGGAGATCCAGGCTCGCGAGAACGAGTCGATGGCGAAGCGCGACGTGAGGCGGTTGAAACAGAGGAAAGGAAGCAGCAGTACTGGACGATAGCGTCACTTGACAGAGTGGCGGTACGTAACCACCGGTGCCGCCAACCTTCGGCTGCGTCAGGAACACCGCTGCAGGGTGCTGCAGGAACCACTACTCTCGACTGCGATCACTAACGTTCATCATCAACAAAGGCAACACCCCTAGCAGCAGCAGCAGCACCACCACCACCACATCATTAGCAAAGGCCAAAGCACCAACACGACGTAACAGTGTAAACTGTCTCGGTTTTGGCTTGGCTTGAGCACAAGAACCGAAAATTGACGAAATACCAGGAATTAGCGTCGCAGTTTATAGTTCAGCCGATTGCCATAGAGACCTTTGGTCCGATCAGACCGGAAGCCTATAAAATTTAGTTAAGGAACTAGGCTGGAAAGTCATCGCTTCAACTCAGCAGCCCCCGCGCTAGCGAATACCTGTTGCAGCGCATATCGATCGAGGTTCAGCGCGGCAACGCTGCGGCTGGGGAAGGGCCGTCCCGTCAGCCGCAGGGCTTCCGGAGATCCCGTAGAAACTGTTTGTACTGCCCCATAATTGTTTGCTAAAGACAATAAATACCCTGGTTTTATTTGTTAAGAAAGCCAACTAATTGACTATACTTACTGTGTTTCCCTGCTGAAAGGCATAACTGTTTTATATTGTATTTATAGTACCATGCATTGTATTAAAAAAAATGTATCAAGTAACAAAAATATTCACCATTAATAAAACCTGTCATCTGACCTGCTCTATCTGTGATGCATGCGTGCCGCTATAGAAGAAGCCGTGTTGAGTAATGGCCTTGCAGATTAACGTAGGAGAGCTACAGAAGGTCTGTAAGATAAGTATCCTCTATACAAACAAAAACAGGTTGCACTGTTGTTATTTTTTGTATTTATTTTATTAGCAGCCGGGCTGAGTGAGTGGGTTTATGTTACATTAGAGTGTTTCGACACAACCATCCAATTAGCGTTTTGCCAGTTCTGCGATGGACCGAACCACCGGACATACAACGGCGTGGTATATAGCACGTTTGTTTCAACATTGTTTGCATCGACATTCATCCTGTGGTTCATGGAAACTTTCCACATTGCACCGAACGCGATGAAATCCGTGTGCCGCAAAGGTCGTAGTTAGATGCCGATCTTTCACCCTGCTAGCCCTCTACCCAGTGCTCCTCATTGCTGCTGTCTTATAAACCTCTGTCTACCTCACAAATGTTGGTTTGCCAGTTCCGCATATAAACATCAAAAGCGCACGTTTTCCTTAGATTCCATCGTTTTTGATTCCACAGATTCTTGGTCAGCAGTGAGCCACCCTCCAACACATGGATCATCCTACTCCTGCACGTATTCCAAAACGTAAAAACCCTCGTTAGAAACAAAACCTTACCCCATCAAATAACGCAATTCGTCCACTCCTACCTTACCCCATATTAGTGAAGTAGGTAGTGAAGTAGCATTAGTGAAGCTCTATATGTAGCGCTCATCGAGGACGCGTACCGCCAGCAGCCTCGTACAAAAATGATGTGCAAAATTAAATGTGCGTGCTGCTCATCTATTGTGCGTATGACGGGTAGCTGATTTGGCCACGCCATGCGCAACGCTGTAACCGTGTGCACTGTAAGGGCGACTTTCCTCTCAACTCTGGAGACACAAGCCCTTTAGTTAAACGGAGTGGACAACGAATAAACTATGTCATTTTGTAGATATTCAAGAGATGATTGCGCTGGTGAAGCATTCAGCTTATTCGCGAGACCCGGTGTCGTGTTAGTTCTTTCTTTTCCGAAAATTGGAAAATTGAGAGGAAGACGAATCGGTTCACGCGAGTTAAAGAACCGTAGAACGCAATTTGCTCAGAGCATAAATCGTACGAACATCCATTCGTGGTCGTCACTTATTAATTCAATAAGCTAGAAGATACATACGCTTTCGACCACGATGCAACTAGTCACAGCTCACGAGCGGATAGATGATTGTGAATGTTGATAAATAAATAAAAGTCTACTATTAAGACTGCAGTGGGCAGGAGGCAGAGATCTGCACGCGACGTTTTACGTATCAAGGTATGGAAAAAATCCACGAATCACTGATAATCGGTACCAAGTGCGGTGCTAATTCTTACAACAAACCTTGCCAACAGGCCCATACAGCATTACGAATTATATGTGTGCCTTCATTTTGAGTTAGCGAGTTTGCATAACCGTCTGTCGGTAGGTTTCAGGACATCTTGAATCTATTATTTATATATCAAATTGCTTTCAATAAAAAACATTGGTGCATTTAAATCCCACTTATATATACGTTTAAAAGCGTATGTATATATGTATATATATATATATATATATATATATATATATATTATATACGTTTTAAACGTACGATAGATTAGGCAAAAATTGATATCGATAATATAGTTGCTGTCTGCTGCGAGTGTGCATGCTTATTCACACCTCGGCTAGGAGTTTATCGCGGCTAGTTACGAAACAACACCACTAAGTAGAACAAGGTGACAACAAGCAACGACGAAGCGGCCTCAGTTATGATATGACAATAAGAACGTTCAAGAAATAATGGAGGCCATCCTTACGCTGTATTACGGTTGGAAAAGTACTAATACAAATAATTAATGTCGAAGTTATACACTGTAATTCGTTTGGGTCGAAATGTGGGACCGGGTTAAAGAGAGGACGTGGCTTCAATCAAGTAGGTAAAGCTGAGGCGATGCAACCCAGTAGTACATCTTTGACCAGCCAAAAAAATCGCCCAAGCGGGTTTCATTAAAGCTAGAATTTTTTCTCCACGCCCCTCGCCCATTTCATCTACCGACGAACCTTGAACTAATGAATTAAGTATCTCAGGATGGCTCTGACTGAAAAGCGTGTAGGGAGGCGACGAATGTATTCGATGCCATTTTGAGCAGCTCCAGACAGGATGATGACCAGGCGAGAGAGGCTCCGGCACCATCGGTTCAGCGCTAAATGAGATGAGGAGCCTGAAGACGAGAAGCAGGTGGTGAAGTAAGATGGCTGACGGATATGCAGCCAAGTTCTCAAGATCTTGACACCCGCCTCACCCCTCACCCTCACCCCCACCCCCTCGGGATGGAGTATTGATCTTGGCATACGAGCGCTATCTCTGGCCACATGTAAATACGCAAAACGATAGGCAGAAACCAAACTGAATCAAAGGATCAAATGGCAGGGACGTAGACGTTGATGTAGTTATGCATGCGCATCTCCTCGATGCATTCCCGAAAAACACCTTCCAGAGCCGCTACACAAAACACAGAACAAAGAAGTGCAACAAAAACCTCCGTCGCCGAGCAGAGAACCACTTAGGACATAAATCGTTAATGGCACGTGGTGGCAGTTGGTGGTAATAGCGATTCTGGATGTGGAGCGGGAGCTGTGTCTTTCTTGTCGCTGTTATCATGTCGGCCATTGTGGCCGCGATTGTCTCGTACGTCGTTGTAGTTATCAGCAACAGAACAAGTACTACGCAGAAGCACCAGCCTCAGCAGCAGCAACACCGGTAGCAGCGTAGTCATTTGGCTGTTCTTCTCTGTTTGGGCTTATCGTTCGATGACCCCCGTTGACTTTGTCGTCGATTATCAACATTTTCTTCTGCATCTATGTCATCATTTTCTTCTGAAATTTACCTGTATCCGTGCTGCATTTTCGCCAATCTGTGCGCATTGATATATGAGAAATTCTACCCAGGCGGGCTAAGCAGCGAATATTTATCGCTACATAAATAGTCGTTGTCAATTAATCAACTGTGAAGAGAAAGAGAGAGAGACGCAGTCTGCAGTGAAAGATTTAACAAGAAGGTTAATGATATATATATATATATATATATATATATATTTCGCAAGCCACATTATTTGACTCACAATCAACGAGAAGTTCGTGCCACCTCCTCAACTCCTAACCGATCACAGACTAATAATTTGATTTTAAGTTCCTCACAAAATGACACTGCTGCTTCTAATAATAGTTTTACCCCTCTAGTACTTACGCATCTCCCAGCCAAATGTAAATCTCCATCTGGTGCTTGCTTAAAGGCTTTTAATTCTAAATCATCATCATCTCTTTATTGACCAAAAAGGTATATTACACGTCATATGATTTAAAACAAAATGGTTAATGAATTCTAAATCAGGTCTTAATTTACACCGTCGTCGTGCCCATCCCGGACGAATATAATGAGAACATTTTAGCCCCCCCCTCTAAGAAGGCCAGATGGAACTCACAAGACCGTAAACTTTTAACAACATTAGAAGCAGATTTTATATTAGATAATAATAACGAAACACCTAGAGAAATTGGCTACCTTTTAGCTATTAATTTTAACTCACGCACACCTGGGGCGATTAGAAGCCAACGTAATTGGGCCAACACGATGACACAACCACCCCATTGCCCCGTATACACTCCCAACTCTGATCTCTTCGAGGTTTCCCCCCCCTATCTCCCTAAAGGAAACCCACGTAGCTCTCCGCGGACTTTCTAAAGCACTAGGCTTGGACGGGATTTGTTATTCGTCCCTCCGTAAGCTCCCGTTAGAAGTAGTCTGTTGTATTCTTAACATTCTATTAATTAGCGATATTGCCTCAGCCCATGAAACTGCTTGCTTAGCGTTCATCCCTAAAATTAACAGTGCCACATCCCCAAGCAATCTGCGACCCCTATCTATTAGTTCATACTTACAACGAGCGCTTAACAAAATTCTCTCTAGACGCCTCCAGAACTCTATTAAGCTTCTCCCAATCCACCGAGCGTTTCTCCCCTATAAAGGTACCTTCGAGAATCCTGCGGTTCTGGATGGTATCCTTAACGATGCCAAGTCTGCAGGACGTGAGCTCAGACTCGCCTCAATCGACCTCCGTAAGGCGTTCGACATGGTGAGTCATGACTCCGTCCTGTGGTCACTCCGGACTCGCGGATACCCGGAGGTATTCATTAATTATATCGAACGCTTGTACCTCTCATCTAAAACTCGCATTGAATTTGGACAAGATGTCGCACATTTCGGCCAACTAGGAATGTTAGGCAGGGAGATCCTCTGTCCCCCCTTTTATTTAATCTAGTTCTCGACGACATTCTTTTAAATTAGACAAAACTCATATCGGGCATCAACTTACTGATGACTTCCGCCTTATGAGCTTAGCCTTTGCGGAATGATCTCATCCTCCTAGCCTCCACGAAATCTACTCTCCAATGGCTCCTTAATATTGCGGATCCCCTTTTGAAATCCCGAGGCCTTGAAATTATACTAATAAAAGCTTTACTATCTCCCACCTATTTAATAAGAAGGAAGGTAAAGGTTTTATTAACACCGTACCAGAATTTAATGTTG
>QVRM01000553.1:0-90311 GCA_003439945.1 Dermanyssus gallinae | reverse complement strand
TGGTCCTGCTGGTCGTGCGGGCTTGGCTGCTTCAAGCCTCCTTTGGTCTCTGGCGTGGTTGCCATCAGTCTCTTTTGTTGTTCTCTTCTTGCGCTGCCGCATCTCAGTAGTCGTCGTCGCCCTCGATATCGCGCTCAGAGTCATCCAGGTCCGTGGCAGGTTCAGCCTTTGCCATCTTGTTAGCCTTAATTTCGACTGCCTCCGTCTGCTGTCCCCGTTCAGAAGAATCTCCATCAGAGGACTCGCCTGGACCCCGAAACAAGGGTCCATATATGTAAAATTTCTCCTTCCCTCCTTTCTTTTCTTCTCTATTAATTATTTTTGTTTATTTTATTATTTTCTTCTCCGTTAAGTAAGACTGATCTGTGTTGGGTTCAAAAAATAATTCAACATCATATAATAAAAAGGGATAAAAAAAAGAGAAAAAGGTATATACATGTATACATATATATATATATATAATATTATATATATATATATTTTACAGGGTATACAGGGGCTCGGCTAATACGGGACAAAACATTAATGCAATTTATTAAAAATAGAAACATATAGTTCGGTGATTTTTTTACGTGCCGTTAGGACACTCCTAAGGAACTTTGTATTCAATGTAGCCACCATCAGCAGCAAATAACAATTTCCAGTCTGGCACGAAAGCGCCCTTAGGCTTCCGTCAAAGTTAGCGAAGTGAAATTCTTGAACGGTTTGACAATAGTTTTGCGTAACGCTTCTGTGTCTGCAGGTCGAGACTTGTAAGATTCTCACTCAACAACGTCTCAACCATAGAAGTCGGGGGATTCAAGTCTGAAATGCTATGGGGCCACATCATCTTGTCCCAGAATGCTGTCATGTTGTCCTCGCAGCCCATCCTGGACGAGATTGCTAGTGTGGACGGGAGCGTCGTCTTATTGAAAGACATATGTCTTCTACTGGATACTATCAATCCATGGATCTAGCCACCCTTCGCAGAACACGTAAATACACTTCCTTTATTACGGTTATGTGTTTGCCAAAAAAGTGTAAGGGGCATTGCGTCTATTTCATTCGACACAACACTTAGGGACGTGCACATTGGCAGTATATTTGGTGTATGCACGATTGGTACATCCTCAGGGTCATCTGCGGCGCAACCATTTATTTTTTGGATTATGTTTTTGGACAATGGTAAAAAAAAATCGTTAGAGCAGGATCAGAGATGTTTCGCCGTTTCGTGTCTCAAAAGACGTAAGGATGAGATGGCCACAATTATCCTCTTGATGTTGCGGCCTCAGATAACATCTGTCTGACTTTAAACATGTAAGCCTTGTAGGCGCAGTTCTTCGATGATAATCCGACGAATAGAATGACACTTATATTGAATTTAATCGGCAAACGGCGCATCGATAGGATCCTTAAACACGCAGGTTTTTGCATCATTTGGTTACTTTTGGCGTCCTCACTTCTCGACGGGCGGTTGTGAGTCTCCTTCCAAGTGTTTGCAACACCCCACCCTGCCTCTTCTCCATCTCTGTAGCGTCGGACAATGTCGTAGACCGTTGCCTCTTTTAAATCCAGGAATGTTGATTCGGCTGGTCGTTGTCCGGCACGAAGCAATTGATAACGGTTGCCCGCGTCATATTCTTTACCATGTTTGCCGTGCCGGGCGTCCATGATGACAATGCGTTTCGCTCTATCAAGCGACGCAAGTATTTAAGTCTAAGCGGTAACTTATTTAACTTAAACGGTACCACGCAGGTGGTAACCGCATAAACTGAATCGTAAGCACAACCACCGCTGAGGTAACTTTTGGTTGTGTTAGCGGAAGTCAAGTTCATCTTTCGTACAATTTCAAGATGACGGTGAGCATGTACATTTTACCGTCTGTTTAGTAGGGTGCCTTAATTAGTGGTTGCCCCCACCAGGACCAAAAAACGATTGTATTTCATTAAAGCTCTACACGATGCTGGCTACAGCGAGGAAGCATTGCGGTCTAAAATGATTTTAAGCACTTCCACCTGGGACCCTTTACTGCTACCGATGTAAACATATTAGGAGCAAATGTATACGTTCTTAGAATAATGTTTTATTATTAAAAAAATATTCGATAACGATTCTAACATTTGCATTACAGTTATGCTCCAATAAATGTGTCGATACAAAAAACTTACAAGTCGAATAGATTGTAAACAATTATCACACACTAACCTTTTAGACACCCTTAAATAAATAGGGAAGCAATGTGGCAAATGTCGAGGCGACGTTAAACCATCTTAGATTGCTAGAAGAAGCTTGCGGGTGAAAAGCCATAGTTGATTGGACTACAAATATTACGTGCATCAACAGTAACATTAAGTAAAAGTGACTCTTGCCTCTGACCCGGAGAGGAATGCTACCCATTAAAGCCTAAACGAAATAGATCCGCGGATACCTGCCCATTGCACAATCTATTACAGGAGATCTACGGAAAAAAAAGGGCGACCAGCGCCGACAATTGGATCTTAATAAGCACAACACCCTCACGTCTTTTTTGTGCAGAGGAGTAACTGGAAATGCGGTTTGTACATAGGGACAACTACTGCAGGAAATTTGTCTGAAAGAGTAGCCCGGTAGTGGAGGACTTCAACCCACTAAAAACAACCTTATCTCCCCAGCCGACCTGCATGTGCAAATATTTTCAAGCATCGGGAGGGTGTGGATCTACTCGTGGCTAGCTTTTCCCCAGTAGATTTAACAAGTGTGTATAAGGCGATTATTTGCGATTAATTTTGCCGTAAGTATGTTCGTGAAAAGTTTCATCGTGTGTTCTGGGGTGTCCCTCAAATCCATCGCCGCGGTGGGCGCACGTGGGCTGCAAGCCTTCCCAATCTTGAACAGGTAGGACTGGAAGTCCCCGTGTCTCGTCAGGACCTGGATGGCGTGGAATGTTAGTTCTCCCCCAAACCCCCCATCCATAGGTTTGCTTTTGCACTGCTTTGTATGACGGACCCCATAGATGCAAACGTGCGACGGCAGGGATCGAACCCGCGCACTGATATGTGTCTTCTCTGGCGCAAATCTACGGCCCGACAATAGTTCTTCCCCAGACCGAGTTAACCATTATTTGATGATTGGTATAAGAATTCGAAGACTGGCATCAATAGCACCCTTTACCAGGCCGTTCCACTCCTTCTGCCATAAAACGATGCTCCGTTGACGCTTGTTTTTCTTTTGAGTGCAGGGGTCTTTCCACCGTCGGCGGCGCCACTTCGCCTTCAGACCCCAGAAAACCGTTTCGGCAAATAGAAGCGCCGCCTCTGTGCTCACCATCTGGTACGCCATGATCACCCTGAGGGCTCGGACCCGTTAAATCCAGCGCAGGCAACTTCGGAGGGTTTTGCCGTGTTCGCCATATTGATATTCTTCGTTATTGAGGTTTAGATGAAGCGCGGGGCTTTTTCCTCCGGCACACCAGAAGAATTGCCTCGTTCTTGGTGTGGGTTGGAACAAGCCCTGCTTCTCGCATTCAGTACGCGACATTGGCGATTGCCTCCTTCGCACGCCTCTCCAGCAGCTCCGGTGTCCTGGCCTGGAAGGTGAAGACGAGGTTCTCGGCGTAGACAAGAAGCTCGGCTCTGGGGGCAAGGTCACTCAGCCGCAGCACGTCGTCGTAAGCTATCCATAGCAGAGGACCAGGTATCGAGCCCTGTGGCACCCCTGCAGTTATATTAAAGATCATTTCTTGGGACTCGATAGTCCGGCCATGCAGGTAGGCAAAACGGTTTTTTCCTGCTAAGGGTCTTAAGTATGACTTCTCACGGGAGACTGTTAAAAGCATTCTTTACGTCAAGCAAAACGGCCACGAATAATTTGCGTATTCTTGGCAAAGACCTGCAGAGGAGCTCAGCCTTCGATTGAAACCACTGAATTGTGCCAATTGTCGAGCGCCCTTTTCAGAATCCGTATTAGGAGTCGAATAGAAGGCCGTTTTCCTTCGCGATGCCTCAGTGGCGTGCCTCCACGATGGACTCAAAACCTTTACCCAGAGATCTAAGTAAACGTATTAGGCGGTATGAGGTAGGGCCCTTTGGGATCAGAACAAGATCTGCAGCCTTATATTCGGTAGGGAACAATCCCAGGCGGAACATCTTCGTCGCCGCAACCGCTTCCGGACATTGAGTAGCTTTCTCGGCTCGAGGCGTTCCGACGCCTCGCGTACCTCCTGCAGTGTTACTGCCGGAGGTTGCTCTTCTTCTGCCCCTGGGACCCCCTCGTCGGGGGCGCGGTCAAGAGGAGGGTGCTGTGGAAACAACGGTGAAATCGCATTCTTAGTGGGCTCGGGCGTTAGGTTTGCCCTCCTCTTAAGGGCAAGAAATCCTCGTACTAGTTCGTATGGGCAGCCCAGGAATCGTCCTCCAGCTCTTCGAGAACGGCTCTTCAGGAGCGCTTCAGTCTCGACAAAGTTCAACGCGTCAGGTCAATGACCGATATTTTTAATGATCCTATTTGATAATGAACAACGTGACATTTTTAACTATCACGTACATTATGTTTAAAATCGTTGTCTTAAACCCGCCCTGATCTAATATACGCCCTCCAGAAAAACCTAGTTTTTAGCAACCACCGACTGTAGACTTGGCAATGACTCTCCCCCTGGCTCCTGCCACAAAATGCATTGCTAAAAACTTGACCTCCTTGTCTACGCCGCCGACTTATCATCGGATACCATATCAGCTAGACAACCGTGCAAGCGAATAATTAATGTTTCGGACAAGGCTCGCTAAACTCCATTAAACGTGAAGCGCTATTTGTGGTGAACCGGAAACGAGGCTCTTTTCCTCATGCTGAACAGCACGACAATCAGAAAAACTAAATTTCCAACAAACAACGATTAGACTTTATACGGCGTGTGTATGTGGTCCCCTACCTTAGATAACTCACGAAATCCGCAATTTGTGCTGCTATTTGTACTAGAGGACCATTTTGGCTACGCACATTTATGTTGTAACAACAAACACAGGACATTGTTTACAATATTTACATTTCACAAACCGCAACTTGGTTTAACAAAAATAAAGTCAGTTCGCACTTGTACCGCAATTCAGTAGTAGTTATTAAAAAAGTCAATGACACAATTAGGCGCTTCTGTAGTTAGCGTTTTAGTTCTCATTCTCCTGACCACTGGCCAGAAAAGCATGTTATTAACACTACTTGTCCCGGCCATTTTTACTACATTGTGATACCATTTCTAAGATTATTTAAGCAATGTTCACAAAAGATGTAAATACCTTTTACTAGTTTAAAATACACGTGTAAGGCTGACATTCAACTCTATACTGCAATTTCAAGTAAAGTTATCACAATATATATCTATATTTGATTCACCTTTCGGCATAATTAATTACATTACACGTGTTCATTAAGTCTGAAAAACGGCATTCGTTCCCGTTAATCATGGGAATATATGCCCCTACCATTCAAGCTAAACTTTTTGCTTTCTTTAAGGGTCCCCCAAATCTGAAGTGTATAGCCTTTGTCGTCGATACGTTAACCGTTAAACCACTGTGCTCGCTGTATGTGTCCAACATCCCCAGAGACCTTTCTAGATACATAAACACTACTATATACCACAATGTCATCTGTATAGAGAGTTATGCAAACGCAGGGGTAGTCGTCATTAATAAGACCCCGTAGATCACTAGGTAAGACTGAAGAAAAAAGCGGGTTGAGATTATCGCCCTAGAGACGGCCGGTTGCTTGTAAGAATTTCTGAATACCGTCATCTAGGATGACCGTATTTGTTTTCAGGATTCGCACCTACCAGCAGTCACAAAGTGCGTGGCCCCGTAGCTTCTATATGACAATCTCCCTGGGAGCAGTGCCAAACGCCGCCTTGCAATCCACAAATACAGCGTACCGTGCTTGATGCTTGACGGTGAGCGAGTGCCTCAGGTCGTCTAAAAGGTCTTAGAGTGCGGCCATTCTCGAACCTCTGGCGCGAAATCCATGTTTGTCTTTGAAGATGACCTTTAGCAAGCATTTAGACCAGGTTTCTTGAATTTTACCTGTTTCCAAACACTTGCTAAGGAATGCCGTTTACCAGGAGTTTTAAAATAACCGCCGCTTTTATATGTTTATTCCGAACAAGGTCGCGTCCAAAAGCCTTCCGTTTTTCAACTTTTCAGCCGCACCTTAGATTTACATACGAAATAATAATGCATCTATCTGCCGAGATAGCAGACGCTCGTATTCGACTAATAATTCTCATTATATCAGAAAATCTCAGGTGTGCTATCTGTCATTTAAATTTAGTCCATAGAGTGCTAGCGCAGACGACCAGAGACAACTGGACAACCAGAGAACATAAAATGCCTTCTAAGGGCGTAGTGACGCGCAAACCTAGCCTTTAAAATCACACATTGTTCTTTTCGTTAGAGAACGAAATTTTCTTAAAGTCTATCAGCTGTCAATAAAAGCGACGGTGTCTACAATAAAAGTCGCTCATATCTGGGTATTCTGGGGACAATATGAGGGCTTGAATAACATAAGCTCTCACACGATAGAAATATATCGGAGAGCAGACCTGGCGACATATTTTGGAGTTAGTTGGGGTGCCACGCGCAAAGCTTATTTACATCGACGTGTTTCAGTGGCCGGTTATATTCAATGTCGTCTTTAGGACCTGAGTAGAATAATTTATCAATTTATTTTATTACGATGGGGACACAGTCAGTGCTACACTTCAGTAAGACGACGAAGTAATTTATTCCGTACACAATAAAAAACTTCAGCATATTCATTTATCGTATGGTCTCATGGAAAACATTTAACTATTGATTATAAAACAGCGAATTATGGTGTTACATAATAGACATATTTTACCAAATAATTGCGGACAACAATAAACAACAGAACCCTGTGGCAGGAGGAGTGACCAAGTACAGAACCCAAGTTATGCTACCTTTTTCTAATGCGTTACATGTACGCTTCTGTTATGTTCAAATACTTAACGAGATGCTCACACTCGGTATAGAGCCTGCGCTTAAGCACAAGGGAAATCAATAGAAGTACTCCGCACTAACTACTCAGAACACGTTGCCACTGAATTCGAATTCAAATACGTCTGGACAACAAACAATTGTCAGAATAATAGGATCACTTGACGGAAAGGGCTCTTAGTATATCCATACATTCAGATAAAACGTAACTGAATAGACAGGATAAGGAAACTATCACTCTTTCTAGTTCTCAGGCCCTGACAGAGCACGAAACTTTCAGACGTACTTACGCAGAAGTAAGGCCCCCGTCCTACTGCAGCGATGAGATCAAGAACATCATAGAGCACACAATATTGCGTTGTCTAATCAGAGGGAGTAGCGCGTACTTCTAAAGTTTTTTATTTAGTACAACGACACCATATTCCCACAGCAAAGTATAGGACCTCAGCAGTATTGAAGACATGCACGTGTTATTATAAAGAAACAATCTGTTTATATTATAATCGCATTGTTCTATTGAGCGTCAATAGATGATCTTTGAGATTACCTCATTATGATACTAGGCGCCCTTCTTTAGGAGCACACTAAGGTTATAGCCCATAGACGGGAAATATTTAAAATACAAAACAATGAACAAATTACTAGGATATAAGTTAAGTTCAGCTCTTTTCGCCATTTCAGGTATATGGCTTTAGGCTCAGCAGTGAAACTGTGTGTATTGAGGTGAGACTTCCATATTAAGCGAACATAGTTAAGTTGTCATTTTCCATTTCAACCATTTAGTGCAAGGTTAACGTACCGGCCATGATAATTTGCGTAGGGTTTAGTTTCATGACAAAAATCAGGTACAGCGGCTGACGAAAACTAGTTCACCTAAAAATGCATTTGTCGGTTACTGTCAAAAGCAGTCAGTTGTATCCGCAGATGGCGCACGACCTACGACAACAGCGTAAAACGACCTTGCATAACATCGTTGTTACGATACTTTAATATTATCAAATGTAGAGGTTGCATGCAGGGCACTCCTTTAGGTTCAATGTCACTTCTATTTGTTCGGTATTCTCACAAAATAGTGATTGCAAGAACGCCTTGCAATATACTGAAGTTTTATTTTGGCAACTTAAAAATGACTAAATTGTGAATTGAGTTGACCAGCGCCACCTGAAACGTTTATATTAAACTGGTTTTATAGTAATATCAGAGAAATAACGAAGCCCGCTAGATTTGTAAAACACGATTCACGTCGCATTTTGATCTGGTAAAATAAACCGTCATGTAATTAAGCGATTGATCGGTAACATGCACTTTGGTAAACCGTCAGGAAACACACGTCATTAGTAGATCAACAATTCGTTTATTTAAAGCAAGGCCTTCATACAGACAGCACGCATACTAACGATGATCATTACCCGATTGTTCTAGCCGGGACTAGTCAGCCCGACTTCAGGCAGTTTCGGCAGATTGCCGAGCAAGTCCAGGGCTATGGCTCTATGTCATCCTGGAATTGGACGCTTCAGTGGTCGAACCTTGTTCGAGTGGTTGCGGGAACCCCGTCAGTGTTGTAGGATGTAACGGTTTATCATGCACGCGGCAATGAAAAATGTTCTTGCAACGCTTCGCATTACGGCGTTTTTTGCGTCAGGGAGCCCAGAAGGGGGGACAGTATATATTACTTTATACGAAAATCCCTATCCTCAATTGCAGCGCATCTCGGCTCGGCTTCGCAGCCAATCAAATTTAACTGATCAAAATATGCAAGTATTCAACCCTAAGCGGCAACCTGAGCGTCATTATCGCTCAGGTTTGTAACCGCATAAACCGACCGCCACCGCGTTATGCAATAAGTTGCCGCTTGGATAACCATTGTGATTATGTAAAATATATGTATCGACTCTAACCACTTTTCTTTTTCCGCGTGTTTGGTAACCCATCCCGCCGTGCGCAAATAAGTCAATGCGGCTGTGCAGGAGACTGTCGCATTCTAAACCAAGCAGGTGCCTATATTCCAGGGCGGGATGGTGACACCGTGAGGTCTTTTATCGTCACGGAATCCCGGTTTGGGTTTTAACACCCGCCGCCTAAATACTGGTGGACAGCAGAAACTGCTAACCTCAGAAAAGCGAGCAACGCAGCCCGGAAAAAATACACGAGGGCCAGAAGGAAGATGATCGGCATAGGAGTAACCTGGCAGACTCTACAAGCTGCAAGAAAGGCCCTTAGAAGAGCCATCAGGAGCAGCATAGAGAGAAAATGGAAAGAATTGTGCGAAGAGGTGAATGACAATATATGGGGGAAACCCTATAACATTGTCATGGACAAATTAAGAATGTCTTGCCCGGCACTTCCGCACGGTCTTGTGAAAAGCGCGGTGGAACGACTTTTTTCGAGTCGCGCTGACCCCGCTCGGCCAATTTGAGGTTCCAGAGGCGGGCGTGCCACCCATTGAGGATTGCGAGATAATGGCCGCTGCGGATCGCTCGCCGAAAGGCAAGGCCCCCGGCCCCGATGGAGTACCAGCAGAGGCGGTGAAGATCCTCCTACAGGAGCAGCCAGAAGTGTTCAGGCGGATGGCAGACAAGATCCTCGAGGAGGGGGTCTATCCAACACAGTGGAAGACAGCAGACCTGGTTCTGATAAGGAAATTAGGAAAGTTACCGACAGACCCAGGTGGGTATCGCCCGATATGTTTCCTAGATACCATCGGGCAGACATTTGAGACGATACTCAACTACAGACTGATTGCTGAACTGGAGGAAAAAGGAGCGCTGTCCGACAGCCAGTTTGGCTTCCGACGTAGGCGCTCGACAGAATGGCCATCAATCTGGTGCTAGAGGAAGCCGAAAGGCAGCGACAAAGGAATTAGTGGTCAAGGGAGCTTTGCATGGTCGTCCTTCTGGACGTCCGCAACCCCTTCAACTCACTGAGCTGGAAAGTAATCCTAGAGGTTATGGCTGAGAAGGGTCTCTCCGTGTCTGCAGAGGGTAATAGCCTCCTATCTCAGCAACCAAAAAGTCGTGCATACAGACAGGGAGTTCGCCATGACAGCAGGAGTCCCACAAGGCTCTGTCCTAGGGCCCACGCTGTGGAATATGGCGTACGATAATGTGCTGCGGCACTGCGACATGGAGGGCGTCCAGACCATTGCGTATGCCGATGACTTAGCTGTCCTTGTCACGGCGCGCAATGCGGACGCACTTCAGGGGCGGGCCCAGCGTGCCATCGAAGTAATAAACGACTGGATGGTGGGGCACGAGCTCCGGCTAGCCTCTGAGAAGGGTGAGGCTGTGCTTCTTACAGGACGGAAGAGGCACGGGGATGTCCGGCTAGCACTGAAGGGAGTGGCTATCGAAGTCAGGCAGTCAGCCCGATACCTGGGAGTGACCATTGACAAAGCCCTCAATGGCAACATACATATAGATAAGGTGACCGCCAAGGCAGAAAAGATTGTCAACAGCCTAGCTAAAATTCTGCCAAGAACAGGTGGCGCGACTGAGGGCAGGAGAAGACTTCTTGCCTCTGTGGCAGAGTCCACCGTGCTTTACGCCGCACCTACGTAGGGTCCCAGCGCGATGAAGCTAAAGAGGAATAGAAACAAGCTTCTGAAGACGCAGCGCAAGCTCGCGATAGGAGTCGCTAGAGCGTATCGCACGGCCGAAACAACAGCGGTGATCGCGATCGCCAGGCTCATTCCGTGGCTAGGCTAATCGAGGTGCGAGTGCGGCGAAGACGAGAACGCCAGAAGAAAGCGGTAGCTCGACAGCAAACGCTCGAGAACTGGCAACGGGAATGGAGCCAACTGCCAACGGAGACCCCAGGAGCCTGGACCCGCCAAGTTATCCCCGACCTCATTAAATGGTTTAAGAGAAAGCATGGCCACGTCACCTATTATCTGACGCAGGTGCTAACGGGGCATGGATGTTTCCAAAGGTACTTGCACAGAATGGGTAAAGTCGCGGAGCCTACGTGCGTTACTTGCGGCACGGGCGAGGTTGACGATGTTGCGCACACTGTCTTCCACTGCCCAGCACTTGAGGCGGCACGAGCAGGTAGGAGCGCAGTGGCGGCCTCGCGCATGACGGTAACCGACCTGGTTAACGCCTTGAAAACGAGGAGAAATGGAAGCACGGGGTGAACCTGGTAGAAGGCGTAATGAGGTTGAAGAACGAACTGGAGTGAGCACGGGTAGCCGCGAGCCGACGGCAAGAGACGTCCACAGCCAGCGGGTAGCGCCGAACGAGGAAAAGCATAAAGGAGGATAGCAAGTGAAATCTCCATTTTCCAGTAATGTAAAACGAAAGTGTAGCGCTGGAATATGGTTATATGAATAAAACCCTAATATATAAAAAAAAGTGGTAGTAGTAGTAGTAGTAGTAGTAGTAATAATAATAATAATAATAATAATAATAATAACAACAACAATTTAAACGTTTATGTTAGATAAAACAAACACCTAATTCAATTTCGCGTTTTACAATTACTGCATAATTCTCTGACAAAAATAAATATATCATATTTTAGAGATAAGCCATTTGTACTCTTTTGGGATACAACAAAGCAGAAGTAGACGACGCTGAAGCGTAGTCTAAGGGACTAGTGCGCTAGTCATGGTTGTCATCTACCGGGGTGTCGCCGGTTCCATCCCTGTTGTTGATCAAATTTTCTTTGAGCGATGCTCACTAAGAATAGATGATAAAACCATACTGCTGAGAGTCAGCGGCCATGCTGCTACAAGGACTGTTGGGGATACCCTAGATATCTTGCAACGTCCGGCCCTCGGTGCATTGAAGGTACACCTCAGGCTAAGTTCCAGGCCCGTAGGGAACGGAGGATAGTCTTGAATTGAAAACAACCTCTTTAATTTTATTTACTTTTATACGACGCTTTATTTTCTCTCTCAAACAAAATAAATTACTCACAACACTCTTAGGCAAAATGTAATTTTGTTGAATGAAGATCCACCCGTGGTTGTGTCTGATGGCTCGGCTACCATTTTTCTAATAAATAACCGTAACCGTAAGTTAGGTTGCAACTATTGCGAGAAGTTACAGCACTTGCTAATTAGCCAAAAAATATGCTACGGCCTTTGTCAGTTATCGCTCGCAAAACCGTGAATGACAAAATTGCAAGTTAAGGAAGGACGCTATACAGGTATGTGACTTCGAATTTAGTTAGTCAATATACAAATATAAGGTTGCGCACATAGGGGCACTAACGTGTGTACCCTGTAATATTTTAATGATACCCAAGTCCGTGCTCTAAGGTCTTCTGGTCCAGAATGGTATACAGACGACTCCCGTCGACCTCTAGGGATGACCCTAACAGCCTTTGAGGGTGGGAGGACACTTTTCTGGGATGCTTCCGTGACTGATTCTTTAGCGACTTCAATGGTCAGTCACGGTGCAGCCCATGCTGCTTATACTGTTTCGCAGGCGGAGAGAATTAAGAGTGTCAGAAGTATGCATCTATCGGAGACTCGATGGATTTTTGACCTTTTGCCTTTAAGACCTTAGGGGGCCCAAATCAAATTACTGAGGGCTTTATTCCTAAGGTATGCAAGTGTCTCAGATCTATCACGGGGGACCTACGCGCTGGTAATTTTTTTCCGGTAAAGGCTCTTAGTGAATACACAATGTGGTAAAACCAGTACGTTGCTTGGCACTGTGTCCACGTGGTCGACACCAGGCCTGGACCTAAGGCTGATCTAGTTTGTCGTCACGATCACTGAGGGACAATTGTTTACACCCAATTATAAGTTAAATAAATACGCTGTCTACGCATCCAGCAAGCGATGGCTCAACGCACTTGTGTCGACGTATGCTTACGATGGCTTACTTCAGTCGATTAATCGTTCCTATTTAAGCAGTTTGATAGAGATAATGCCTGCTATTGCTTGTTCACTAACGGACAAAAGCAAACTCGCGGTTCTTTATATAGGTCCTTTATATACAATACAATGCAGTCTTCTTTATTGAAAAGGGGTTTTCGTTATATTGTAGTCTTTACGCACATGAGCTCATCGGAAACTCTCCTTGAGAACGCATGATTTGCCACCTTGACATTAGCAACTTCCGGTGGAGTAATCGACACATCGCTACGAAAATTGTTTGGATGTACTGTGGACAAGATAAAGTGTGTTGCAAAAAATTAGCAACTCATGTTTTTTTGCGATAATTTTGGCTTGGTTTATTTGAATGGCTTGAAATTTTAAGCGCATGATGTACATGACGAAACATGAGTATAGTATTATTTCATTGCAATCTCAAAATCGGTTCATACAAAAAATAAAAAAAAGTGTGGAAAAACAGTGTTGCAAAATATTAGCAACAATAACATGCTAACAACACAGCTCTTTTTTGTAAAGGATAGTCGATACTACAGCTGATAATCGATCCCAGGGATCAAATGTCAGGAATATTGTCTAGCTAAATCAATCGTTATATAGCTGCAAAATATTCTACAGCTTAGTCGTTGTTCCGAACTAACGACGAATCTTATGTTTAAACCATGGGTCGTACAAAGGATCTTTCGGATAACGAAAAAACAAGAATTGAGGCATATGCTGAGCTTGGTCATACAGTAACTGCTATAGCAACCAGATTAGGACGGCATAAGAGCACTATCAGCAGGTTCTTACACCCTGGAGTGAACCAAAGGTGCAGATCTAACAGTGGGCGTAAGCCAGTTTTGACTATTCGAGATCGGCGAAGGATCATACAGTTGGCTACTCATGACCAAATGTTTTCTTCCAGGATCAGGACTACTTTGGGAGTGCCAGTGCACCGATCCACAGTGTACCGAGTGTTAAGTTCTGACAAAAACGTGCGATACGCGAAAAGGAAGCTTATGCCGCGACTGCAACCGAAGCACATTGTCTTCTCTCTGTTCTCGGATGAAAAGAAATTTAATCTCGATGGCCCTGACGGCTGTCAGTACTATTGGCACGACTTACGGAAGGAACCTAAATGGTTCTCGAAACGTGTGGCCGGTGGTGGCTCTGTGAAATATTGGGGCGCGTTTGGATATAATGGGAAGTCTGATTTAGTCGAGATTGTGGGCCGAAACAATTCTGACATGTACCAGCGCATTGTCGGTTCCGAGTTAGAAGCCCACTTCAGAAGAATTGGGGGACCTGACGCAGTTTTTTCAACAAGACAACGCCACGTTTCATACCTCGGCTAGCACAATAGCCTTTTTTCAAGAACAAGGAGTGGCACTTTTTGACTGGCCGGCATTAAGTCCAGACCTGAATCCTATTGAAAATCTTTGGGGTCATTTGGTAAAGCAGATTTACGCAAATGGTCGACAATATAATCATTTGTCGGACCTCAAATAAGCTGTCCAGCAAGCATGGACTAATATTCCACTTTCGTACTTACAACAGCTCATTAACTCCATGAAAGACCGAGTTTACGATTTGATTCAGAAGAAGGGACGAAAAACCCGTTTCTAGAATAAAATATGTAGTTTCAAATGAGTCATACAGCCCTGCTAAGAATCGAATACGCTGTAAGGCGCTATTGTTGCTAATATTTTGCAACACTGTTTTTTCACACTTTTTTTTTTGTATGAACCGATGTTGAGATTGCAATGAAATCAACTCTATACTCATGTTTCGTCATGTACACCATGCGCTTAAAATTTCAAGCCATTCAAATAAACCAAGCCGAAATTATCACAAAAAAACATGAGTTGCTAATTTTTTGCAACACACTTTACTAACGTTATGATTCCGCATTAGTTGTTAAAAAGCCTTACATTAACTTGCATTCGGTACTCGTTCACGTTTGAGAGTACATGGATCTTGAGCCTTTGCAACGCCATGCGACTAGTTCAAAGCAATTCTACGTCTTTTTTATAAAATGGTGCCCACACGTGTGAGAAGTACGTCAATTTTGGTGACGAATTATCTGTACGTTGCCGTTATGCCCAATAAATGCTCTAAAATGAGACTGCACAGGCGAGACGCAGACTTTACAACGTCGGCAATTGTGAGTTGTTTCCGTAGCTCAACTGTCTTTGTAACTCGGCATTGTTTTTCACCTCAACCTATACTGTTAAATTGTCGGCATAGAGCTTATAAATTACATCAAGTTGGCTAAAAATGAGTTTAAAGCCTCAAGCGAATATTCAGATTAGTTTCCTCCAAGCGCCGATAACGAAATACTGCACGTGCCAAATTACGCGAGAGGCATTTATGGTTTTGCAAGGTGGGTATACTACCACTCAGCCTTTGAATGGCTCTACCCATAAAATCCTGTAATGGAGATGATCGTTAAACCATCTTTAAAATATATCCTTCTGTGAAGTTAAACATGACATTTAGAAATCATCATCATTATCATCATTTATTTATTGTACCATACGTATGGTATGTATATATGGATAATAAAACACATGTTTATAGATAAATAATAAAATATTATCGAGCTAACTGCGTAAGAGAAATAGCTCTCTGACAGGTATCGAGATGGTAGATAGGGCACGGCTGGTTACATAAACGGCACAAACAGCCGACATCAAGATCGTGGAAGCCTCTTCAATGGCAGAGTTTATGATGAAAGCCGTGAAGTGAATTGCGGGTCACGAGATGTCGGTTGGGTTGCAGTGGTCTCTGCCAGTTCTGTGTGACCATTGGTGGCGAATTAAAGTGTAGTGGTATCACGCACGCTTAGCATTTAGAAACAGCTTTCACTGATTGTCACTGCACAAAAAATACGCCAATTGATGGCAGCCAGAGCCACAGCCATGGCATTGTAGGCAACTTTATAGAAGTTTAAAGATGGACCTTCATTATGCTCTTAGCTGTCTGCGGACATTTTAAAGGTGACGGTTGGGTAGTCGGACTCTAAGGAAGAACCATCCACTGTATAACAGTGATTAATGCTTCATTATCTGTAAGTAGCAGATCCAGTATATTTTGCCCGCATATAGGGACCTTGACAAGTTGCACAAATTCAGCGGTACAACAGAAAGTTCCTGTAGTGAAGTTTGGTCCCTCTGTGGCGCAGTCTATTTCAGGTTGATTGCAGTCACCAGTCAAAATGATGGGCAAGCTCACTTAAACAAGGTTTTCCAAAGCGTCACATAATGCGCACATTTGCTGCGCTAGCTCGGTAGAAGAACCGGTTGGACAAGTAAGCACGTGCTACCCGATAGCATGGATTGGTTAACATGTTTGTATAGTTAAGTATTATTCATGTTTACAAATGAATCGAGACAAGGGCGGTTTTATCAGATGTGCAGAGTGGTTAAAGAGTATAGTCCGGAAAGAAAAATCTACCATTGTAGCCTTTAAGAGGGTCCTGGAACGAGCAGGCTGCAAAACTGCATAAATTCCCAAAACAAAGGAATTCGTGCTTCTAATCTAATTGGGTAATGAAAATGCCTTTAATAAGATAAACTGGAAAATAGTAATAAAGACGATGGAAAGGAGTACTTATGTATTTCTGTCGAATAGTTTTATCCTACTCGGATGAACGATGTCTAGTTGCAGAGGGACAAGGATATAAGGTTACTGCCGGGGTCCCACAAAGTTCGATTCTGTAACGCTTTCTCTGGAGCTCGGTCCTGATGGTCACGGCGCGGACCGAAGCGATCCTACAGTCGAACCAGTGCAGACACTACGGACAGAAAAACACAAGAGAGCACTTAGGTCGATCTAACGCACACTAGCAATTAGGGTTTGTCGGGCGTATCGGGCCAGAGCTTTCCTGGTTCAAGCTAAGGTGCTGCCATGGGGACCCCTGGCAGGAGAAAGAAGCAAGATATTTCTGAAAAAAATGTCGATCTTGCCAGGAGACAGGAATGCTACAGACGCCGTTTGGCAGAAGGAATCGGTGCAGGTTACACCCGGGTGGACCAGGGAGAGCTGGACCAAGAGTCTGATATCGGACCTCAAAACTAAGATAATACCATACAGCTCAGGTTCTGACCGGTCACGATCAGTTCCAAATCTACTTGGCTAAGATAACGATGGCCACCCGTTACATCTGTGTGCAATGCGAAATTAGGGAGACGGACGGCGTGAAACACACTGTTTTACACCGCGAGTCTCCTCAAGAAAACAACAAAGTGTACGGGTTCCACGGTCGTGAGGGGCCGCCCCATCAAGGAGGTGGTTAGCTACATGATGACCTCAACGAAAACGTGGAAGGAGGCGCAGACCTATTCGATGCCATTTTGACGCTTAAGACAAGCCAGCCGAGCCACGATGATCCTTAACTATTGTAATGCCGTCCATACACGTGCCTTTCGTAAGCTGATGACGATTCTTAATGACGACTGTCACATGCACGATTAGACCAGAGGTTAGATGCACTAAAATAAAAGTGGCTTGTTGCCCATATCGACAATCACAGCACTCGTTGCTGTACATTATGAAGCACCATTCAAGTAAAGCAAATTTTGCCTGAATTTCATGTTTCAAACTTTGTCAAGACCATAAGTCTGCCTTGGAACAATCTAGAGGTAAAAAATGTGCTACTGCGTTCGGGACCGAGAGTCACCACACGTTGCCTACTTTTCCATAAAGAGAGACTAGAGCACTGTCTTAATGATGTGCGCAGTGAAGGTCGTCCAGTATAATGGAATCGAAGCCCTGGACACCGGATAAAGTTGAAAATTTTCAAGGGTAGGCCGCCGCAACGTATAGCGTCCTTGGAAGCTAAATGAGCCCCTCTTCTGAATTCCACAGAACGAGGACCCCTGCCAGTAAAGTGATGCGCTTGGTGGCACCCAGGTCGTGATGTACGATCACTATATCATCTGCATACATCATAAGTATGGCTTTTCAGCACTCCTGTCGAGTATTGCCCGCAAGCAGAAAAGTGAAGGAGACACAGCTCAGTGGGTCCTCTTGCGGGGTTCCCACGTTTTACCTTACCCGGAACTAATCCTGCTAACCATGTACTAGCAAGGCGTCCTCATTAAGGAAGCTAGTTATTACGCTGCCAACCCCTGCGTAGAGAAATGACTCAGTAGGAGATCTCGAAGTCAAACGCATTGAAGCAGCCTATAAGACTGCTACAAAATTACCTCTAGGCTTTGTTACAGCTCGTTCCATCTGATTGAAGTTCACACTGACTAAAGCACATTGATTGCATTACGCATTCCTCAAACTCCCAGGATGCAAAATTGCTCTGGTGAAAGAGTTAGGTCGATTACGTACTAGGTCAAACCCATTTGCAGATCCCTTTCAGTGTTCTCTCAGAGGCTACAACGCAGTAGTTTGGGCCTCGTCTATCATCACTATGCTTTCCCTTAAATAGCAAAAACCCGGGCCATGTACTAAACTCCTGATACTTGTCCCTTCTTCACAATATCGTTTAAAAGCTCACAAACATTATTTGCCAAGACCGGCTCAGAGTGCATTCAATGCGCGTAGTACACCTGGTCTGGTCCCGCATTTTTCCTCTAGGAAGGGAGTCCAGTCACATTTCCTGTCTCGTAGCGTATTCACGCTTGCCAAAACATAGCTTTATGAAAACTTTCTACAGTCAGGCCTGCATCTAGCTAGTAGCTACAGTGGTGCCCCACTGTTTTCCCCAAATATCAACACGTCGGTGGGTGGACCCCTATTAAATTAAAGCATCACTAAACAGCTTATCTGTAAAAACAGTGTTTCCATTAACTGTTTTATCGCTTCGTTGCGGAAGAACTACAGGAAAGGCATGCCCCAAAAAATTTCATCTACAGCTGTTGGTTCCGAAGCAGATAACTCCGTTTGATTTTCACCAGCCTATTAATGACTAGTGACCCAGAGGTCATCTGCATGCAGTCTTTATTGACTGCGTCAAGGCCTTTGACAAAGCCCCTCGCTATCTGTTGGTTGAAGCATTCCAACGAGCAGGAGTGGGTGGCTCTCTCCTGAGTGTACAGCAAGTTTCTTTGAGGAGGACACCTTGTTAGTAGACGGTGAGCAAGGTGTATTGGAGATAGGCAAAATGTAGGAACCCCGTAAGAAGACCCGCTGAGCTGCGTCTCGTTTACACTTCTCCTTGCTAACCTCGTCGGTTACGTCCGACAGGAGTACCAAAAAGCCGTGGTGGTGATGTATGCAGAAGATATCGTGGTTGCTCATCGCGACCTAGGTGCCATTAAGCGCATTACCTCTACTAAAAGAGGCGTTCCTAGCCTCGAAAGGACTTGAGATAAACATCAGGAAGACCAAAGCCATGAAATTCAGGCGTGGAGGTCGATTGGCTGCCAGAGATGTTACACGTTGCTGCGGCCAACCATTTAAGTTTATTATTTTTCCAGTATCTTGGAAACAGTACGGAAGGCACTTGTCTCACTTTACGGGGAATTAGGCAATGTTCGCAGACTTTCCGTTTTCTCAGCAGTGAGGCTCTTCATGCTTAAGATTGTTCCGGGGTTGATGTATGACCTTGATAGGGTGTGGAACCACCTCACACTGGGGAATTTTAACCAGCTTGAGAGGTGTTTCTCATTATATATGAAGCGAGTGTTTTGCTTGCCTATTCGAGCAAGAAGTCGCTTTGTATATCTCATGTCAGGCTGTCCACCGGCTACTGAAACAACCCGACTAAGGCTGAAGATGCCGCGTACAGTACCATACGAATGTTTTATTTGTGAATGGGAAGCTAAGGTCGAACAAGCCAGACGGGAGGTCGGTGGTTTGGACGTTTTTAATGCCGTTCACCTTTAGTCTGGTTCTGCATGTGACAGTCGCGTATACACTAGGTACATAGCGCATGGTCATCACTACCTGGTATGTTCAAACGCAGGCCTTTCACGAGGAGTACGAAATGTGCACCTGCCGGTTCTGTCTGCAGAGGTGTGCCAAGTACCATGCAGTGGAATGCACAGCGCTGGACAACAAATCGTTGCACTACTTCTCTTGGCGAAAGCGTGAAGAAGATAGAGTATTATGAAGAAACATCTTGAACCGTATATTATACTCAATATGAGTGAAATAAATATAAATGAATTAATGACTTGTGATTAAAAACGACTTAAAGACGATAACGACAGATTACGTAAAGCAACTGTTCAACAGTGGAATAAAGCGGACACCGCGAGCCAGAACAGCATCAAAATATGATTAGCGTGTCGATGGGCCGGCCATCGGAGGTCACTTGCCTTGGTCTTGTTTATTATGAGAAGGTGACCCGGGCTACTTACGCTAACCAATGGCTCAAAGTAATTTTGTCCCGGCCAGTGGTTGCACTGACGCTCCTTCGGTAGTGTGGGTTTCAGGTTGCCACCCTCATCATGGTATACACAGCCCTAGCTGAGCCCCACCTGAGCTATTGCAGCATACCCTAGGGTAGAACTTACAATAATGTTATCAATGCACCTTAGATGCTACAGAATAAGGCCGCTCGCATAATGCATTACCAATTGGTAACTAACTAAGCAACCACTAGTGGAATACACGGTAATCCCGACGGGAATCTATGCTCTTAGGTCCTAATACTTGACATTTCTTCGAAGCCATGGGAAGGGCGTCCCTGTTATTTCTCGGTAATTTAGACACGTCTTTGTCTATCTTTCTGCATATTTACATGCACTCAGACAGGGGCTTATGCCAAATATACACTGTCGTGAAGGGGTGCGTCAAGAGCTTGAGAGTCTGGCTGCACTTCCCTGCACTCCCTCGGCTCCTCGTCTCGAACACTTTCTCGAGGCTGCCGTGTTAACCTCTCCGGGCTAGCAGTAGGACCACCACCATGACTCTGTGACCTCTGGCCAGTCTCCACTTAGGAGCGCCGGTCGGTGCCGACGATTGTTGACGTTCTTATCATCTGTTCGTCCTAGTAAACACTGGTGATCCTGGAGAACGTTCTATGGTATATTTTTCACATTGAATACGCTTCACATGTGTACAGTTTTGCTTTACACATTGCCCTGCCTGAACTGAATTGGCGCCACATCTTAAATTAAATGGATGGCGCGCAGTAGCCAGACCGTCATGTTTGGTCTTAAGCTTAATGAATCTGTTTGTAGTGTCCGCTATTTGAATGTTAAGCAGCTTCTCTATTTCCGAGTGCCGTCTACGCATTTAAACTGTCACGTGATCTAATGGCATGCTTCAAAATGTTCCTTGCCACCATGTCTTTACCATTGGAAATTCTCCACTCAGAGTTCAATCTTACATTTAAGGATTGGCAATAACTTGGTGACAGGATAAATTATTAAATTGCTTTTTAAATTCTCATTTTTATTTCTGTTTTATTTTAAGCGCATTTTTATTTATCTGCCACGAGTTTTATACGACAACATACGCATGCCCACATTGGGCAAACTAGATGAACAACGCATGTTATAATCTTTATATATAGTATAGCGCTTTCATTTTGAATATAATATTCTAGCTTGCCCAATAGCATCGTCTTATTGAGCTGTCTCTGTAACACAAATATTGAATTCCATTCTGCAAGCTGCCCCGTAACGTCTTAGAATAATGTTGGTAAATTAATAAATCTAAGAGAACATAAATTAGTAAAGAATGTGCAATAGTATCGAATATTACCATGCGAGAGGACCTTGTTCTCAATAATGCTTTTAACATGAGACCGCTTGTAGAAGGAATCGTGAATGTAACGAATAGATCTCTCTAAAAGAGGTGTGTGGCAACTTACGTATAACAATTGATATTGCTCTTACCGCAATCAGACGAAATCCTGGTCAACACTTTTCTCTGGCTGCAGAAAGTGCTTGTACCTATGAGAGAAGGGCGCCCACGAGAAGGGCGCACGTGGCCAGCGAACAGAAAACGGTGGCTAATGCTGTCCAAGCGACACTGCTTGGTTTCTTTAGCATATTCAACAGATAATCTCTGTCTGAAGGTAAATACGCCTCAAAAACATTAATGGAAATTTGCTTGTAAGTTACTTTTCAGTTCAATGACAATCACATTTTAGACCGCGATAATATAAGAATCATCGCAACAAATTGGGTGTTTATATTATTGTTCATGAATTTAACAAGTTTGACCGTGCATATAACATTTACTGCATACATGGTATGACAATTAAATTGAATATATTTTCTTTTAGAGATGCGAGTACCCACATGGGGTAGAACAAAGCAAAGGTAGAAGCAGCTAGAATCGTGCTTTATCTCATCCAAGCAAGATAGAATGCTCACAACACTCGTGGGTAAAACGTAGTTGTACGAAACCAATAGTTGTGTAAGATGACTCGGCCACCACCTTTCTAATGGATGACCGTCACCGTAAGTGAGGTCACAGACGTTTGGGAGAAGCTACAGTGCCAATTAAAAAGCCAAAAAACATGCTACGGATCTTGTCCAGCAGTCAGATATTACCAGCAAAGCCGTTTGTGATAAAGTTGCGAGTCAAAAACGCAGATCAGAACATTAGGTATGTGATCCCGAACTTAGTCAATATACAAACACAAAGGTCGTCTTTTGTTTACGATCTCAACAGTGCGGACGTGTCCGTGTGTGGCTCTTGGAAAGTATCTCTAAATTTAGAACAATTTACTGGAGATAAAGTTAAACGCTGTGTGCGATGCTCTCGCCGGTCACAAAGAGGGGAAGTAGAGGAACCGCGGTTTACCTGAAATGGCCAACTCCTTAGTGTAACGGATGACGAGGAGGACAAGGCTGTCCTGCTTAGTTTGCAGTTCCTAGCTGGAGTACCGGTCTCATCAGGGCTAAGCGACTCTCTTCGTCAGTAAAAGGAAACATGACTAGAGTCCATCTGTCGCTGACTGATGCGACAATATCAAACGCCTTGAAGCCCTACGGGGTAACAGAAGCCTTTAGGGTACGCTCTAAGAATATTAGAAAGAGCGAGCGTTGCCATGCCAACCGACTAGGTTATATTGACCTTCTTGGGCTGCAGTTTCCCAGTGCAGGTGTGCCTCGGCCTGAAGACCCACGGAGTTCTCTTGTACCGTGATCCACAACAATGCTACTAGTGCTACAGCTTCGATAATATCAGACCCGATTGCCCTATTGCCGTCTTTAAGCTGCCGTCGCTGTGGATCCACCAAACATATCCGGAAGGACTGCACTAATCTCGCACGTTATCTTTCGCGCTTTTCACTCGGCCCACATTCCGGCAGTGAAAGAGCCTGTCCGGAATAGCCAGCTGAGGCCAGACAAAAAACTTACACCCTCTGGGCTCGTTAGAGATATTACAGTGTCATGTACGACGGTCAAAAGCTACCTTAAAAACACTAGCCGTAAGGTGGCTACGGCCGCCCGACTCGCAGAGAACCGAAAGTTGGCGATATACCAAGAATTAGCGTTGCAATTTAGAGTTCAGCCGACCATCATAGAGACCTTTGGCCCGATTGGAGCGGAGTCTATAAATGTTTTTTAAGGGACTGGGTGAGAAAGTCATCGCTGCAACTCAGGATGCCCGTGCCAGCGAATACCTGTTCAGCGCATATCGATCGAGGTTCACCGCGGCAACGATGCGGCTGTAAAAGGGTCTTTTCCGTCAGCCGTAGGGCTCCCGCTAATGAAAATAAAACAAAAATCGTACCTAAAAGTTTAAAAAACTATGGTTGCGCGCATTACGGCACTGACATGTGTATCCTGCAATCCTCTACGTATGTACCCAAAGAGTGCAGTCCAGTCCGGTGGCGTGGTGGAACGGAACACTACAATCTCACGGGTCATTCACGACGCCGCCCTGTCGGACGCGCTCAAATGTGAAGCCAAAAGGGCAAGTGTTTTCGCTCGAAATATTATCTCACAGTAATACACAAGGTATAAGGCCATTATTTTTGTATTATTGTGGCTTTCAACCTGTAGGCGTTTAGACCGGGCTTGGTTGGCTTAAATACTATATTTAGGGGGGAGCCTTGGAATCGTCAGCAGACTGCAACGCAATATTGACATTTTATTTAAGAAGCCGGCTTTAATGCCTTTCAGTGCCCTGAGGGCAGAGAAAGCCTGAGTTAGGTTCAAAATTCGGTGTGTCTATTATTATTAAACTTTATATGAAAAATGAAGACATACGCATAAAACTAAACAAGCTTGATGTTAGATTAAATCTCTCTTCTATAACGTTTCCTCCATGACAGCGTTCAAAAATATAAGTAAATATAAATTGGTGTACTATCTGGCATTTACGTGCTCCGGTACATACTATAGCGCACCTTCACAGAATTTCGGCTCAGATGGATCTGTTATTCCATCGTACGGCAATCTTGTTATCATATGTTGATCATGTCTATCTTCTTACGTTCACACAGCAAACAGCAAAAAGTGTTTAAAAATAAAACTTAGTTTTTTGCCTCTGATAATTATGACATTTGTAATATTTAAGAGGTATAACAGCGTCAATTAATAGTATTTTGTTAACGTGTTTATACGAACGTACATGTTATACATATTGTTAAAATAATCATATACACAAAATGTGTACGAAATTATGTACGATACTATTATTTATAATAATAATAATATTATATAGCAAAAGAGAGAAATACTTACACTCCCGCCCTTTAACCGCGATTTAATACGCGCGGACCCGAACGGGAGTGCCCACCAGCCCGAATTGACAGGCCGGCAGATCCCCCACCCTCCCCCCTATCGAGGTTCGGAATGGGGGTACCACACTACTCCACCGTACCGATTAGACGCATTCACCTCGCGATTCCGCGTTACACCCCGGAATATACCTTCCCCCCGAAGGGCGTCGGACCACTCCAGAGCAGGGGTTCCCCGTAAAATACGGGGCCAGAAGGCCCTCTCGACCGGTGGTCTGCGTTCGTGTGGCCACTTCTCACTCATTTTGCCTATTAAGCCAAGGCAGCAGGCGTCCCGGACGGTACCACCGAGTGTCACTCGGGGCGTTAACCGTCCAGCCCGGGGGGCTTCTATGCAGCACAAGCCCCCCGTATTGGCAATATATATATAATTGAAGTCTCATCATTCCAATATCTATATGCAAAGATAATGGACTGTGAAACTTAAATTATAAACTTCAGACAAAACATTTCACAACCACATATAATTTAGGGTAGCACTTACCACTTCCATCCAAAATATGGGAAATATTATTTTCGGAACCTTTTCTGTTTTCAAAGGTATCAGCTTTAGATTAGTCTGAGCCCGTATTCTCCTGTCAATCGTTGTGCCGGATTTCTAGAAAGAAAAATCGCGGTGTAATAGAATGTTTTTGATTAACTTATCTCCAATGAATTATTTAAATTAGACACAAACTGTCATGTAGTTTTTCAGTAGAGCTGTAGTTACACATTTAGCTGGTCTGAATATCCGAACAATATTTATAGGGTAATAGACAAATGAGCTTTTTGGTTTTAAGCTTTTAGCTGGTATTATAAATCCAAGTAGCCCTAATTTCTCTTTATGGAGAGATAGGCGATGTCCGGCGACTGTCCGTCCCGACGGCAGTGGCGCTTTTCTACCTCAAGATTGTTCCGGCGCTAATGTATGGTCTTGACAGAGTATGGAAACACCTCACTCGTGTTTTACAATGTACATGAAGCGAGTACTTTGCCTGTCAATGCGGGCAAGCAGCCGCTTTGTGTACCTAATGTCAGGCTGTGCCCCGGTTGTTGAGATAATTCGATTGAGGTTAAAGACGCCGCGTACAGTACCATTCGAGAGCTTTATCTCGGAATGGGAAAATAAAGCTGAACAGGTCCGACGAGAGATTAGAGACCTGGATATTTTTAGGGCCTCTCGCCTCTGGTCTGGTCTTGCATGTGACAATCGCCACGTCTATACCAGATATATAGTTCATAGCTATCATCACCTGGTTTGTTCGAATACGAGCTTCCACGAGGAGTACACCGAGTGCGTCTGTCGACTGTGCTCTCAGGTGTGTACGAAGTTTCATGCGTCTGCCTGCCTGACCCTTGCGAAGAGATCACTGCACCGTCTCTCTCAAATGACATGCCGCGAGCAGCTGACGATATAATTGTGTAATCTGTAGAAGTGTTTATGTTATATGCATACTCAATATTAGTGAAATGAATATTATGCGATAAATCCAAGTGAGACAATACGATAACCTAAGGCGCTTATGTGATATCATATTTTCTGTGACGAATCAGTCGTTTCCTCAGCGCCATAGGCGGCCTTCAAAGAAAGACAAATTTTAATGAACATTTGAACATTACTGGCTGCGTAAAGTCAACCTCTCTAAATAGGTGGGAGAAGGATGTTGTTAATCCAACTGGATATGGGAGGGATTTGTTCGGAGACCAAAAATGCTCTCTGTTGGCATTTAGCTTTGCCATATGGTCTGAAGATTTTTCAAATTTTGTTGTGAATCCGTGGTGGCTGTCTGCTTTATGATGAATCGTTCACCGTTTATCCGTTACCGATTTGGGTCTTGTAGGTTGTCTCTAGCTCTTCGCCACACCGTACGGTGCGACATTGGTGCTCTGGCGTGTCTTCAACTGTCTTCCAGTAGTTGCAGATTCATTTACAGATATTAGTTATCACTAACTTTATTAATTCACGGATTTTAGTTATCAGGCTCCTAAATCGAGCTCCCACTGATACTTTATGGATGAAGCCAAATTGCAGTTACCTAGTTATTTCTACTAGCCTTTTTGTAGAATATATTTACATCATCTGATGTTTATCTCTTTTTAAGATTCACGGCATTTAGTCTCTGTCAGTCGCCAGGTGCGATCGGGTTTGGCTTTGCTTCGTAGAACTTGGTCGAAGAGTGCAAAAATTTACGGCCTGCAATAGGCTGACCAATTGCACTGACTTTAGCGGTAGGAAGCCCAACGCGATTAGTAATTACTGCAAGTATTCCGTGATAAACTTTTTTAAAAAGAAGTCCGTGTGTTTAAAATTTAAACGTTGCCTACCAAGCAAGCGGTGGTTCTAGCTGGTCGATCGCTAGTCCAGTCTGGCCGGGCTTCCTGGCGATAGAACGTCTGCTCAAACGCTGTTGGTTGTGGTAGCGCCGGTGACTACTGTGTCGGTCTAATCAGGACCAGTCTGAGTTCAATCTCCAGTGTTTTTTAAGTTTTTTATTCTCTAAGAAACTCAAAAGATGAATGGCAAATTTATTTATATAACTCGGCTATGTTAGCACTTTGGAGTGGACAATTGTCTCCGCGCCAACGTGTGCTTACGGGTTTTCTAACCCAGGGTTAGGCCAGTTCAACAATGTCCCCCGAACAGACGCTGCATTTCCTCGTTAAATATCGAGCGACAGTCTCTGACGCAAGAACTCGGATGCTCTCGAGTCTCCTGTTGAAAGATTAATACTTCTACCTACGCGCTGAATCAGTTTGAGCGTAAGGGGGCCTACAGTTCCCATAGTCTCGCCATAGAACGCTAATGGACAAAATTCGTGCGGATAATCCACACAGGAAAATTTTCTGCATTTGTTAGCCTCAGCTAACCTGGAAGCATGACCTGCTCGGTCTGCACCTGCACCAACCATCGAAGGGGCTAATGAGTCGGTTACAGTTGCGTCCCAAACAAGCATGCGGCCACGCTCAAAGGGCGTCAAAGTTATGCCGTCAGGCCTTTTTCCGTCGTCCCTCGATAGACCCGGCGGATCTAGAACACATAGGAAGCCGGCAGATCAAAGTGCGCGATGGAGTGACGTGCTCGTCGGCCTGCACTTAACGCGCATGACAGGCCATGATAGGCCAACGCGTCCACAAAATCACCACAACGACATCGGTGGGGCACGACTAGGTCAACACCAAGCCGCAGCCCTGCGCTTATGCGCGTGGTCTCTCGTCCAACAGAGTCCCAATTTGCGGACATGGTAGGGCGTGTAGGCAAGCTCCGGCCCCTTGACTACTAACAGCTCAAAGCCTGGCTTTATCAGTAACAGAAGGCGCTCTATTAATCAGGTTTGCTAGACGCTTTTCTTGTAGAGGGGTTGTCCAATTGCCCTGGTTAGCCCAATCGTCGGGAGGATAATCAAATAACAACGACAATTCGCCGGTCAGTTTTTGAAGTTCACCGTTATAGGCGTCCCACCCATCGCTATCTAATAATGCTTTAACCCTGTCCTCCGCCTGGGTCATTGACGACACGATTGCAGGTCCTGCCATTATGACCGCGTCGGGCACACCTAGGCCGCCTAAAGAAACCGGGAGAATTTCCTGTTCCCTTGCCGCAGCGGTCAGCTTAAGATTTAGTATGATCTCTAAAATGTTTAAGCTAAGTCCAATAAATTGCTGTAAACGCTCTGGTGTGTTAACCTCATGACTAAAAAACAAGATCTAAGAAGGAATAAGCCGCAGTGGGCCCCAATTGAGGTATTCTGCCCGCCGCGAAGTCAAGTTTGTCTTTTTGACTATCTAATGCTTTTGCATTGTCTTCCGGCAACAAGTGGACACCTAGCAGCTCCAGGTGAACCTTGTCTACTACGCGACAGCCCGGAAGTAAGTCAAAGAGGTTAGTTAAATCTAACGGCTCAACTTCGTTGTGGGTTGTGACATACACTTCATATTTGACCGGGTTCAATGTCAGATCGCTAATAGCACCAAATTAAATAACTCTCCGTATGTCGTCAAGTACGGTCGGGAGATCCCCGCCCAGAACCCCGTCATCCAAGTACCAGGCATTAAGGAGAGACTGCAGTAAATCCACCAATTCCTTGATACACAAGCAAAACAGTGGGTGACCCAGGGGATCACCCTGCTGAAGACCTGTCTGCGATAGCATAGCGCTGTAGGGCATTACCAGGTATGATGGTCCTGAACCATAGGCCAGGTTCGTCTGGTGAAACAGTAATGGTGCCCACGACTTGACGACTTGAAGCAAATGGTCTTTCCGGGCGCTATTGAAGGCGTTTCGGAAGTCCCGCTTGACCATCACTGTTGGCACTTTGCTCGATTGCAAAAATGCACGGGCACAGTGGACTACTACCTCTGTACCCCCCGGAGTAGCGAATCCTAGCTGATGTTGGCCAAATGTTGCTGAAATAGTTTCCGTATTATCGTAGCTGCCAATTTTGGCCGCCAGTCTGCGAATGACTGACGAACAGGCGATTGGACGTAATAAGCATCTTTTTTTTTAATGCAAACATCCTTGCCCCAAAGATGAGTGGTAAAAGACAAGACGGGGGCGAGCCCAATCTGAGTACATCCACCACTTTAGCAATGGCGTGACGACACAATAACGCCGGTTGACACAGTAACCTCGGCAGTTTGGCGTAAGCGCGCGAAACTGCCGTTCGTTCGGGGAAGCCGTCAACTCTTTCTCTTCGATCTCTTCTTTGGCTAGTCTCTGGCTGTTCTCAAATTTGTCACTGTGCCGGCCCATTATATACGTGCTGACCAGAAGATGCATGCAGACGCGCGCTCCCGCCGCCGCTCCCGGGTTCTCTCATTCATTGATTCCTTAATACATTTTACCACAACAATTACTGTGTCGTTTATGTATCCGCCATACTTAACATGCGTAATCAGTAGTGTTCACTCTTGTACGTTTCTATGTATTACAATAATTACATGAGTAGGAGACAGGGGTTCCCGCATACATAGTGACTTTATGAGACCTAAAATCTAGAAATACGTCACTCGGCGGAACACTATTAAGTTGGAGCATCACCCTGTCAGTAAAGATCTAAGTCCTCGTTGATCCTGTTTTCTTTATAACGTTCTCTCTTCTCGCCGACATTGCACCAACCTCGCTAAGAGTAGACAGAATATTTTTATCGATAAAACCTTCGCCAACTACGAGCAAAATGGATTAGTGGCAAAGATTTGCCTTGCATTTAGAAGACCTGGGTTCGAGACCCAGACTGGCCATTCTTAAATTGGTTTTCATAATTTCCTATTTAGGCAAGGTGAATGCCGAAGTAAACTAAAAATCGGCCATAACACAAAAAAACGTACACGGTAATTAGCCTTAAGGAACCATAAAAAAAAAACTCTGTTAGTTCTGGCACGGTATGTAATAAGATCGTTGCACTTAAGCACAACGGGAATGTCGAGGAGAGTCTACCTTCCAAAAACTGGTAATCATAGAAAGTATCTGTGACTCTTAGTTTGTTTATTAGCTGATGTCTGTGCGGGCAAGTTGGGCCGTGTCAAAAATAAACACAGAAGTAAATGTACAAATTGCATAATAATTTTTTGCTCTTAATCACAAAAACGCATGGCAAAGCTCACCGCATGGATGTCAATATAGGTTGCGTGCTTTTTCGCATCGGGGTGTAATCCACTGACGGAATGACGCAGAGAGGGATCTCCGTTAAGGAAATGGGGCTGACTCAATACAACTGGTACCGTAATCCTGAATCCCGCATAGGTTATGTACGTATTCCGCAGGCTTGCGTCAAACGTCCCCTTAACGTGCGTTGGATTCGGGCAAAGGCATCTATAAAGAGATCAGATGCAGTCACTTTGTGGTTGTGGAATCAAATTTCATCTTTCAAAGGGACTTTAAGTATGAGATGGCACTCATTCGAAGTACCTAAAGTTCATCATTATCCATTTGGCTAGAAAGAGATAGGAAGTCATCGGGGATGTATGTAAAGCGTACTTATCGATATCGGGGTCTCCGGTCTCATTGAACAAGTCGCTGCCTCCTCGGAAACGAGCAATTGGTTCCTGCGTGAGCAAGAACCGTTTTTCAAAATGCAGAGTCCACGGCTTATAAAGGTGAGTACGATATATCTTAATGTTCCTCGGCGGCGTTTCAAACGCTGGAAAAAAATCACCATCTGCAAAAAAAATAACATTATAAAGGCAACGCTTAAGGTTTATGTAAACTCGTTTACGAATGTGTACAGGTATTATAAAAACAAATCAGTGTGCGTCTCCTACTGTGTATACTGAACGTAGTACTACTAGCTCACATATGGCTATCCAGAGTAGATTAATGACTTAATTAACTGTAATTTTGCATTTATTAACTGCTGCTTTTATATGATTTTAATTTATTGATTGACATCCGCAATTCTTACACTATCAAGACATGCTTAAAATGTTTAGCTAACTAATTGTTTAGGTATAAGTATGTGCTCGTAGATAACTTACCTGTACCCTCCCTTTTGTTACAGCGGTTTCCATATCCTCTAAGGGTCCTAAAAAATAAACAATATCAGCAGTGCTTCATGTATTATCTTTACTAAATTACTGTTTTATATATCAATTGTTTTTTTTATTTTGGGCTGACTAGGCCAGTAGAACCAAACAGCCACACTTGCACCATGCGAGACGTCACAAGTCTTTAAATACGCGAAACTGCGTAACGATAATGATGATTATTTCAGGAAATATTACTTAGAATGGTAAGCCAGGACTACTTACTTCGAACTAAGGCGCTGTATAATGTGATTAACCCTTTCTGTATCGGTATACACCAGCACATACTCGTAATGCGGTGTGTCGTTGTATCCTGTAAAAAAGGCGAACCGACCATGATGAGATGGTAAAGCCCTATTGGGGTTTGCGGCCACATCTCGATCGGTAAATCTGTAGCAATGCAACAAAAAGGGTCACGCATTATTATCCTAACAAATCTCATTTAAGTTTAATTATTAATTGTTGCTCACCGACAAATAGTGCTAAATAATAAAGTTAACTTTTTTTTCAGGAACATTCATAATCTCCATTCATTCATAGCTATCTTAGAGCACGTGCATCTTAGCTTAATTTCGCCTTGTGAGTCCGTGTATACGAAACGTCGCGTGAAAGGTTTTTGTACACAAGGCTTCATGTGTAAAGCAAGTGGCTTTTTCGGCACTAGATAAAGAGCCCATTACAAATTTCATGTTGAGTTTTTCTTTCTGGGTAGTCTGTAAACTTCTAAAGGTTGTGTACTGAGCGGTAAGTTGTCCAGTACTGTATTCTACTAGTGTGCTGGTGTAGTCAGTGTACATTATATCGTCTAGTTTAAAATAAGGGGTAATTGTGCAATAGTAGTGTATCACTATAGAAACTATTTTTATTCTAAGTATGCTTTAGTTTTATGTCAGTAACGCCTTCCACTATAATCATGGCAGCGGTGACCCATTTCTTCTACATTTCTTCTATAGAACAGCATTAGATAGTTACTATTCATAGTTAGTAATAGATGGTTTAGTGGTATTTATGTTATTGACAGGACTAAGCATGCGAATTGTTTTGTCGTTAAGTGGCAAAGACACTTCCTAGCACGTTCGGTGTCTCAAACTCAGGGCCGACCATATTTTAGTTGGTGTTTTGTGGATTGCAGTCTAAACAATGTGAGTAACGGGGTGAAGTTCGATTGTATTGCGAAGCATTGGGACAAACACGAAAACGTGGTTTGAAGAAGACTATAGTGCATTATCATTTCCAATTTCGTATTTTTATGTTTTAACATGATTTGACTGATCATTACTCGTTTAGCTATTTTAGTTTCTCTAAGAATAATGGGTGGCAAGCTACGTTTACAAATTCACCTTGTTACATTGCGTAAATACAATTAGGCGATTCTGCTAGACTACAGCGACAGGTAATAGAAATTGCGTTGGTGCTTGCTATATTATACGGTGTTCTTATAAATTCTATCTACCACGCATTTTGGTTATTTCTTAGACGCCGTGGGCGTTTTTCACGCCACTTCCGTAAGCAGTTTACAATGACCGTTAATCGCGCCCGGCTTGACGGCCAACTCTAGATGAGCGGCGGCATAGCCGGACATAAACATTCATTGAGAAGCATAGTGATAAGTTGTCCCGTTGCTCGGCCACTAGATTAAAAGAGGAGTGCAACGCACATTATTGCAAAAAAAAAGTGAGTTAAATAACCAGCAGCTCTGGGCCGCGTTATTTGCACAGGCTAACGGCACAAGTGCACCTTGCATCCCTTCACCTCAGATTTGGAACACACTGCTACCAGCAAAATTAAATAAACGACTGCGAGAAACAAATTTTAGAGAATATGTGTATGACAATCTAGAAGACAGGGAGTTTACACTGGTATCCTAAAGTCATTACCTATAGCAGATTAGCCAAAGCAGGGTTAAGATCACCAATGACTAACTGAAGTTAATTTTACTGAATCTGTTTAGTCATTGTCATATATTTTACATGCTGCAGGAAGTCCAACGCGACGACATTCATGCAAGCGTCAACAGAGGACTTGTTATCGTACAAAAAAAAAGAAACTTACCCGCTAAAAAAATACTCGTCGACAGTGGTGGTTACGAAGAGTGTTTTCTTGACGAGAGGGAAGGCCCGAAAGCGACTTTTGCCGTCGGGCCGAAAAAAACCCATGGCGGCGTAGTTTGCGGTTGTAATTCTATCATGTATGCTTCCGTTCGACAGACTCGGCTCGAAAAAGTACATTTGCTCGTCGTAAAACCCAATAGTATTGTTTCCATAGTTCTTTAAATCCTTGTGGCGTGTAACCCTAGAAAAAGCCAAAACCGAAACAAATCCAGATCCGCAATGTTAATCTTTATAGATTAAACTGCATCATCATCACAGCTTGAATGCACCGAAAGAAACGCACTTATTTTGGGAGACAGTACAGCGAGACAGGCACCACTTCTTCTTAATAAGGAATAAGTGGAACTCAATTCTGCTCAGTGGAGGTGTATGTTGTATTCAGCCCCTAAAACCTTTTCAGCCAATATTTAACGTTTACGGGATCGCGTTTAGCATTGCCTCATAGACAAAACCCCATAAATACAAATGTGCAACGGCAGAGCTCAAACCCGCGCACCTATGTATCTCTTTCGGTCGCAAGGCGCAAGCGAATGCACCACGCCAACGGGCTCTACGTATTCAGCTCCTATGATCAGTATTTATAAAGTGGCAATTCAACAGTACTATCCAGCGCACTACACAAATCTGTCTATGTGTAAAACTATATACTCGGGTGCATGCTTAATCGGTGTCAGTATTAAACGGTTTCTTAGCCCTTTGCTCCAAAAATTCGGAATAAAGCTACAATTATAATAGGAAGGGCATAAATATTTGACACGTTGTAGTGTGTTATGTCGTAAACGGATTTGGTCATTTTTTGTATTGCAGAAAAGAATGTCATAATCCTACGGACAATGTATCTGTGTCAGCTGTTGACGATATGAACGTGACCGCGCAGATGTGAGTTAAACTACCTACTAAAGTGGGTAGCTTAATTATAGCTATTTTTATATGTTAACTCTTTTATATATATATATATATATATATATATATATATATATATATATATATATACATACATATATAATCGTACACGGGCAATTGCCTTACGAAAAATCTAAAACATATATATTAAATAAGGTCTTCATTTAAACCGTCGTCATGCCCATTCGGACGAATATAATAAGAACATTTTGCCCCCCTCCCCTCTAAGAAGGGTAGATGGAACCCACAAGACCCTGAACTTTTAGCAATAATTATATAAGCATAACAAAACAGACCTGGAAGAGGACCTCCGTAAAAAGAGGTCTTACCTGGATTTCAACCTTGTATGCATGTATAATTCCTCCTAAACTGATAGATTATATCCAATATGCAAGCCCTCACAAACACATTTCCCAAACGCAACATAATTTCAACAGACATTACGCATCTGTGAAATATAATTTGCTCAGGTGGGGACCACACTATTGCCTTAAACGACTTTCTGAACAAACATTTTACACACACTGTCCGACGTCATGCCTCTAACAAAATACCTTCCACTGAATCGCGAGTATCTAAAAAGCAACAGCGACGCCAAGACTACGCAACGACTTAAAAACTGTTTAGCGGAAGCCGATCTAAATGCGCGTATGAGGTGCTGGACGGCAAACACACCATACACAAAATGCAGGCCACCGAAGTTGTAAAACACTGGGCCAACACGATGACACAACCACTCCTTTGCCCCGTATACACTCCCAACTCTTATCTCTTCGAGGTTTTCCTCCCTATCTCCCTAAAGGAAACCCACGTAGCTCTCCGCGGACCTTCTAAAGCACTAGGATTGGACGGGATTTTTTTCGTCCCTCCGTGAACTCCCGTGAGAAGTAATCTGTTGTCTTCTTAACATACTATTAATTAGCGATATTGCCACAGCCCATGAAACTGCTCGCTTAGCGTGCATCCCTCAAATTAACAATGCCAAGCAATCTGTGACCTTTATCTATTAGCTCATACTTACAACGAACGCTTAAAATGTTTTTCTCTGGAGGCCTCCAGAACTCTATTAAGCTTCTCCCAATCCAGCGAGCGTTTCTCCCCTATAATGGTACCTTTAATAATCTTGCGGTTCTGGATGGCATCATTAACGATGCCAAGTCTGCAGGACGTGAGCTCAGACTCGCCTCAATCGACCTCCGTAAGGCGTTCGACATGGTGAGTAATGACTCCGTCCTGTGGTCACTCCGGACTCGCGGATACCCGGAGGTGTTCATTAATTACATCGAACGCTTGTACTTCTTATCTAAAACTCTTATAGAATTTGGACAAGAATGTCGCACACTTCGGCCAACTAGGGGCGTTAGGCTGGGAGATCCTCTGCCCCTTTTTTATTACTTCTAGTTCTTGACGACATTCGTTACGTTTAGACAAAACTAATATCGGGTACCAACTTACTGATTACTTCTGCCTTATGGGCTTAGCCTTTGCGGATTATCTCATCCTCCAAGCCTCCACAAAATCTACTCTCCAACGGCTCTCTAATTTTTCGGACCCCCTTTTAAAGTCCCAAGGCTTTGAAATTAATACTAATAAAATCTTTACTTACCTATCTCCCACCTATTTAATAAGAAGGAAGGTAAAGGTTTTATTAATACCGTACCAGAATTTACCGTTGGAGAGCGGCAATTGCCAGCTGAATGTATGAGCGATCGATGGAGATATCTGGGAGTCGACTTTGACAGCAATGGCAGAGTTGACTTCACCAAGGATATACCCCTTAATTTACTCAAACTCACGATAGCTCCCCTTAGACCCCACCAAAGACTCATATTTTTAAAGGCTTTCTCATTCCCCGCCTCCTATATAAACTGGTCTCCGGTCCCAGACCGTCTCACGCACTCTTTAGCTATCTAGATAAAGAGATCAGAAAGGTTGTTAAATCGAAATGGCTTAAGCTTAAAAACTCGGTGCCAAACGTCTACCTGTACACACACAGCACACGGCTGTCCCGTGCCTCCAAACATTTATCCCCAGATTCCGCGTCTTTCGTCTGACAGCACTACAACATTCCACGCACCCTTGGGTCCAATGGATGCTAACCACCGAGCACTTAAAAAAATACCTGACGAAAACAAGACTTCTTTGCGAGCGCTTGGGAACCACTATTGAGACCGCTACACAAGGGACCGATTACTGCCCTCATTAACTACACAACACGTTCGATGGGGCACAAGCACACGAAAATGGCGTTATGATTGAGAAAGCGGTCGCAAAGGCAATAGAGATCCAAGAAAAATACGAAGCGCTGCACGAGACGGGGCCTATCTCTTGCTATATGACGAGCCAGGGAGAAGCCAAGGCGGTCAATAAGCTCCTTGAATTAATTGCACGAAAGCGCAACGTTCAGATTGCGGTCACCCAAGGGAGAAACAAGAAGAGAGACACAACGCAACAGGCGAGAAGAGCCATGAGGGCACCAAGCGGCACCTCGATTCTTCTTCAACGGGAGAAAGGTGTCTCTTACGCTGACACGCTCAAGCGTCTCGGCAGCACGGTCGACCCGACAGAATACAACGTCAAAGTTACAAGGGTCCAACGTTTAGCTAGCGGTGACATGCGATTGACAGTTGCAGAAACCGCAGAGGGTGCCACCGAGTCTTTCTTAGAGGCCCTTACGACCAAGGGGGGTGCACAGGCCTCCCGGGATATATCAACACTGCGCAGGTTTATAATAAGAGACTTGCTTGAAGGAACGACGCAAGAAGATGTTGAGCACGCGCTAAGGCAGATTGTAGGCAGTGCTGCTCCGCTTGTGGTTGAGAAGCCTCAAAAGGGGTTCCGTGACCGATGGTCGGCCGTGGTTCGGCTAAACCACACCGACACCGCGAAGCTGGCGGAGACAGGAAAAGTCCAAATTGGTTGGGCGTCTTGCCCAATTTCCGAGTGGGTTAATGTGCCCACATGCCAGAGATGCCAAAGAGTTGGGCACCAGGCACGGACATGCACGTTTGAGTTGGTGGCAACCAAACGCTGCCACAAATGCGGCGAACTGGGTCACGTCTCAAATGGATGCACAAAGGACCCCTCGTGCTATAACTGTGGAGTTGCCGGACACGCTGCCAACTCCTCCGCATGCCCAAACTACCGGGCTAAAATAACAGAGGCCAGGCGCGAACGAGACGGCGCGGGCCTAGTCTCCGCGCCTCGGGTTACCGTCGCAGCTCTCCGAGACCCGACTGCCCACCCGAAATCCCCACCGAACAACGCCCAAGATGACCCAGATCACACAGTAAACGCGCCTGCTGAAGATGACGAGGGTTTTAGACAACCCTCGCGAAAGAGGACTATACGGTCACCGCCAGTGGACCAACGGGCTGCTAAGTCTCAAAATTCCAATGACGAAACTTAAAGTAATTCAAGTAAACTGCAATAGAAGTCGATCATCCCACCTAATGCTAGATGAGATTGCGACGAGAAGAGGAGCGGCTATCTCTCTTATAAGTGAGCCAAACGTTAAACTGGCTGAAAGAAACCTATCAACATGGGTGGTAGACGACCGTAGAAACACGTGTATAATTCAAAACACGTTAAACTGCTACCGAGAAACCGGCAGAGGTGCGGCTTCATCTTTCTCGTGGATTGACATAGACGGGATTGGCCGCTTTTACTCATGTTATAGCAGCCCTAACGGAACGCTCGAGGACCTCGTAGGAATTCTACAAGACATGGAGTGGTCAGCTAAGAGCTGCTCACTGCCATTGGTAGTTTTTTCTGGAGATTTTAATGCTGCTTCAACCACTTGGGGGTCTAGCAACACTAACAGAAGAGGTACAGTGCTGCTAGAATGGCTAGCGGCGGGGGACATGGTTGTCCTGAATAAGGGCTCGAATCCTACCTTCCACCGCCGGGGAACGGAATCGCACATAGACCTGACAATCTGCAAACGCGAGCATGCTTTTAAAATTTTAAACTGGACCGTACTGCTTGACGAAGAAAATCTTAGCGACCACTACTGTATAGAATATGACGTCAGTAAAACAACCACTTTAACACCCTCTCCGTTTTTAACAAGGACACCGAAGTGGAAGCCGCAAGATAACAAAACGCTCCGGGCCAAGCTGACAAAGATTTTAGACTCAAGAGGGAAACCCCAGTACGCCCAGGAATTGCAAAAAAATCTGCAAGAGGTCTGTAGCGAGCCGTTCAAAGACCGCGGACACTCTATGCGCTACCGGTTAGTCTTACCAAAATACTGGTGGAACGAGGAAATTGCGTTGGCCCGTAGACGCTGCATCTGGGCCAGAAGAAAAGCCACCAGGGCAAGGTGCAGCAACATAGATGAGGCTTGTGTCGTACACCTTTATTGTGATTTTAAGCGCCTCAGGGCTTGTCTACGCAAAGCTATAATGAAGAGCAAATATCGCTGCTGGAGGGAGTTCTTATCAGAGCTAGAGGAGGACCCATGGGGCCGGCCCTACAAGCTGATACGTGGCGTACCAGGAATCAGAAAAAAGGCAAATCTTTCCCCTGATGAACGTGTCCGAGTAATTAACAAGCTTTTCCCTCAACATCCTCCATTCGACCGGTTATTGTATGAAGTAGTAACGTCCGAGGATTACGTCCCAGAGGTGACCCCGGCAGAGGTACTCGCTGCGGGGGAAAGATTGAAGGCCGGTAAGGCACCAGGCCCAGATGGCATTCCGGTCTCGGCCACGAAAGTACTCTTTAAAGAATTTCCTGACGTAGTGGCCACTGTAGCCACCCAAATACTCCGCAGCGGCTCCTTCCCCATGGCCTGGAAGAAAGCGGATCTGGTACTCATCCCGAAAGGGATTGACTCCTATAGGCCAATCTGCCTGGTCAGCACGCTAGCCAAAGGCATAGAATCAATATTAGAGTCCCGCGTGCGGTGCTTTGCAGAAGAGCACGGCCTCCTCTCGCCAACACAATACGGATTCCGGAAGGGCCGATCAGTCCTATCAGCGATAGAGCAGGTGGTTACTAAGGCGGAAGCCCTGCGCCAGTCCCCGCCTCGTACTAGAGGCTTGCTACTGGTTGTTTTGCTGGACGTTAAAAACGCATTCAACAGCCTGCCCTGGAAGGTAATCTTGGACACACTACTCAAGAAGGGAGTCCCGCCCTACCTGCGCCGAGCAATCTCGTCCTACCTGAGCGAGAGGCGTATAGTCAGCGAGGGTTTCGAGTTCCACATGACGGCCGGGGTTCCCCAGGGCTCGATCCTAGGACCCCTTCTATGGAACCTGGCGTACGATGACGTCTTACGTTTAGACGACCTTCCAGAGGACACTGAACTGCTGGCATATGCGGACGACCTCGCAGTTGTGGTCCAGGCCCGCTCACCCCAGCAACTAGAACTGAGAGCTAATGACGCCCTGGCTGAGATCGCTGGCTGGATGAAGGGGGTTGGCCTGACACTGGCGCCGAATAAAAGCGAGGGCATCCTCCTAATCGGGCCAAGGAAGTGCACCTCCTTGAAACTAATCCTAGACGACCAGGAGATCAAGATTGTCAACACCGCCCGCTATCTTGGAATGCACCTAGACAGGGGACTATGGGGCACACCTCACATACGTCTTGCAGCAGAAAAGGCTACTAAGGTCTCACACAAGATAGCCCGGCTGATGCCAAACAACTATGGCCCACGGGAGTCAAGAAGACGCCTTATTATGTCGGTAGCTGAGTCCATAGTTTTATTTGCAGCTCCGGTGTGGCCGTCAACCACACTGTCTACAGCCAACAATAGGGCAACGCTGCGCAAAGCCCAAAGAGTGGCTGCTCTGCGTATCACGATGGCCTATAGAACAGTCAGCACAGCGGCCATTCTTGTTCTGGCTAGCACAGTCCCCTGGGACCTAAAAGCAAATGAACGACGCCGCTTATGGGAAGACCCGAAAAAGGAAAAGGCGGAGGAAAGGAATATCACACTTGACATTTGGCAGGTCGAATGGGATTCCATTCAGGACGGAGCGCCCGGGTACCGGGTAAGGACTCTAATCCCGGATATCAGGGCCTGGATGTACCGGCCAGGTGGCGAGTTGACGTTCTACATCACTCAGGTCGTTACAGGACACGGTGATTTCCAGTCATACTTGTTCAGAATTGGGAAAACCACATCTCCTTTCTGCAAGTACTGCCAAAGCGAACCAGAGGATACGCCTGAACATACAATTTTGTGGTGCCCGGAATGGGCCGCTCAGCGTGCGGGTCTACCTAGGGCTGAAGACGGCACCCTTGGAACGATCATACAGCTTATGATTAAGTCACGCGACGACTGGACTAGCATTGCAAGCATTATGGAAAACATCATGCGCGCCAAGGAGAAGAAAAACCGTTACTGTACGACATCATCCCGCGGGGCATCCCGGGATAGCTAAATGCTTAAACTACTCTCCCCCTTCGATCGTTTGAAGTTATGCTCATGCAGTGCCCGATCGATTGGGGGATTAGGACATGACTGGTTTTTAGTGGGTTGGAGCCCCACACTACCGGCCCACACTTGCAGACGAGTTTCCTGCGGTGGTGTCCGTGTGTGCGTACCGCATTTCCCAGTTAATCCTATTAAAAAAAAAAAAAAAAAAAAAAAAAAAAAAAAACAAGCACACGAAACGCCCCTTGTACGTTACTGGATTAAGGGTATGCTCTACCTATCTGGTAAGGAATATTTAAATCTGTTAAAGCTCAGAATTAACGCACTACCAACGCGTGCCAGATCACACTCAACCGGAGTACAATATGTTTATTTAATGTTTCATATGTTAATAGTCAAATAATGTTTCATATGTTAATAGTCAAATAATGTTTCATATGTTAATAGTCAAATTGTTACTGCAACGGCATTTCTGGCAGTCCTTACCCCGGCGATGGAAGCGACCCCACTACCGCCACTGCGTTACCACGTTGAACTTCTATGGAGATACGCTGCACCAGGTACTCCCCGGCTCGCGCATCCTTTGTCACAGCAGTTACCCTCTTTCCAAGCTCCCTGAGGAACTTGACGGTCGCCTCACCCCTTGGCCCTAGCATTTCCACGGTGATCGGCTGAATCATGTACTGCGGCGAGAGCTCCCTGCATTTTGACAATTTGCGACTTTCAGCAAGACGTGCGTTTGCGCCAGCTTCCCGACTTGTGCGCGCAATGTAACTGTTGGCGAGTGTACATGAAACCGTCGCGTCCCACACTAGCAGACGACCCCGTTCCCATGGTGCAAGGGTTTTTCCATCCGGGCGTAGAAGGCTGTTGGCGCACATACCGAGGGGCTCTTTCATTGAAGTAATCTGGGCGCTCTGCAGAGCACGGTGTACGACATCGTTGATGGCGAAATGTCGTGAGTGGCGACCGGCACTGAACCGGCAGGACAGCGCATGTTACGCGGTAGCGGTAACTTTAGACCGACACAGGCTGCAGACGTGCTCTGCGCAGACAGCCTCCCCAAGCCGCAGACCCGAGACGATGCGGAGTGTGTTATTGTCCAGCATCGTCCCCAGTTGCGGCGAAGGGAGGGCCTGCAGCTACTTTCCGCTCCTTGGATCAAAACAGGCCTTCAGGCGAGCTTTTCCTTTTAAGTCTAGGGTTTGTGCTAGAAGTGCGTCTTACCTCTTTTTTACCACCAAGTGGTCTAGTGCTCCCTGAGTTTTTCGCTCGCGGGGCTCTTCCCAGCAAAACTCGAAACTCCTCCTGAACTGAGGTATCTTCAACTTCAATCGAAAGTATTAAATCCTTAAATGTTGTCAAGTATCCAAAATCGCACGATAATGATAAATCCCTAGCACGGCGAATCCCTAAGCCCCCGCGCTCACAGGAAATGATGCCTGGGCCCAGGATGCAGATTCCAGGTGAACGTTGAGTAGCCGTTCTAGTCCCGTACGCAGAATGTCGTCGAACTTGTCGAGAAGGTCGGTCCTTTTAAAAGAAGGTGAACAACGCAAAAGATACGTCAAGCGAGAAGTGGAGAGACTTTGTGGCAAGAGGTATAATGCCGGGTGGGCATCTAGGGTTTGAAGTCTGCTGCACCATCGGCTGACTTCAACAAGTTTTCTGCGTAGTACACCCTCCAGCGCCGCATCGGTAAGGGGGGCTCCCAGAAGCTCGATACTGTCATCGGCTGCTAATCTAATCTCGGGTAGTATTCCCCGCAAGCTTGAAACAGGCTCGTCGCGGTGCTCCTCTGACAGTAGAAAGAGCTCGCATTTATTTGCGTTGAGTGTTAAGCCGGAGCACGCTTGAAATTCATGAACAATCTTGATATCTGCCTGGATCGTTGCCAGGTCACCTGCCAGCGTTGCGTCATCAAGATACCACGGTCGAAACTCCGATCGAAGCTTCGCCTGTAGTTCCGCGATAGCGATACAGAAGAGGGCTGGCCCACACGGGTCGCCTTGTTTTACCCCACACATCGACTTGAGCGTCTCACCTTGCCACAAAATATTAGTGAGCAGTCTATACATCTGGTATACAGCTGGGTAAATAGCGGGTATCGATCTTTTTACAGCATTGAGTAAATGATCTCGACGAAGCATGTTAAAGGCGTTTTGAAAGTCGAGCTTGACTAAAGCTTTTCCTAGCCCTCTGTTCGATTTGATGAAAGCGGCGGCCGCATGCACAGCCGCTTCTGCTTCTCCTTTTATCCCGCACCCTAGTTGCATAGGAGCCACTAGCTCGAGAGAGCGTGAACTCTGGAAGTCGCCCGTTGGCTGCTAGAATAACGAAGTTACGTAACGCTTGCAACAGGGGGTTGCTATCATCCTGGCGGCAACCTATGAAATCTTTCAGATGCCGAGGGCGATCCGGACCGCCACTAGAACTGCTTGGAAAACTTTCAGAGGCGATTCGAATCTTTTCAGTCGTGACATCAATTTCAGACGCTGGGGGTGCCGGCGTCGACGCCTCAGGGTACGCTGGATCCGTGGGGTGTGCGGGGTGCTTTTTCAATAAACTTGCTCTAGTATTTGCGTCGATTGGGGCATTCTAATCTGTAGAAAGCAGGGTCCGAGCAGCGGAAGAGACATCCCCCTGGGACAGCTTTGACTGCACGATCTTTGCTCTACGACTGGCGTCGTCAGTACTTGTAGCTCGCGAAGGTCGTCCACTGGTTACGTGAGGATTCTCTTCCAGACGTGCGCCTCTGCGAAATCTAAGTAAATTTTCGCGTAGGACCGAGGTGAGCGTGCGCCCTTTCTCCTTTTTCACCGGTATACTAAACATCATCGTTGAAAATTCTAGTGCCGGCTGGCCACCGAGCACACCTCGTTGATAGTTTTTGACAGTTCGACGGCAAAATTTTCTCTTAAACTACGGGGAATGCACGATACCATCTTTACTTTGGACTTGATAGCGGCAGCCTTTGATACGTACGTTAGAGAGCTATTTCATGGCAGGTTTGCTTGAGAGTGTGCGTTGGTGACAGAAAAGCAATTTGATGAATGTGTCGAAGTGGCGTCAGTGTGAGCTGTTGCTTGTGGTTGAACGGATGAAGTAAGCCAGTGCCTTATATCTGATTGAACATGATTGTGTTTGCGAGTTTGTCCCCTCAGGCTCTTCAGACGAGGCTCGAGTCCACGCACTGGACTCCGCCGAAAGCAGCGGCGATGGCGGACTCGGGTTAAGTACAGCATTAATGGCTTTCTCCAATTGTTGGCGTAAATTGGAGGCTAGCAGCGTTGCAGAAGACGCCGAAGATTTAGTCAGCGACTTATGTGTGCCGAGCAGCCCCGGAAGGACGGATGAGACCACCTTTTTGATGATCTCTCCAATCTGCATCATGATTGCGTCGATTATTTAAAGGATGGCTTTTGCGGATACCGCCATGACCATTGTGTCTAGGCCATGGCTTTGTGCCGTATCGCTTGTGGTACTGGCCGCCGTAGAGACTGGTGCTGCTGGCCCAATTTTGACTTCGGCTGGCGAAACGCTTGTTTTCTGCGGTACCTTGATCCCATTCTGTACAACCGCAGCGAAACTGCGTCTGCTGAATGACTCTGACGGTTGAATCTCTGCGATTGGAGCACAGAGTTTAACTGGCGCGGTATCCGTGTTTTGCTGAATTACGCGAATAGCAGATTTCCTAAGAAGTTCCATGCGATTTAAGCGATGAGAACACGATCCCTAGGTGGTCTCATGGCCGCCCTTACATAGACAGCATCGCGCTGCGTCTTTGCAATATTTTTGCAAATTGTTAGTAGATCCGCATCGTCTACAACGAGGGGCCTTCAATGAACAATCAGGCTTTATATGATTTAAACTGTAGTATCGATAACACTGTAGAGGTTCCCGACAGAGAGTAACGCCATGGGTTTTAAGGCCTAAGCGAACCTCCGTCGAAAAATTATTGCCCGAAAATGTCAGGATGACACACTGTTCGTCGCCATGACGAATCCGGTTCTGATGTTCTTGGACCGGACACGAATAGCATCCGTGACGCTGAGCGGCCCCAAAGCATTTACGATTGTTGCCTCAGTTAGCGTGAAATGTACCCCGTATATTTTTCGTTTAATTGTTGATCTCGAGCTACTAGCTCTGGCGCTTACAGCCACCCCGCCTAGTGTCTGCAAGCTGAGCAAAGTGGGCCGGCCTTCAATGTCCTCCGCAACGATAATTAGTTATCCTGCTTGAGAAAAGCGCGGTTCTTCTACCTTGCCTTTAATATGCTTCACAATATCGTCAGATACAGCATTAAAGTTTGACTCTAACAAGTTATCTACAGCGGAGAAAATGATTGCTTCGGCTCCCTCTTTCGCGCAAACAGTTGGGATGTTCTTCTGTATCGTAATTGGATTTGCAACAATTTTCCTCTTTGGTCCGACTTTATTTCACCCTTCGTCGGATTCATCATCGAGAGGATTGCCCTCCACCGCCACTTTGTTCTGTCCCAAAATGATAGCGTCATCAGCATCAGCACATCTCCGTGCCGTTCGCGTCTTCGCCGGTTTGCCACTATGTAGTGGGCTGTTTGCCGCTTTCTTAGAGGGCGCTGCCCTTTCCCCGACATTAGCAGAGGCCACACCATCTCCAGGGTTTCCCCGCCTCTCGCCACTTGCGTCGCGCACTCTCTCCGTTCCACAACCGATCGAGACAGATGTGTCAACGACGCCGATGCTGGTGCCACTACCACTGTTGGACCCAGCAGAGCCTCGAACACGTATTTGGTTGTCTTCTACGTCCTCCTCGCCACATGATCGGTGGTGTCGGCGGCCGGCGATCTCGGAGAAGGAGCGGCGGGCGGAGGTGAACGTTTCACCACCATGTGTACCGCTGATGCACTAACCTGATGTTTAGCGCAGCCAATAGGTGAGCAGACGACGTAACTTCCAGCTGCAACAACAGTTGCTGGTGGTAATAGCGACTGCCGTTACAGCTGTCAAGGTTCCCGCTGCTATGTGTTGCCTGGCCGGCTGAAGTGAAAATGTCGATATTCGGATGATGATGGAGATAATGCTGAAGGTGTTTCGATGATGATGGAGATGATGCTGAAGGTGTTTCGATGATGATGGTGAAGCTGTTCCAATAATTATGATGCTGAATGAAGTAACTAATGAAAAAGGCTAAGTAAGCACAGCGATGATAATGATGACTAGGATGTTGAAGGTGAGGATGAAGATGAAACTGATGATGATGGTTATTATGGAGATGAAACTGACGATGATGGCGTTGAAGGTGATGATGCTGACTATGGAGTGCTGATGATAACGGAGGGTCGTAATGGCAAAAGAGTGCTGGCAGCTGATTATGCAGTTGAGAGGTGATGATGATGACAATAACTGTTCAGGCATACACTGCACGTATAGTTAATGCGCACCGAAGTTAGCAGCAAAGTTTCACGCTAATTGACTCTTTTGGTCTCAAAGGTTGCTAAGCTCGTGAATGTCTATGGATTTCTACATTAAATTCTAAATTTAGAGATACTTTCCAAGAGCCACACACGAACACGTCCGCACCGGTGAGAACGTAAACAAACACTGATTTTAATATTGTATATATATCACACAAGATATCGAAATAGTTCAAATTATTCAGATATATTATTAAAGAAAAACATACATCTGTTCACCATCCCATTGTGCTTTTCAAGCTATAAACTATTGATGTTAAACATATAAAATGCCTATGTTTTGCATGTTTGAATATATATATATATATATATATATATATGCGGGTATATTTAAGATGGACCCAAGCATCCGCGTCATATGCGATGTCGAGGGCACACCTAATCGCATGTGCTACCGTTTAAGAAAACAGGAAATAAAAATATGAAAGGTAGCTAAACCGTGGAGAGTCCAAAGCAGGAAAACAACGATGAGTGCAACCGCGTTATCGAAAATATCCTTGTAATAGAGTATATGATAGAGAGTTCAGCCACGCTTTAACTGAGCCAGTGTAACCAGTTTGACATCGCAGGCGCCAGTTTGACATCTCAACGCAGGACTTATCAAACCTAAGTTATCTAAGCAATATGCAGTACCTGGACGGCTAAGCGAGTGACAACTTTACGCACGCATGCTACTTCAATAAGCCTATTTGTGCTTACTTCAAACGAATAAACAATACTGTAAAACGGTTACTGTATTCATGTGTATTGTTGTATGCACATTCCATACAAAACGCATCTCAAAAGATGGGTACCACAGTAATCTTACCTGTACGCATACGGACCGAGCTCACGCACAATAGGCACTTTTCCAGCCACAAAGTCGTTATAATTGGTCAAGTTGAATACGTAGAGTAATTCGAAAGAATCAATTGGAGGATCCATGAATATCCTTCCCATTGTAGAATTTATCAGTATAGGCCCAGGTCGTTCCCGACGTATTTCATCCAAAGTCCAGACAAATATGCCTATGTCCAGAGCTATCAAAACAACTACAGCTTCTGCAATTTAGAAACCGAAAGCGTATGGTCAATGTAGGCAGACAATAGGCTACATTACAGTCACAGAAGATGGCAACATGACAATAAATATAACACTGGCTCGGTTAGAAGCACAAGGAGATCCTTCAATATATACCCTACACAAATATATGGGGTATATAGCACGGCAAGGCCTTGAGTATGGACGACTCCCCAACTAAGCTCATGAGGATTTCCATTTAAAGTAGCCAAAACTTCAGACTCATATACTGGCAACTTAATTTTTACTAAATGCGTATTTAGTAGTATCATTCACGCCACTTAGCGGGTGTGTACAAGTGGTTCCTGTAGTAGTTGCAGATAAATAATAATGAACCAATCAAAATAAATTTAAAAAATATAGTTTATTCATTTTGTAATATATATTTATTTTTTGGAGGAGGTATTAAATGCAGTTACGCATTATCGCTACGAGTCTCTATCTCTAGCAGTGTGGGACTCGACCCCAACGGTTGGATGTTACTCCGTTGAGACTCATACTCACTAAACGCACCTCCCCCCTTAAGCTACACTCGTTGATAGCCCAGATCTTCATAAAAAACAGTACTATGGACCATCAGGAGAAGTGGCGAGCGCCCCTTCAGATCAATTGGCTGGGGTCGCCCAGAGGATCCAGCATTTGTCTAACACCTGCACTTCTCTGTGGATGCTTTCGGGTGGAAGCCGCAGTTGTGCCTGTCTTTCTTTGAACTTTTCATGTTTCTCCTAGAGGACTTCTTTTGCTGTAGCTGCTTCCAGTTTCCAGGCCTGCCCACTGGAGACAATGTATTCTGTAAACTTTATTACGCAGGATTGAAGTGGATCGCTTATCTCGTGGTGTGGGTCTTCCTCCCTGGCACAATTCACTCGGACGAGTCTGCTTGCCCTTAACCGAGCAGCCTCCCAGGCCAAGCACTGTAGCAGTGTGTGACTTGGAGTGCCCTCATGTGCCTCTTGGGAGAATACGCACATCGGCCACGAAGCCTTTCCAATTCGGGACAAATACATGTTGAAGTTTCTGTGTTCTGTGAGGATTTGGGTGAGGTGATAGGTGAGGTCTCCCCCAGGCCTTTCTATTCATGCCTTGATGTCTGGCAGCAATACGCGCAGGGATCCTCCAGGACCCCCGGGGGGGGGGGATGGCGTCCCACTCCTCCTGCCATGTCTTAAATGTGTCGTTTTTCTCACTGTATTTTCCGTCTGGGTAGGGGCACCTAATTTCCATAATTGCTTCCTTTCGAGTGCCTTGAGATCCCAGGCGATCGACCCTGCCAGCACCAGAGCGCATTTGTGCTGATTGTGCGGTACCCCTGGATTACCCTTAAGGCTGCCACCCTCTGGGTCCTCCGTAGAACTTGTTTCGCTTTCTTTGTCTTAAGAGTTGCTCTCACCCAGACTGGCGCTCTAAATAATGCAATTAATTCCGCGACCGTCATTAGCAGTGCCCTTGTGCGGGCCCGGGGGCCATGGATGTTCGGCAGAACCTTGGCTATAGCACACACTGCCTTAGTTGCTTTTGTCGTTGCCTTTTTTATGTGGCTGAGGCCATTCATCGCAGTATCCAGTGTGACCCCGAGGTAGGGGACTTCCTTTACCATTTTATTATTCTCGCCGTCAAGCTGTAGAGTAAGCGGACAGATCCTCTTTCTCCCTATGAGGAGTACTGCTTCGCTCTTTTCAGGGGCCAGTCTAAGTCCCGCTGCTCTCATCCACTCTGACATCAGGTAAGCAGCTTTATTCATATTTAATTCTAGTGCGTCGGCAGTTTTAGCCTGCACGACTATCGCCAAATCGTCGGCATAGGCCACTGTGTCCACTCCTTTGGGCAGGCCTGTCAGACGTAGGACGTCGTCGTAAGCCAAATTCCAGACAAGTGGGCCAAGTATAGACGCCTGCGGGACCCTGCCGTGCCTGTATGGTGGAACTTCGTAGCGAATCCGCCCTACTTGCAACGCGTTGTATCGCAGTTAGTACTAACCGGTTCTTGCGGAAGCCGTATTGTGTGCCCAAAAGCAGGCCGCGTTCCTCTGCGGCCTCAGCTTTTCCTCAATTATGGCCTCTTATCTTTTTGCCAGCGCACTCAGCCGGCACATCGGCCAGTATCCCCCCTTCCCCTTGGGAATGAGGACGACTTCAGCACGCTTCCAAGATAGCGGAAAAGTGCCGCTTTTGAGCAGGACATTGAAAGAGTCCGATACTATCTCAGGGTGCTCCGTTAGGAGAAGTTTCACTGCCTCAGGGGGGAACCCCGTCTAATCCGGGGGCTTTTCCAGTCTTTTGCCTGTGAGCTGAGCGTAGAACCTCGTGCGGTGGAATACACGGAAACTCGCCCTCACATTCCAGCCTGGTAATGTTCTTATAAATAGCCCTTTCGAAAGGTGCGTGGGTCGGGAACAGCTTAGTTAGACCTGCCTTGGTTTGCTGTTCGTCCGAGAAAACAGGAGTATTTTTTTTATTCCCCCTGACTATCTTGTAAGGTTTCCCCAGGGATCGCCCTCCAGAAGCTTTCTATGGCTTCTAGCTTTGCTATCGACTCTGGCTTGCTTGAGTAAGGCCCGGTTTCGCTTATACTCTTGCAATGCTTGATTGCGTGCGTCTGCGTATCGTTGTTTCAGTTTGAGAGCAGGCTTCGCTTTGCAGCACTCTTTACGTTTGTCTGCGATCTCCTGCGTCCACCGATATTTAGGCGGGACGTTTCCTCGCCTGGGGTGAGCGCTGTTGGTACACGTAGTCTTCAACACCTCTACAAGAAGTGCTTGTAGATCGTCTGCAGTTATGTTGGGGCTGGATAGGGCTTTTCTTTTCCTCCCAAGTTCGTCCTTGAACCTGGACTCGTCTGTGAGTCTGAATCGCTTCTTAAGGGGAGGGACTGATCGAAGGTTTTGAATTCTCAGTCGAGTCTCAATGCAGTAATGGTCCCTCAGGTTTTCCTCGTCTACTAGAACCTTCCAGCTTATAGCTTTTAGCGCGAGATGTCGTTGCATAACGTGATATCCACGTAAGACTTGCTGACGTGGCGGTGGAAAGAAGCTTCTTTTCCGTCGTTTAATACTTGAAGATCGAGTGATGCTGCCCATTCTAGTATAGTGCTGCCCCTTTTATCGGCTCGAGGTGATCCCCAGACTTCTGACGCTGAGTCGAAATCCCTGGTTATTAGCACTCCGTTTCTGGTCTTCGTGTCGCGTATCGATTCTGCGAAGTCATCTAGGAAGCGCTCGAAATCTTCGTGCAAGCAGTTGGGGCTGCTGTAGGCAAAATATATTTTGCCGACCTATTTCACTTCGATTCAGCAAAATCCATTTCCGTATCCTCTCTCAAGCACCTGTAAATTCTGTTTAGTTATGAGCGCTGTCTCTAGCATAGGGTCTGTGTCACAGGTCTCTGATTCTTCGGTTTTTCCCCTGTTGGGTTCGCTAAGGGCCATCACATCAGTTTTTCTTCTCCACGCTATTTCTTCTATCATATCATGGACCGGCCTGCTTTATTGCACTTGGCCTGAATTATGATGATTTCGCTAATCAGTTTTGTGCGGAGGAGTCGCGCCGGGTCGAATCTCTAGCCGCGCCCTTGGGCCCCTGTGTCCTCTATTCGTAGAGCCCCTATAGGACATTAGCAACAGCCTGGCGTTTGGTCGTAGGCTCCTCGTTCTTCTTATTTGGCTCTACATGCCCTGTCTTGTCCCTGCTAGCTTGCCTCACAGCTTGGCGCGCCTGCATTTTAGTTTTAAGAAGTTTGAGATATTTGGGGCATGCTGCGGATCTAGCTATGTGGCCTTCGTCGTTGCATACGTAGCATTTAGGGAGTACTGCCTTACAGCCACGGGCTAGATGGTCCTCCTGCCCACAGCGATAGCATTTTTGCTTATCTGCCTTCTTGTTTTTACATGCCAAGGCCGTGTGCCCGATTTCATGGCAATTGTAGCACGTGGAAAGGGTTATCCATTCCTCGACTCTACAACTGCTTCCTCCGACGGTCACGATCTTATTCAGTAGGATTATGCGGGCTTCAGTCCTTAGTTAAGGTGACCAAGCACTGCCAACTGCCTCTGTTCTTAGTAGCCCTGGAAACTTCCGTGCGAATCCTGGTACACTCTTGAATTTTCAGTATCTTCTGAATACCCTGTTCTGTAGAAAGTGCCGTGAGTAACGGGCTGATTCCCCGAAGGACGACAGTTGCTGTGGGGCCGCTGTGCTGCCTAGTGTCGACCTCTCTGCCCGTCTTTTGTCTGAGGACGTCTACAAACGTTGTGCTGCTGCCTGGGCTTTTTTCTTCAACTCTTAGGATGATGCACCCTCCCTTACTAGTAAGGACTGTCCCTTTTACCCCGCTGTCCGCTGTGTTGACTAGTGGGATCCTAGTCTGATCTCAACAGAAATATATTCCTTCTGCCCTCTCCGCGAAGTTGCCTCAACATCGCGTTGGCGCGGCACACGTCCTTCTCGGGTGATGTCGACTTTACACCCTATCTTCTTACAGCATGCCTATATTGTATTCCTTCTGGTGGGTCCTCCCCATTCTGGAGAAATGTACGAAGCCATTGGGTTCTGAGAGCCAATGTTGTGTCCTTTTTCTAACGTCTTGTGAAGAGCTGCTAAGAAGCCAAGTGGCGTTTCCTCTAGGCCGACAGCACCCACCACTAGTATGCTTGTCAATAAAGCAGACGCCTCAGCATCCTGCTCCTCTTCAGGTTCGGTTTCATCTGGGTTTTTTAGCTCGAGCTGGGCGCTATTTCTGGGAATTGCGACTCCTCCTGCCCATAGCCTTTTCCGCCATTGGAAATTGTTCTGTAAGTTTCTTGAGCAGAGCCTTGTCCTAATAAGCATTACCCTGATTCCACGTGAGGTAGTTATGTTGTCCGTAATGAGACCAGTAGTCTTGTACATAGATAGCAGCCACGCCTCCTTGATGAGGTCTATTAGACCTTCGAGTGTTGCCGTTTCGGCCATCTGCTCTTCGAGGTGTTTCGTCTTGACTATCTCTATCTGTTCCTTTTCTAGCTTTTTCTGACAGGCTTTGCATCGTAGCTCTGCCGCGGGTGCGGTGCTCAATGAGGGCCGTGCCTCTTTCTGGGCAGCTAGTCTCTGCAACTCAAAGGCGAGAGCCGCGGCTTTATAACTCTCAGCTTCCATCGTGAGGTTTTGCACGTATTCCCCTTTTACCTTCCCATACCGAGGCGTGTGATAGCGGCCTTAATATCCACCTGGGTGGTTTTGTGCTTATGTTTTAATTGACGTTGCTCTTAAGCTGTCAAATGTAAAAAACAGCCTGACCTCACGGCGCCAAACCGTACACTGTCACAATGTGTCAACACAGTGTATGGTTGCCGTGTATGCGTGTATGTAGTAGCACTAATTAATATATTGTAACGTTGTTGTGTTACGCTAAGTCAGCTTGGGGATGTAGACTCATCCGGACGGATACTACAGCCCGAGGGACTCAGGAACGATGAATGACGATACGCAGCATACGGTCTAATGCAAAGCACGGCCGAGCAACGGATGGTTATCAAGCCATGCAGCTCGGTCTATTTATTGGTTCACGAGGCACCGCGGCGTGCTGACACGCCAAAGGGTATCAGAACCCGCTCTCAAATCGGTCGAAATTTACAGTGGTTTGTGTTTGTTTCGTATACGAATACAGGTTAAGTGACTGTTTTACTTGGACTGCCGATCATAGGTCAACCCTCTCCCGATGTCGGCCGATGATCGTTTGGACGGCGGATGAAGTTGGGGTTTCGGCGCGAAAGGCTGTGGTTGGTTGAGACATGTATCGGTCGGTGAACGTTAGACGCTGTGGCCGTTGGGCGCTGTGGCCGTTGGACGTGGTCGGTTAGAGTAGATTTGAATTGCGCTGTGATGCACACAGTGACTTTGTCACACTGCCCCCCCCCTCAGAATTGGCTCGTCCCGAGCCAACAGTGGAGGTCTGTCGCGTGTCAGCGGACAAGGCGGTTTGTTGAGCTTGGAAGTTGGTCTGGAAAGGTCGGCAGTTCACGTACGTTGTTGATCGCCGGGAAGGCCGCTGTCGTCCGATGTGTCGCTCGGATGGTTTGGGTTGTAGGTTTGAATGACGGCTTACGGGATACGGTCGTATTGTCGGTGACTGCAGGCTTGTTGCCACTTGGTACCTCTCTCGTCTGGGTAGAGTAGTAGTGTGGAACAGAGTCGGCACGGGCGTGTACTCCCGCGCGGTGGAAACCCTCGTTTCCAATTCTTACACTTTTCCAGGCGATGTCCTGGATAGTTCACCAGTTGCAGAAGAAAAGGCCGTAGGCGTCGTGACGCTCGTAAAAAAAATATGAGGTCCGTTGGACGAGGTCGGTCGGTTGTACGATGAGGACGGTTGTATGTTGCGGATGGTCGGTGTTTAACGCCAGTAGGACGGCAAATTGTTCAACTGCGTCTAGTTCTGCGCCACTTGCCCGGGCGATTTATACGCTTTTAAACCGGGCACGAATGAACGCTGGTCGTGTTTCGGTCTTGTTTTGTGCAACTTACCCGGGCGGCTTGTACGCTTTTAAACCGGGTAAGGTCGAACGATGGTACTATGTCTTGAACTCTGTCGTTCGTGGTCGGGTAGGTCGGGGTTGATCGCTTGTCGGAGTCACCGACTTGGCGCACTGGAGTGTATATGAGCACTAAGTCGCTCACCTTGAATGTCGGTTCACGTCTTTTCTGGTTGTAGCGGTCCTTGTTCGTTGCATTGGCGCGGTCCGCTAATGAAATCGCCAGGTCTCTTACTTCTTCGGTGTTGATGATGAGACGGTCTACGCAGTCGTGGAGTGGGAGGTTGGTCGTCGTCCGATGTGATCCGTGCGTCGTGTCGTCATGCCCAGCTGGGCAGATAGAACTGTCGCTCGTCTGGAAATCTTTGGTTGTCCATGATGGCTGAAGTGGCGGTCGGCGGTAGAGGCTGCTGGATGCGAGTCTGGATCTGTTAAGCTGGCTGGACGGGAGTCTGGAACGGTTGACGCGGTTGGTCGTGAGTCTGAAACGGTTGACGCGGTTGGTCGTGAGTCTGGAACGGTTGACGTGGTTGGGCGGGGGTCTAGGTATGTGGATTGGTGTTGATTCTCTTGGTCGCGTTTCGTGTGCTGTTTCGTCGTCGTCCATTGTCGCTTCGGTTGGTACGCCGTCCGTTGGTAGAGATCGAAGCATCTCAACCAAATGTAGCGTTGCTCATTGGCATCGTCCGTTGTCGCCTCGGTTGGTTCGCCGTCCGGTGGTAGAGAGAGATCGAGGCATCTCCACCAAATGTAACGTTGTTGTGTTACGCTAAGTCAGCTTGGGGATGTAGACTCATCCGGACGGATACTACAGCCCGAGGGACTCAGGAACGATGAATGACGATACGCAGCATACGGTCTAATGCAAAGCACGGCCGAGCAACGGATGGTTATCAAGCCATGCTGCTCGGTCTATTTATTGGTTCACGAGGCACCGCGGCGTGCTGACACCCCAAAGGGTATCAGAACCCGCTCTCAAATCGGTCGAAATTTACAGTGGTTTGTGTTTGTTTCGTATACGAATACAGGTTAAGTGACTGTTTTACTTGGACTGCCGATCATAGGTCAACCCTCTCCCGATGTCGGCCGATGATCGTTTGGACGGCGGATGAAGTTGGGGTTTCGGCGCGAAAGGCTGTGGTTGGTTGAGACATGTATCGGTCGGTGAACGTTGGACGCTGTGGCCGTTGGGCGCTGTGGCCGTTGGACGTGGTCGGTTAGAGTAGATTTGAATTGCGCTGTGATGCACACAGTGACTTCGTCACAATATTATATGGTAGGTAGGCTACGCTACCGGGCGGATAGTACAAGTAATACAAGTACCAGTGCCGCCCCCCTGATATCTAGTGAGATACAGGTACCACAACAATATATTAATTTTACCAGTATATAATGCACATGGGACGTGTTACAAGATACGATCAGCACAGGCCACCCTTGTTACTACACGCAAGCCGGTCTCTCGTTCGCAGCTGTTAACATATGGTCGGCACGCCACACAGAGCGCTACGTACATATATAAATATATATATGTATGTCACTACTCCGTGCGCGTTGACCGGCGCATATGCACACGCGCTGGCGAACGCGAAGTCTGCCTACGTGCCCTGCACTTTATCTCGCACCTGTATGTGGGGCAGACGTCACCCGAACGTTGGTCCGGGCGGGCGCCTGCACGTTGTCGATGTGCAAGTGCACGTCAACTTCTCCCACAACACTCTCCCTCTTGGATGCCACTCACTGCCACGAGGTCGCGTGGCGACCGAGATGGCCGGCTATCCAAGATGGCCGCGGTAGCGGCGGCGACTACAATGCTATATATGTACCCCTAGGGATACATACATATACATTAGCAATCGCCATAGACAGAAACGAGGCGATTTTTTGGTGTTTGGTGGTGACCAAAAACGCCGGATCTGCCTATCTGATAATACACTAATATACTGGGCACCAACTGCACACACGCACAACACTGCACAACACTTAAAACACTGGGTTTCTACCTCGGCAGTATCCGACCGGTTGGTCGGTTCGCCGCCGATGTTGACACACTGTATCGAATGCACAATTCCACAAAACTCGAAATTTTCGACGAATTGTTGGCAGCGGTGTGCTGGTGGGGTTGCACTAGGTCGACACCTTGCTGGCACGATGGTCTGTGCGCTCCCGGTCAATTTTGCCGATATTGTTAGCGAACAACACCGATTGACCGGGAGCGAGCGAAGATGCGACCGTCCGCTGTGGCGGCCGGAGGCAGACTTATGTTTTAGTGCCTTGATGTGTTCTGTAACTGCTTCTAGGTCTTCAAGACCTGTGTCCTCCTTGTTTGGAGTGGGCTTCTTTTCCTCGGAAGATTTCCTCGCAGCCTTGGTCCTGCTGGTCGTGCGGGTTTGGCTGCTTTCAGCCTTCTTTGGGTCTTCTGGCGTGGTTGCCATCAGTCTCTTTCGTTTCCTCTTGCGCTTGCCGCATCTCTGTAGTCGTCGTCGCCCTCGATATCGTTCTCTGAGTCAGTATCCAGGTCCGTGGCAGGTTCAGCCTTTGCCATCTTGTTAGCCTTAATTTCAGCTGCCTCCGTCTGCTGTACCCGTTCAGAAGAATCTCCATCAGAGGACTCGCCTGATCCCCTAAACGGGTCCATATATATGTATATTTTTCCTTCCCCTTTCTTCTCTCTTTTCTTCTCTATTATTTTTTTTTGTTTATGTATTATTATTATTTTCTTCTCCGTTGAGTAAAACTGATCTGTGTTAGGTTCAAAAGATAATTCGACATCATATAATAAAAAAAGGGAGGAGAAAAAGAGGAAAGTATACATATATTTACAGGGGCTCGGCTAAATACGGACTAAACGTTATTGTAATTTATATCAAAATAGAAATGTTTTACGTGCCGTTAGGGACACTCCTAAGGAACAGTTTTGTTCAATGTAGCCACCATCAGCAGCAATAACAATTTCCATTCTGGCACGAAAGCGCCCTTAGGCTTTCGTCAAAGTTAGCGAAGTGAGATTCTTGAACGGCTTGACAATAGTTTTGCGTAGCGCTTCTGTGTCTGCAGGTCGAGACTTGTAAGATTCTCGCTCAACAACGTCTCACGCATAGAAGTCCGGGGGATTCAAGTCAGACCTGCTATGGGGCCACATCATCTTGTCCCAGAATGCTGTCATGTTGTCTCGGAGCCCATCCTGGACGAGATTGCTAGTGTGGACGGGAGCGTCGTCTTATTGAAAGACATATTGTCTTCTACTGGATACTATCAATCCATGGATCTAGCCACCCTTCGCAGAACACGTAAATACACTTCTTTTATTACGGTTATGTGTTTACCAAAAAAGTGTGGGGGCATTGCGTCTATTTCATTCGACACAACACTCAAGACGTGCACATTGGCAGTATGTTTGGTTCTATGCACGATTGGTACATCTTCAGGGTCCTCTGCGGGCAACTATTCATTTCTTGGATTATGTTTTTGGACAATGGTGAACATTTTTTCGTTAGAGCAGGATCAGAGATGTCTTGCCGTTTCGTGTCTCAAAGACGTGAGGATAAGATGGCTTAAATAAATTATCCTCTTGATTTTTGCGGCCTCAGACAACATCTGTCTGACTTTGTACATGTAAGCCTTGTAAGCGCAGCTATTCGATGATAATCCGACGAATAGAATAGACACTTATATTGAATTTAATCGGCAAACGGCGCATCGATAGACTTGGATTTTTAAAAACGCAGTTTTGCATCATTTGGTTACTTTTGGCGTCCTCACTTCTTGACGGCGGTTGTGAATCTCCCTTCCAGGTGTTGCACCACCTCGCCCTGTCTCTTCTGCATCTCTGTAGCGTCGGACAATGTCGTAGACCGTTGTTCTTTTAAATCCAGGGATGTTGATTCGGCTGTTGTCCGGCACGGAGCAATTGAATAACGGTTGCCCGTCGTTCATATTCTTTATCCACGTTGCGCCGGCCGTCCATGATGACGATGCGTTTCGCTCTATCGAGCGACGCAAGTATTTAAGCTTAAGCGGTAACTTATTCAACTTAAACGGTACCACGCAGGTTGTGACCGCATAAACCGAATGGTAAGCACAAACCACCGCTGAGGTAATTTTTGGTTGTGTCAGCGGAAGTCAAGTTCCTCTTTCGTACAATTCAAGACGACGGTGAGCATGTACATTTTACCGTCTGTTTAGTAGGGTGCTTTAATTAGTGGTTGCCCCCACCAGGACCAAAAACGATTGTACTTCATTAAAGCAAAAGCTCTACACGATACCGGCTACATCGAGGAAGCACTGCGGTCTAAAAATGATTTTAAGCACTTCCCGTCTGGGACCTTTACTGCTACCGATGTAAGCATATTAGGAGCGAATGTATAGGTTCTTACAAAAATGTTTTTATTATAATTAAACATTTTAATCGGTAACGATTCTAACAGTAGCATTATAGTTATGCTCCAATAAATGTGTCGATACAAAAACTTACAAGTCGAATAGATTGTAAACAAATATCACACCCTAACCTTTTAGATACCCTTTAAATAAATAGGGAAGCAAACGGTGCAAATGTCGAGGCGACGTTAACACCATCTTAGATTACTGTAAGAAGCTTGCGGGTGAAAAAGTCACAGTTGACTGCACTAGAAATATTACGTGCACCAACAGTAACAACAAGTAAAAGTGACTCTTGGCTCTGACCCGTAGAGGAATGCTACCCATTAAAGCCTAAAAGAAACAGATCGCGGATTCTTGCCCACTGCACAATCTATCACAGGAGATCTACGGGAGAAAAAGGGGGACCAGCGCCGACAATTGGATCTTAATAAGCACAACACCCCCACGTCTTTTTTATGCAGAGGAGTAACTGGAAATGCGGTTTGTACACAGGGACACTACTGCAGGAAATTTGTCTGCAAGAGTAGCCCGGTAGTGGAGGACTCCAACCCACTAAAAACTACTTATCTCCCCATGCTCCCAGCCGACCTGCATGTGCAAATATTTTCAAGAATCAGGAAGGGTGTGGATCTACTTGTGGCTAGCTTTTCCCCAGTAGGCCTAACAAGTGTGTATAAGTCGATTATTTGCGATTAATTTTGCCGTAAGTATGTTCTTGAAAAGTTTCATCACTTAACAATAACTCCCGCATTAGCTTTCAGATGCTGCGCAGGTCCGCCCCCGGCGAGTTTGGTATTGGTCCTGGTAAAAGCGTAGCGCATGGACACCTCATAATCGTGTGTTCTGGGGTGTCCTCAAGTCCATCGCCGCGGTGAGCGCACGTGGGCTGCAAGCCTTCCCAATCTTGAACAGGTAGGACTGGAAGTCCTCGTGTCCCGTCATGACCTGGATGGCGTGGAATGTTAGTTCTCCCCCAAACCCCCCATCCACAAGTTTGCTTTTGCATTGCTTTGTATGACGGACTCCATAAATGCAAACGTGCGACGGCAGGGATCGAACCCTCGCACTTATGTGTCTTCTCTGGCGCAAATCTAGGGCTCGACACCAGTTCTCCCCCAGGCCGAGTTAACCATTCTTTGATGATTGGTATAAGAATCCGGAGAGTGGCATCAAGAGCACCCTTTACTAGGCCGTTCCACTCCTTCTGCCATAAAGCGATGCTCCGTTGACGCTTGTTTTTCCTTTTGAGTGCAGGGGTCTTTCCACCGTCGGCGGCGCCATTTCGCCTTCAGACCTCAGAAAACCGTTTCGGCAACTAGAAGCGCCGCCTCTGTGCTCACCATCTGGTACGCCATGATCACCCTGAGGGCTCGGACCCGTTGAATCCGGCGCAGGCAACTTCGGAGTATCTTGCCGTGTTTGCTATATTGATATTCTTTGTTACTGAGGTGCAGATGAAGCGCGGGGCCTTTTCCTCCGGCCCACCAGAAGAATTGCCTCGCTCTTGGTGGGGGTTGAAACAAGCCCTGCTTCTCGCATTCAGCACGCGACATTGGTGATTGCCTCCTTCGCACGCCTCTCCAGCAGCTCCGGTGTCCAGGCCTGGAAGGTGAAGATGGGTTCTCGGCGTAGACAAGAAGCTCGGCTTTGGGGGCAAGGTCACTCAGCCGCAGCACGTCGTCGTAAGCTATCCATAGCAGAGGACCAGGTATCGAGCCCTGTGGCACCCCTGCAGTTATATTAAATATCATTTCTTGGGACTCGATAGTCCGGCCATGCAGGTAGGCAAAACGGTTTTTTCCTGCTAAGGGTCTTAAGTATGACTCCTCACGGGAGACTGTTAAAAGCATTTTTTACGTCGAGCAAAACGGCCACGAATAGATTCCGTCTTCTTGGCGAAGACCTGCAGAGGAGCTCAGCCTTCGATTGAAACCACTGAATTGTGCCAATTGTCGAGCGCCCTTTTCGAAATCCGTATTAGGAGTCAAATAGAAGGCCGTTTTCCTTCGCGATGCCTCAGAGGCGTGCCTCCACGATGGACTTAAAACCTTTACCCAGAGATCCAAGTAAACGTATAAGGCGTTATGAGGTAGGGCCTTTTGGGATCAGAACGAGATCTGCAGCCTTCCACTCGGTAGGGAACAATCCCAGGCGGAACATCTTCGTCGCCGCAGCCGCAACCGCTTCCGGACATTGAGTAGCTTTCTCGGCTCGAGGCATTCCGACGCCTCGCGTACCTCCTGCAGTGTTACTGCCGGAGGTTGCTCTTCTTCTGCCCCTAGGACCCCCTCGTAGGGGGCGCGGTCAAGAGGAGGGTGCTGTGGAAACAACGGTGAAATCGCATTCTTGGTGGGCTCGGGCGTTAGGTTTGCCCTCCTCTTAAGGGCAAGAAATCCTCGTACTAGCTCATTTGGGCAGCCCAGGAATCGTTCTCCAGCTCTTCGAGAAAGGCTCTTCAGGAGCGCTTCAGTCTCGACAAAGTTCAACGCGTCAGGTCAATGACCGATATTTTTAAAGATCATATTTGATAATGAACAACGTGAGATTTTTAACTATCACGTACATTATGTTTAAAATCGTTGTCTTAAAACCGCCCTGATCTAATATACGCCCTCCAGAAAAACCTAGTTTTTAGCAACCACTGACTGTAGACTTGGCAATGACTCTCCCCCTGGCTCCTGCTACAAAATGCATTGCTAAAAACTTGACCTCCTTGTCTACGCCGGCGACTTATCATCGGATACCAATTCAGCTGGACAACCGCGCAAGCGAGACAATGGTTAATGTTTCGGACAAGGCTCGCTAAACTCCATTAAAAGTGGAGCGCTATTTTTGGTGAACCGAAAACGAGGCTCTTCACCTCTGGCTGAACAGCACGACAATCAGGAAAAATAAATTTCCAACGAACAACGATTGGACTTTATACGGCGTGTGTATGTGGTCCCCTACCTTAGATAATTACTTCAGAAAGCCAGAAAAAATATTTTACTATAATTTTTTAAATAGGACTTCCACGAAATCCGCAATTTGTGCTGCTATTTGTACTAGGGGGGACCATTTTGGCTACGCACATTTATGTTGAAACAACAAACACAGGACATTGTTTATAATATTTACATTTCACAAACCGCAACTTATTTTAATAAAAATAAAGTCAGTTAGCACTTGTACCGCAATTCGGTAGTAGTATTTAAAATAGTCAATGATAAATTTAGGCTTCTGTAGTTAGCGTTTTTAGTTCTCAGTCTTTTGACCACTCGACAGGAAGGCATGTTATTAACATTACTTGTCCTGGCCATTTTTTACTATATTGTGTTACCATTTCTAAGATTATTTAAGCAATGTTCACAAAAGATGTAAATACCTTTTAATAGTTTAAAATACACCTGTAAGGGTGACATTCAACTCTATACTGCAATTTTAAAGTAAAGTTATCACAATATATATCTATAATTGATTCACCTTTCGGCATAATTAATTACATTACACGTGTTCATTAAGTCTGAAAAACGGCATTTGTTCCCGTTAATCATGGGAATATATGCCTCTACCCTTCAAGCTAAGCTTTTTGCTTTCTTTAGGGGGCCCCCAAATCTGAAGTGTATAGCCTTTGTCGTCGATACGCTAATCGTTAAACCACTGTGTTCGCTGTATGTGTCCAACATCCTCAGAGACCTTTCTAGATAAATAAACACTACTATATACTACAATGTCATCTGTATAGAGAGTTATGCAACCGCAGGGGTAGTCGTCATTAATAAGACCCCGTAGATCACTAGGTAAGACTAAGGAAAAAAGCGGGTTTTGATTATCGCCCTAGAGACGGCCAGTAGCTTGCAGGAATTTCTGAATACCGTCATCTAGGATGACCGTATTTGTTTTCAGGATGCCTACCTGTATTCACAAAATGCGCGGCCCCGTAGCTTCTCTGTGACAATCTCCCTGGGAGCAGTGCCAAACGCCGCCTTGCAATCTACAAATACAGCGTAACGTGCTTGCTGCTTGACGGTGAGCGAGTGCCTCACATCGTCTAAAAGGTCGGTGAGAGTGCGGCCATTGTCGAACCTCTGGCGCGAAATCCATGCTGTTCCCGAGGGATAATTTCTCGTGTCTCGGGATAGGAGCTATGCCGATGTGCCCGGAGACATGATACATTTTTGATTATGCAGCTTTTGTAATACATCGCCAAAAGGGTGGGCAGACCGTTTTTTTTTGTCTTTGAGGATGACCTTTAGCAAGCATCTGGACCAGGTTTCTTGAATTTTACCTGTTTCCAAACACTTGCTAAGAAATGCCGTTAACAGGAGTTTTAAAAAGACCGCCGCTTTTATATGTTTATTCCAAACAAGGTCGGGTTCAAAGGCCTTTCTTTTTTCAACTTTTCAGTCGCACCTTGGACTTCCATACGAAATAATCCCGCATCTATCTGCCGAGATAGCAGACGCTCGTATTCGACTGATAATTCTCATTATACCAGAAAAATCTCAGGTGTGCTATCTGTCATTTAAATTTAGTCCAAAGAGTGCTAGCGCAGACGACCAGAGACAACTGGACAACCAGAGAACATCTCCCTGAACCTGGCGCGGATCATGCCTAGGGTCGGTGGGGTGGCTGAGGTGAAAAGAAGGCTCCTGGCCTCGGTGGCCGAATCAACGGCGCTATACGAAGCCCCAGTCTGGGGGGACATGGCAATGCGGACGGCGAAAAATAGGGGGGCACTAAGGTCGACCCAACGAACGCTGGCAATCAGGGTAAGCCGGGCGTATCGAACAGTCTCGATCGAAGCTCTCCTGGTCCTAGCCAAAATGCTGCCATGGGACCTCCTAGTGGCTGAACGAAGTAAAATGTATCTAGACGAAGGTCTGGATCTCACCAGGGCCAGGAGTGCCACCATATCGGCCTGGCATGAGGAATGGGCGCAGGTAAGACCCGGTGTGACCACAGGGAGCTGGACCAAGAGTCTGATACCGGACCTCAGGGTATGGTATGACCGCCGACACGGGGAGCTTTCCTACTGGACGACTCAGGTTCTGACCGGACACGGCCAGTTCCAGAGCTACCTGTCAAGGATCAAGAAGGCCATCAGCGATATCTGCGTACTGTGCGACTCTGGAGAAACGGACAACGTAGAGCATACTGTTCTGCGGTGTGATGCTCTCAGGGAAGCACGGGACGCAGCACCAACCGCTGTGAGGGGCCGACCCATCAAGGAGGTGGTCTCCCATATGATGACTTCGGCGGAGGCATGGAGGTAGGCGACGAACTTGTTCGACGCTGTTTTGACACTCAAGACAGCCAAGGAAACGGCCAGGCGGGAGAGGTTTGAGCGGATCTCTCGGGAGAGTGGTCGAGACGAGGAGCCGAGGGAGGGGGGAGGGGGTGGGGAGCAGCCAGGCCCTCATGGTCTCGACGCACCCTCACAGGACGGATTACAAAATGGCATCCCCCTATCCAACCGCAGGTAGACATGCGGGATGATAGTCAGGGATAGAGCTGATTGAAGGAGAACGGTAGGGACGCCTCTCCCACGGTTTTGATGTAATGCCAAAGTAATACCGAGCCTGGGGGGGGTGGGGAGGAATCCGGGTTTAGTGGGTTTGCGAGTCTCACACTAGTCACGCAGGCTGCTAGTGGCGCATGTGCATCATGCATTACCGAAACCTCCCAGAAAAAAAAAAAAAACCAGAGAACATAAAATGCCTTCTAAGGGCGTAGTGACGCGCAAACCTAGCCTTTAAAATCACACAATGTTCTTTTCGTTAGAGAACGAAAAATTCTTAAAGTCTATCAGCGGTCAACAAAAGCCATGGCGTCTACAATAAAAGTAGCTCATCTCTGGATATTCTGGGGACAATATGAGGGCTTGAATAACATAAGCTCTCACACGATAGAAATATATCGGAGAGCAGACCTGGCGACATATCTTGGAGATAGTTGGGATGCCACGCGCAAATTTCCATGCATAACTTATTTACGTCGACGTGTTTCAATAGCCGGTTATATTCAATGTCGTCTTCAGGACCTGAGTAGAAGAATTTATCGATTTATTTTATTACGATGGGGACACAGTCAGTGCTACACCTCAGTAAGACGACGAAGTAATTTATTCCGTACACAATAAACAACTTCAGCATATTCATTTATCGTATGGTCTCACGGAAAACATTTAAATATTGATTATAAAACAACGAATTATGGTGTTACATATTAGACATATTTTACCAAATAATTGCGGATAACAATAAACAACAGAACCCTGTGACAGCAGGAGTGACCAAGTACAGAACCCAAGCTATGCTACCTTTTTCTAATGCGTTACATGTACGCTTCTGTTATGTTCAAATACCTAACGAGATGCTCACACTCGGTATAGAGCCTGCGCTTAAGCACAAGGGAAATCAATAGAAGTATTCCGCACTAACTACTCTGAACACGTTGCCACTGAATTCGAATTCAAATACGTCTGGACAACAAACAATTGTCAGAATAAATAGGATCACTTGACGGAAAGGGCTCTTAGTATATCCATACATTCAGATAAAACGTAACTGAATAGACAGGATAAGGGAACTATCACTCTTTGTAGTTCCCAGGCTCTGACAGGGCACGAAACTTTCAGACGTACTTACGCAGAAGTAAAGGCCCCGTCCTACTGCAGCAATGAGATCAAGAACATCATAGAGCACACAATATTGCGTTGTCTAATCAGAGGGAGCAACGCGCACTTCTAAAGTTTTTATTTAGTACAACGGCACGATATTCCCACAGCAAAGTATAGGACCTCAGTAGTATTGAAGACATGCACGTGTTATTATAAAGAAACAATCTGTTTATATTATAATCGCATTGTTCTATTGAGCGTCAATAGGTGATCTTTGAGATTACCTCATTATGATACTAGGCGCCCTTCTTTAGGAGCACACTAAGGTTATAGCCCATAGACGGAAAATATTTAAAATACAAAAAAATGAACAAATTACTAGGATATAAGTTAAGTTCAGCTCTTTTCGCCATTTCAGGCATATGGCTTTAGGCTCAGCAGTGAAACTGTGTGTATTGAGGTGAGACTTCCATATTGAGCGAACATAGTTAGTTGTCATTTTCCATTTCAACCATTTAGTGCAAGGTTAACGTACCGGCCATGATAATTTGCGTAGAGTTTAGTTTCATGGCAAAAATCAGGTACAGCGGCTGACGAAAACTAGTTCACCTGAAAGTGCACACTGTCAAGAGCAGTCAGTTGTATCCGTAGATGGCGCACGACCTACGACAACAGCGTAAAACGACCTTGCATAACATCGTTGTTACGATACTTTAATATTATCAAATGTAGAGGTTGCTTGCAGGGCACTCCTTTAGGTTCAATGTCACTTCTATTTGTTCGGTATTCTCACAAAATAGTGATTGCAAGAACGCCTTGCAATATACTGGGGTTTTATTTTGGCAACTAAAAAATGACTAAATTGTGAATTGAGTTGACCAGCGCCACCTGAAACGTTTATATTAAACTGGTTTTATAGTAATATCAGAGAAATAACGAAGCCCGCTAGATTTGTAAAACACGATTCATCGGTAACATGCACTTTGGTAAACCGTCAGGAAACAACGTCATTAGTAGATCAACAATTCGTTTATTTAAAGCAAGGCCTTCATACAGACAGCACGCATACTAACGATGATCATTACCCGATTATTCCAGCCGGGACCAATCAGCCCGACTTCAGGCAGTTTTGGCAGTTTGCCGACCAAATCCAGGGCTATGGCTCCATGCCCTCCTGGAATTAGGCGCTTCAGTGGTCGAGCCTTGTTCGTGTGGTTGCGGAAACCCCGTCAGTGTTGTAGGATGCAACGGTTTATCATGCACGCGGCAATGAAAAATGTTCTTGCATCGCTTCGCATTACGACGTTTTTTTGCGTCAGGGAGCCCAGAAGGGGGACGACATATTACTTTATACGAAAATCCCTATCCTCAATTGCAGCGCATCTCGGCTCAGCTTCGCAGCCAATCAAATTTAGCTGATAAAAATATGCAAGTATTTAACCCTAAGCGGCAACCTGAGCGTCATTATTCTGGCCCAGAGGGTCGAAGCCCTTAGGGCAATTGCGGCTTACCGGACGGCTAGCGTAAGGGCAGCCCTCGTTCTTGCTAGGGCGGTCCCCTGGAACCTGAAAGCACCCGAAAGCCGCCTATAGGGGAACCCCCAGCGCAAAAAGGGCTAGGAACATCGGGCGCACAATCGACTTATGGCATGAGGAATGGGTCGGCTTACAAGGGGATGCCGCAGGCGCCAGTCTCCGCACCCTAATTCCGAACATCAAAGACTGGCTGACTCGATCGGGACGCGAACTCACCTTCTACTCGACCCAGATCCTGACAGGTCACGGCGACTTGCTGTCCTACCTGTTAAAAATCGGGAAGGTTACCGGCCCTAATTGCACTACTGCGGTTATGGATCAGAGGATATCCCAGAACACACTATTCTGAAGTGCCCTGCATAGGCGGAGCAGTGAGTAACCCTACGGCTTTTATTAAAAACTCAAATTTTTTACCTACACGACATCCGCCAAAAAAAATGGAAACACTCGTACGGGAACATATATCCATTCCATCCAACTCATTCGCCAGGAGCAGTAGATTGGCGCTCCCCCCCCAGACTGTTTAGTGAGATGCGCAAGCAGTTCCCTGTCAAATCAGAGGACGGGGACATGACTGATCTCGCATGTTTCTACCTAAATATACCTAAGGAAGCCAAAATTGTGACACATAATTTAAATTGTCAGAAGTCTCATATTATGCTAACCCCAATAATAAATATTTAAGAAAACATTTTTTGTACTTATTTTATATATCTAGCGCGTAATGATACGTTTTTTTTTTCAAATGTGCAACATTTGCTCTTCATATTACAATTTGCAATGTGCTAACTAACAACATCTAGTTTCATTTTGTCTGCCGAGCTTAGCAATACTTCATCTAGTCAGTTAAGTGCATGTTTAGAAGCGTACACATGCTTTTGCACACGTGGCCCACGTGCATCGGCAGTTTGGGTATCTCTTTTTGTTCACACACACATTCATTCATGCCTCCCGCTGACCATCCCCATACGGCAGCAGCAGCACCATCGTTGTCGTGGCAGCGGCGGTGGTCGCCAGGAGTTTCTATTCGAGGAGAGAAATTATGTCAGTGTCACTTAGCGTTGCGATGCGTTACTTTGAATTTCACACCCGGTTTCCGTTTCTTTAGGAAGGAAGAAAATAAGTACGGATTCGGCGTATAGCTGACGAAAAGGAATTATTTTGAGTGTTTGCATCAGGGGAGCCGCACTAGTTATGGCGCTAACACCGGCGATTAGTCGCACCGCTTTTTTTGCAAGATCATCAGGTTTCAGTATAGTAGAGAAGGTTCCACCAAACACGACGATTGCGTATCTAAAATAAGCTTCAATAAGTGCTTTATATAATTCTAGTTTGAATTTGGTCGTAGCAGACGAACGTATTTGACTGAGGACTGCAATGCCTTTTCGGATTTTGCGGGCGGTGTGGTCTACGTGTAAGTTCCATGTTAAATTACTGCTTATTATCACTCCAAGATATTTAATTGTGTCTGTTTTTTGTATAAATGGGCGGTTGCATGTTGTGTTTGGTTTATAAAGCAGCCTATTCCCGAGCTGCCCGCGTGATATTGCTCAGCTCAGTGACATGCTCCATGTGTCCAATACTGCCAAACGTTATATATACGCTCCCCAATATGAGGGGCGTCCACTACTGCAACACCCTATGTATATATGGACTCCAGCATGAGGGGCGTCCACTATTACTTCCAGTCCAAACGAAGCGTTTTCTAGAGACTGTTCCTCCCCACCACGTCCTTACCATTTAAAATAATTTTCCAAGTTACTCAAACATCGACAGATAATTCAAACAAAAAGGCCGTATCTCCGTGTCGTTGCGTTTTAGATGTTATGGATTGTCCTTCGGGCGTTTTCCTTTGATATTTTCTCGGTTAGTGTTATTACGGGAGAGGTGTTAGAGATTTATGAATAAATAAGGAGTTTAATCATACATTTAGCGACTTTTGGTGAAACACTAAGTTCTTATTATTATCAATATACCTTTTATATTCTTATTTTTAGAGTATTTTTTATTTATCTATTGTAGATTGTATAGGACAACATGAGTGTGCAATCTACAAAATGTATGCTTGTCGGCAGCTAGTTTCTGCAACTCAAAGGTGAGAGCCGCGGCTTTCTCCTTCTAACTCTCAGCTTTCATCGTGAGGTCTTGCGTACGTGCGGCATTTGCATCGGCCTGCTTCCGGAGAATTGCTTTTTCCTCCCCCGTTTCCTTTTTGGATTTTTTTAGTTCCCATACTGCCTTATCTAGGCGTGTGATAGCGGCCTTAGTATCCACCTGGGTGGTTTTGTGCTTATCATTTAGTGCCTTGAGGTGTTCTGTAACTGCCTCTAGGTCTTATAGAGCTTTGTCCTCCTTGTTTGGAGTAGGCTTCTTTTCCTCAGAAGACTTCCTCGCAGCCTTGGTCCTGCTGGTCGTGCGGGCTTGGCTGTCCCCGTTCAGAAGAATCTCTATGAGAAGACTCGCCTGGACCCCTCTCTTGCATTCGAGACATTGGGGGGGCTTGGGTCGCTCACGACGAAACTGCTCACGGATGTCGGGAAAAGATTGGCGCTCGCTACAGGAGACAAGAGGGCGGGCGAGTATTTACTGCAACGTCTGTCATTAGATGTTCAGAAGGGGAATGTTGCTTCGGTGAGAGGTACCATGGCTAGGTGGACCAGCCCAAGTCTGGACCTAGTACCTTGAGTTATGCCCCAGCGGGCTGTGCACACGTTCTTACATCACAAATGTATATTTTGCTACACTTAAATAAATGATGATATATATATCTATAATTGAATCACCTTTCGGCATAATTAATTACATTACACATGTTCATTAAGTCTGAAAAACGGCATTCGTTCCCGTTAATCATGGGAATATATGCCTCTACCATTCAAGCTAAGCTTTTTGCTTTCTTTAAGGGTCCCCCAAATCTGAAGTGTATAGCCTTTGTCGTCGATACGTTAAACGTTAAACCACTGTGCTTGCTGTATGTGTCCAACATCCCTAGAGACCTTTCTAGATCAATAAACACTACTATATACCACAATGTCATCTGTATAGAGAGTTATACAAACGCAGGGGTAGTCGTCATTAATAAGACCCCGTAGGTCACTAGGTAAGACTGAAGAAAAAAGCGGGTTGAGATTATCGCCCTAGAGACGGCCGGTAGCTTGCAGGAATTTCTGAATACCGTCATCTAGGATGACCGTATTTGTTTTCAGGATGGCTACCTGTATTCACAAAATGCGTGGCCCCAGGCTTCTCTATGACAATCTCCCTGGGAGCAGTGCCAAACGCCGCCTTGCAATCCACAAATACAGCGTACTGTGCTTGCTGCTTGACGGTGAGCGAGTGCCTCACGTCGTCTAAAAGGTCGGTGAGAGTGCGGCCATTGTTGAACCTCTGGCGCGAAATCCACGCTGTTCCCGAGGGATAATTTCTCGTGTCTCGGGATAGGAGCTATGCCGATATGCCCGGAGACATGATACATTTTTGATTATGCAGCTTTTGTAATGCCTTGCCAAAACGGTGGACAGAGCGGGTTATTTTTGTCTTTGATGATGACCTTTAGCAAGCATCTGGACCTGCTGGCTTTTTTTTTACCGTTTATGAATTTATTTTTCAACTTTTTAGTCGCACCTTGGACTTCCATACGAAATAATAACGCATCTATCTGCTGAGATAGCAGACGCTCGTATTCGACTGATAATTCTCATTATACCAGAAAAATCTCAGGTGTGCTATCTGTCATTTAAATTTAGTCCATAGCGTGCCAGCGCAGACGACCAGAGGCAATTGGACAACCAGAGAACATAAAATGCCTTATAAGGGTGTAGTGACGCGCAAACCTAACCTTTAAAATCACACAATGTTCTTTTCCTCAGAGAACGAAATGTTCTTAAAGTCCCTCAGCTGTCAATAAAAGCGACGGTGTCTACAATAAAAGTCGCTTATCTCTGGGTATTCTGGGGAGAATATGAGGGCTTGAATAACATAAACTCTCACACGATAGAAATATATCGGAGAGCAGACCTGGCGACATATGTTGGAGGTAGTTGGGGTGCCACGTGCAAAGCTTCATGCATAACTGATTTACACCGATGTGTTTCAATGGCCGGTTATATTCAATGTCTCCTTCAGGACCTGAGTAGGAGAATTTATCGATTTATTTTATTATGATGGGGAAACAGTCAGTGCCACACCTCAGTAAGACGACGAAATAATTTATTATTTCGTCGTCTTACTGAGGTGTTTTAGACGGATTAACTTCAGCATATTCATTTATTGTACGGTCTCATGAAAAAATCTAACAATTGATTATAAAACAACCGATTATGGTGTTACATATTAGACATATTTTACCAAATGATTGCGGACAACAATAAACAACAGAACCCTGTGGCAGCAGGAGTGACCAAGTACAGAACCCATGTTATGCTACCTTTTTTCTAATGCGTTACATGTACGCTTCTGATATGATCAAATACAATAACGAGATGCTCACATCCGGTATAGAGCCTGCGCTTAAGCACAAGGAAAGACAATGGAAGTATTCCGCACTAACTACTCAGGACACGTTGCCACTGAATTCGAATTCAAATACGTCTGGACAACAAACAATTGTCAGATAAAATCATTCAGATAAAACGTAACTGATTAGACAGGATAAGGAAAGAACTCACTCTTTGTAGTTCCTTGGCCCTGACAGGGCACGAAACTTTCAGACGTACTTACGCAGAAGTAAAGGCCCCCGTCCTACTGCAGCGATGAGATCAAGGACATCATGGAGCACACAATATTGGGTGGGTTGTCCAATCAGGGGGAGCATTGCGTACTTCTAAAGTTTTTATTTAGTACAACGGCACCATATTCTCACAGCAAAGTATGGGACCCCAGCAGTATTGAAGACATGCACGTGTTATTACAAAGAAACTATTTGTTTATATTATAATCGCATCGTTCTATTGAACGTCAATATGTAGTTTGTAGCGTCAATATAATGATCATTGAGATTTCCTCATTACGATACTAGGCGCCCTTCTTTAGGAGCACACTGAGGTCATATAGCCCATAGACGGGAAATATTTAAAATAAAAAAAATAAACAAATGACCGGGATATAAGTTGAGTTCGGCTCTTTTCGCCGTTTCAGGCATATAATGGCATTAGGCTCAGCAGGAAAACGGTGTGTCTCGAGGTCAGACTTCCATATTGAGCGAACATAGTTTAGTTGTCAATTTTTATTTCAATCATTTAGTGCAAGGTTAACGTACCGGCCATGATAATTCGCGTAGAGTTTAGCTTCATGGCAAAAATGCAGGTATAGCGGCTGACGATAACCAGTTCACCTGAAAGTGCCTGTGTTGGTTACTGTCAAAGGCAGTCAGTTGTATCCGTAGATGGCGCACGACCTACGACAACAGCGTAAAAACCAACGACCTTGCCTAACATCGTTGTTACGTTGCATGCCATTATTTAATATTATCAAATGTAGAGGTTGCTTGCAGGGCACTCCTTTAGGTTCAGTGTCACTTCTATTTGTTCGGTATTCACACAAAATAGTGATTGCAAGAACGCCTTGCAAGATACTGGGGTTTTGTTTTTTGGGGCAACTTAAACATGACTAAATCTTGAATTGAGTTGACCAGCGCCACTTAACTCGTTTATATTTAGTAATATCAGAGAAATAACGAAGCCCGCTAGATTTGTAAAACACGATTCATGTCACACTCTGATTTGGTGAAATAAACCGTCATGTAATTAAGCGATTGATCGGTAACATGCACTTTGATAAGCCGTCAGGAAACACACGTTATTAGTAGATCAACAATTCCTTTATTTAAGACAAGGCCTTAATACAGACAGCACGCATACTAACGATGATCATTACCCGATTGTTCCAGCCGGGACCAGTCAGCCCGACTTCAGGCAGTTTCGGCAGTTTGCCGACCAAGTCCAGGGCTATGGCTTCATGCCATCCTGGCATTGGACGCTTCAGTGGTCGAGTCTTGTTCGTGTGGTTGCGGAAACCCCGTCAGTGTCGTAGGATGCAACGGTTTATCATGCACGCGGCAATGAAAAATGTTCTTGCATCGCTTCGCATTACGACGTTTTTTTGCGTCAGGGAGCCCAGAAGGGGGACGACATATTACTTTATACGAAAATCCCTATCCTCAATTGCAGCGCATCTCGGCTCAGCTTCGCAGCCAATCAAATTTAGCTGATAAAAATATGCAAGTATTTAACCCTAAGCGGCAACCTGAGCGTCATTATTCTGGCCCAGAGGGTCGAAGCCCTTAGGGCAATTGCGGCGTACCGGACGGCTAGCGTAAGGGCAGCCCTCGTTCTTGCTAGGGCGGTCCCCTGGAACCTGAAAGCACCCGAACGCCGCCTATAGGGGAACCCCCAGCGCAAAAAGGGCTAGGAACATCGGGCGCACAATCGACTTAAGGCATGAGGAATGGGTCGGCTTACAAGGGGATGCCGCAGGCGCCAGTTTCCGCACCCTAATTCCGAACATCAAAGACTGGCTGACTCGATCGGGGCGCGAACTCACCTTCTACTCGACCCAGATCCTGACAGGTCACGGCGACTTGCTGTCCTACCTGTTAAAAATCGGGAAGGTTACCGGCCCTAATTGCACTACTGCGGTTATGGATCAGACGATATCCCAGAGCACACTATTCTGAAGTGCCCTGCATAGGCGGAGCAGTGAGTAACCCTACGGCTTTTATTAAAAAGTCCAATTTTTAACCTACACGACATCCGCCAAAAAAAATATAGAAACACTCGTACTGGAACATATATCCATTCCATCCAACTCATTCGCCAGGAGCAGTAGATTGGCGCCCCCCCCCCAGACTGTTTAGTGAGATGCGCAAGCAGTTCCCTGTCAAATCAGAGGACGGGGACATGACTGTTTTTAGTGGGTTGAAGCCCCATATTACTGGTTCATGCTTGCTGGGAGTTTCCTTACCGCGGTAACCGTGTGTGCAACCGCATTTTCCAGTTATCTGCGGTGATGGAAGAGCCCTAAGAAATTTGCCGCTAAAAATACGGCTTCGTGCGGCCAAGACCGCTTCATCTGTTCGAGACTCAAGGCTTTCGATGATCTCACGGACTATGACTTTGGATTTGTAGTTATCAAGCACACCCTGCGTTATATGTTTTTCCCAAGGACCTGAATCCAGTCTTAGTTTAACCAGTGACATGCTTCCTGCTTAGCTATGTGCAGTCGGCGGTGAGCACTTAAGTATCTGTCAACTCGTCAAATTCTAATAGTGACGCTGCGTAACATATCGAAGCCAATTCTATTGCTGATCGAATACCCAGTCTATCTCCTTTTTTGAGAGGCTTGCACTTTACTACGGACTGTCCGCGAAGTCAATATTAACTTTACTCAGTGCGTGCCTCGTAGAGTCGTCGTGTTTCAGGCGCGACTTACGAAGCCTATAGAAGGCACAGGAACTTTGGCACCTAACCAACATAACTTTCGCAAGGGCCACTCGACATTCCTTTTTTTCGATGGGGTTGCGCCATGGCGTCGCGCAACACCAGGAAGTTTGTTTTACTGATATTACTCAACGTAAAAAACTCTTTTAACAGCGCTAACTGGGCGAAAATTCTCGAGGTTATGGAACGACGAAATATATCTCCCTAACTGGTCCGCGTCGTCTTCTCCTATCTGAGTGACCGTCACCTGCTGACACATCACGGCACGTTTAGTATCACCACCGGAGATCCACAGAAGTCTATACTCGGACCAACCCTGTGCAATCTGGCGTATCCCACGGGACCTCCTGGCAGGGCAGAGAAGCACCATGTGATGGGACGGACATACTGACTACAGCGAAGCTAGGGACGCAACGAGGCGAACTAAAGTGGATGAATGGCGCGTCCAATCCTCGCGTGCGGGTTGGACCTGCCATCTCGTCAATGATCTACATGAATGGTATAACGGCCCAGGTCAAGGCTCGTTATCATTCTACGCCACACAGGCCGTAATGGTACACGGCCAATTCCAAACTAAAAACGATATTCTGCATCTGTAGAATCTTCCGCCTGGGGCACAAGCGCTGGGTTACGCAGACAACCTGGCACTTATTATAACACCATACCACCCTTGGAACGCTCATACAGCTTATGCTTAAGTCACACGACCACTGGATCAGCATTGCTCGCACCATGGAGAACATCCTGCGCGTCAAGGAGAAGAAAAACCGTCACTGCATAACATCATCCCGCGGGGCATCCCGGGATAGCAAAATTCTTAATCTACTCTCCCCCTTCGATCGTTTGAAGTTATGCTTATGCAGTTTCCGATCGATTGCGGGGCTTGGGACGTGACTGGTTTTTAGTGGGTTGGAGCCCTACTAAAAACCAGTCATACTACTACCTAACACTACCGGCCCACACTTTCAGACGAGCTCCCTGCGGTGGTGTCCGCGTGTGCGTATCGCATTTTCTTAACAAAAAAGTCAGGCATCCAGCTTAGCTGAAGCTAACAAATGCAAAAAATATTCTAGCGTTGTTTATACGAATGCATTTTGTCCGCTGGCGTTTGAGACTATGAGAGCTGCAGGCTCTCTTAAACTTAAACTGATTCAGCGCGTGGGCAGAAGCTTTAACCGTTTGACGGGAGATTCTAGAGCATCCGAATTTTTGCGCCAGAGGCTGTCGCTCGACATTTAACAAGAACATGCAGCGTATTCGAGGCACATTGTTGAACTGGACTAACCCTGGGTAAGAGAACCTAAGCTAACATGGCAAACTTATATAAAAAATAGTATGCTCTTCATGTTTCACTCCAGGCGCTGAAGTAACGACTGGATAGCTTAATGAAATTGCGTGAAGCACTTCCTCTTACAAAAAAAATGACAAAACTACAGAAACTCAAAACTGATGTAATAGAGCAGTCTAGAAATGTAGGTGAAAATATGATATGAAAATCTAGAACTTTAAGGAAGTTTGATGTCGAACACAGAAGAAGATATAGTGATAGCGCAAATCTAGAAGGAATTTAAGGAAACAGTAACACTCGAGGGACAGGCAGAGAAATTGAAACGGGAATGGTCAGACAAGGAATCAAACACATCAAGCTCACCCAGGCAGACCCTATCTTCCCACGAGGTGTCCCAGTTATTGTGGACTCTAAACAACCTACCTTGGTCAAAGCCCTGTTGGCGAAGCTCGCGTCATAATTCCTCAGTGGTAGATTGATTAGTCGCCGGGCAAGCTATAGTGCTTCAAAATAAAGAAAGCATAGAGCTCATCCGCGGTTCATGCAAGATTGCGGCAGCTCAACGCCACTTGGTCGTGTGGGTGATGAACCCGGAGGCGATCATTGGAAGTAGAATCCTAGGTTTACAGGTCACAGAGAAGAGGCGAGTAAAACCCTTTTTAGGAACTATAGAAGTCTCCTGCAGAAAGACCAGGTAGTGGAAACCTATCGATGTGCATAAGGCTTTAACAGCGACACCTCTGACATTGTTTTCTTATCTGAAAAGAGGGTGTTTTCTGTTGCGAGAAACAAGCTAGGTTCTGTCCTAAGCTCTGTGACATTTATTGCTTGACTAGCTGTCATGTCATAATATTTTAGGGACGACTACTTGCAGCCAACAAGAACATCGAGATGGTGGGTGTCAGGGATTTTCTTGTTGGCCTTAGAGCGACGAAGCGGTAGTATAGGTTTGTTTTTTATAGAGAGAAAAAAAACGTTATGCGCGAACGGACACCACCTTTGGATATGGGCCGAACAGTGTCGGGCTCGCCGAAAGACTACCGGCGTTACCGACTAAAACTCTGGGTTTGCGATGTTATAAAAACCGCAGCCTCTCCTGAGATTTACTGCAAACCTCTTAGATCTTCGATTAATAATACGATGGGTAGGTAGGAGCGGTGGGTGCCTACCGGAGCAATGGGCCGAGGTGTCACCTGCGAGGGAGGTTCCCCCTTGCAGTGGAGAGGCTGGATACGAGCATGAGAGGTATGAGAAACGTTCCGAAGATTCGATAGAGATGTCTACTTGTACCGAGACGAATCTTCCGCATTCAAGAATCATCTGTGAGGCAATAAAGACAACTGACACAGAGTGCAGAAAGGAACTACAGAGAACGTAGTAGTGACACTCTACAGGGGCCCGCAGGTGATCGTGTTTTCATTCCTACGTACTCGGCTAGTCTGAGTTCAATAGACTGAGTCATTAAGTCAGTGTGTACAGTTCACGTACATATTAGTGGCGACGAGATCGGACAGTCGTAACTAGTGCATACCTACGTCAAAGTTCAACCACACAACACGAATGTTTTATTTTGAAGTGGAAGGCTAAGTCGAACACCAGATACACCAGGTACAAAGTGCAAGGTTATCACAACCTGGTATGTTCAAAGGCTGTCTGTCACTTGAAGTACGAGTTGTGCATCTGCAGAGTATATATATATATATATATATATATATATATATATATATATATATATATATATATATATATCGGGGACGCAGTATATGTATATGTATATATATATATATATATATATATATAGCAGCCCGCCTACTTCTATCTGACGACGGTATAGTCGATGAACCAGCCGCCGCTACGGGAAAACCCCCTCCCCGCGCAACCGGAATTGTGTTGGCCGTCTCTTCTCCCTCACAACTCTTATCTTCTTCTACGTAGGTCGAGGATGTTTGCCATGCGGTTGGATTCTTTTCAACGAGCTTAAGCGCCGGCCTGAATTTGATCAGACTTCAACTTCTCCAAAATCTTCTTTTACCGACTCTCGGCTGCTCATCTGACGGTTTTCTGTTTGTTTGAAGGCCTCGGAAATGCATAATGCACAAGCGCTACTGGCAGCTAGCAGCAGCTTGTGTGGGACTCGCGCCCACTAAAACCGATATCCTCCCCCCCCCCCCCCCCCGTAAGGTCGGGAATTGAATTGGCATTATTTTAACAACCCTGAAAGGGAGGTCTCGTATTCTAAAGCTCGATGCACCTAGCCAATGCTTGCCCGTCCTGGGGAGATGCGTCGAGATCCTCCGGAGGGCCTAGCTGCTCCCTCTCTTCTTTCTTCCTCGGCTCCTACTTTCGACTGCCCCTTAAGGGGGCCTGGTCGTCGCTAGTTCTCTTAAACAATGGAAAGATGCCGCATAGCAGTTATTCGTAGGAACATCTTAGTAATCATGCTCTCTAAGCGCCTCACGTAGATCTCATGTAACTTTGGCATCAGAACCTGCGTAGCCCGTCGGGCAGGGCGAAATAAATGAGTCCAGTTTTATTGCATTTATGACCAGACGGACCTTTAGTGCGTCAATGGTTAAGTACGGAAAAATTAAGTCGTCGCGTCGCATATACAATACCCCTATAAAACCCCTCTTGCCATCGTTAAAGGCAGCAGAAACATCCCAACAGATGTCGAGGCAAAATTGGTTGTTTTGGAAAAAAATAATCTTGATCTCCTGATAGAAATAAGCGATGGCAAGTTGAGTTGAGCGTGCCTTATGAAATCTAAACTGATTCCTCGGAGAGAAACTATTCGAACTAAGATCAAACCCCTCGAATTTACTTAACCCCCAGGACTTAACCACACTTTCAAATATTTTGTTTAGGTAATTCGCTGAAGACATTTTAAATGTTGCTCTTATTAATGAATAATAGAATAATTGTGAACGCCTTTACTCTAGCTGGTCACACCAGTCATCAGGAAACGGTTTATTACATATGTCAATAGACGAGCAAGAGTAGCGGACAGCTTTAGCAATCTGTCGAAGAAGCTGTTAGAGCATCTTTTGGTATTATTGACTGGCAAAATGCTGAAAGTGTTATTAGCTTTATTCGTGCCAGCAGCGTCATACGCGTTTTGCTAGCTCATTTATGCAACTCTGTCAAAAAAACAAGCTGATGTGCAGGAAACCTTCGCAATTTTTTGCAGCAGTAGGGTCAATATATGTACCGGAAGCCGCGAGTAATTTATTTGATGACATAAAGATGTTTCTTGCAGAGAGAAATTATATATAACGCTAACAAATTGCTATCAGTTTATCTGCTAAAAAATCTCTAACAGTGGTGCAATTGCATTAAAGGGCCTCTGCAGACATTCTTCGGCTTGTGAACATATAGCATTTAAACTTTTCATAATAGGCTTTAACGCTGCAGCCATGCTTTTCATTGCCCTAAGAACCTAATGCACCCCGGATTACAGAGACATCCTTCTTTGCCGAATGTTTTGTTCTTCGTCGTTGAGGTCCGTTTAGACATTTGCTTGTGAGGAATCGTTATAATTCCCAGAAGATTGATTTATGCTACTGAGGCCAGCCGCAGTGTCCACAACAAGTGATCTCACGTAAGATGCGTAAAAGCGTCTGGAAAACCTGCGACGTACTAGGACGTGTCTCTTCAGGTAATTCTAGCCGTGGCGGAGTGCCCTACCCTGACTTATTGCAGTAGTCCATTAATTGTGTCCTGTGAGGTAATATGTCCTCATTCGAAACGACTCGGTCTATTTGAGTGATACCTGACCAGTTAATGTTCAAGTCACTACAACTTGTAGTGACGCGGATTCCGAGAAGCTCAGTAAGGCCCAAATTATTTTTGGACATTTTAACTGGCTTTGGCTTTTTGACCTAAACATAAATAGAGCCTTTTTTCAATTTATGTTTAATATTATGACATAGCCGAAACAGCTCATTGCATGTTGTACTGGAAGATCCGCTGCCAAAATGTATTTTACCGTCACAATCGTGTTTAATTATTTGTGCAATTACAATTCATTTCAATCGTCAGTCCCCTCTCATTGAAAAGTCTAACGAATAAGTGTAGTATGCTGTCCACAGTTTCGCTCGTTCTTATGTCAAGGCCCAGCAGACTGCTTTACTTCAAAGCAGGCAGCTTCAGACCCGTGCAGCTGTTTCTTCTATGAATGCACCACTCTTGCGCGTAGCTGTGAAGTCTCAATCAGCAGGGTCAATACTGGCGCTGGAAATTCGAAATACTTGTTAATACAACCACAACTAAAACAGATGCACAAACTCACATCTGGCATCACCTGGACAAAAATCTGCTAAACAATACCATCATAGGTCACTCTAAGAAACAGAAAGTCGAGAAAGCCAACAAACGCTCCACGCACAATTGCACTCTGTTCCAACCAAAACCGGATTTTAATATCTTCATTATTTATATAAATATTGTCCTCAGCAACACTGCACGCCTTCCTTACGTGCGTGCAGCCACGACCGCAGGGTAATTAATCTTGTTCCGACAGAATAGTTTGTAAACTCTCCTGAAACAACCAATCAAGTACTGTAAATACTGTGTGCAGTTTTCTTGTGTCTTCAAATGCTAATTAAGTGAAACCAACGCTCTCAGTCGTTCTATTTCACACACACATTTCCATACTAGCTTTTAATGGCTTTGAGGAGCTGTGAACCTATGTACAAACGTAAGCGACTCATGAGAATAATAAAACCTATCTATCTATCTATAGCTTGCTCCTCTAAAACGTCAGCTATTCTTGTGATTAAATCGGCTTTAAATGGTCCTGCTCTTAGATTCTGCATCGGAGATAAACTGCCTTGGTCTTGTTTATTATAAGAGGGTGATCCGAGCTAATTACGCTGTTCTGGTGAATCAGTGTTACTTTGACCATCCTCATCATGGTGTACAACGCCCTAGTTAAGCCTTACCTGTGCTATTGCAGCATACCCTAGGATGGAACTTACAATCATGCCGTCAATGTACTACAGACGCTACATAATGGGGCTGCCCGCGTACCTCTGGCCTAATTAATCTGTTATCAGTCCCCTAGTAGGCCATGGCTGTTTTAATATCAAGCAGCTTAGCTATTTCCGAGCCGCCGTCTACTCATTCAAACTGTATCGCGTGATCTTGCTCAGCCCAATGACATGCTTCAGAATGTTCCTCGCCACCTCGTCCCTATCATTGGAAAACATTTTCCAAAATACAATTAAACAATATCAGATTAATTATAAATTAGTTATAAACAAAAGTTCCGTAATTACGTATCGCTACTGTAATGGATTCTCCTTCGGGGTTATCGCATTACATTTTATCGGTTGTTAATATTAGGGAAGACGCGTAAAAAACTAATGAATATCTAAGGAGATCAGTCTTACATTTCACGATTGGCAATAATTTGGTAAAAAAATATTATTATTAGTATTTCCCTCACTTTAATCAGCGCTATAATTTTGAAACAATTATCTTATCTTGCATTAGAGAATCATCTTATCAAGCTGTATCTTGTAATATATAATACTAATTGCATTCTCTAAGCTGTCGTTTGTAACGTTTTATAATAATGTTTACAATATAAAAAAATTAAGAGATCTTAAATTAATAAAAAAACAGGCTATAGTTCTAGTACAGGGCATGCTGATTAGTTTGCCCGGAAACTAAATCCGATTCCAACATTACTTGTTCTTAATAATGCTCTTAAGCATATTCATTAATATTTGATATTAGATAAGACCGCTTGCGCAAATAATCGTAAATGTAACGAGTGGATGTCTCCTAAAGAGGTGTGTGGCAAGTTGCGTAACTAATGATCTTGTTCTTACCGTAAATAGACGAAATCCGGGTCGACATTTTTTTGCAGAAGATCCGCGTGCTTATGAGAGAAGGGTTCCCACGAGAAGGGCACACGTGGCGGGCGAACAGAAAACGGTGGCCAGTGCTGCCCAAAAGACACTGTTCGGCTTCTTGAGCATATTTAACAGATAATCTCTGTCTGCAGGTAAATACGCCTAAAATGTATTTATAGAAAATTGCTGTAAGTGACTTTATTAGTTCAATGACAGCTGCATTTTAGACCGCAGTAATATAATATTAATAATCGCGACTAATTGGAAGTTTATGTTATTGTTCATGAATTTAACAATCTTAACTTTGCGTTAACCAATTAGTGCATACATCGTATGACAATTAAATTGTCATACGGTCAAACTAAATATGTTATATTTTTGGGATGAGAGTACCCACATCAAAGGATAGACCAAAGCAAAGGTAGAAGAAGCTGGAATCATGCTTCATCCCGCCCAAGCAAATATGGAACACTCGTGGGTGCAACGTAATTGTACGAAACCTATAATTGTGTACGATGGCTCGGCCACCATATTGCTAATGAATAACCATCAGCGTAAGTAAATCACAGACTTTCAGAAAACAAGCTACAGAATTTGTCCAGCAGTCAGATATCACGAGCAAAACCGTTTATGATAAAATTGCCAGCCAAGGCATTTAGACATCAAGGACGATGTGGACCGAGTCCAGTGGCAGTAAGCCGCCTAGTAGTTTGAATATCTCCAGGCTTAGGAGTACAATAGCCAAAAATACACCAATCGCTATCCAAGCTGATGTTTCGAAGCCGGCTAAGAAGAGGCAGCGCATCACCTGGTGTATCAATTCAATTCAATTCAATTCAAAAGCGCCTTTATTGAGCTAAAAGGGTGGGCATATTGTATAATTGCAAGTGTATAGATATTTGTAGAGTGTTATTAATATCATTGTCGTTGTTATTATGTACATGTTTACACAAAATTTTTACATTTTGTTCAATGCGTGCAATTTTCTCGAAATCCTCCAAGGAAAGAAGTTATTAATTCTATCATTTGAGGCAACTTGCAAGGCATTAATAGTCATACCACTACGCAGCGAGTTAGGTTTTACTACAAAGAACTTATCTAACATATCGAGCTTGCGTAAACGATTATACATCCTCGTGTCGGCTTGATCAAACATATCAAAAATTGATTTGAGTTCTATATTTGCACGAGGTATATTACAGCGCTTGCTCACTCTCTTTATAAAACGTGATCACAAGTTGATCCAACTACAGGTGCCGAAACTTTGGATATCTTAGACAGAAGTATAACACCAGGGTGTAAGCGAAGGAAGGGTTCCTCATTTAAGTGCGATGAGCAAAACGAATCGTTTACGCTGGTGGTGTCCAAGGGTGAACAGAAGGCTATATCCCGTGAGCAGCGTCAGTTGGGCAAGCTGAGAACGGAGACGTCTAGCGGTCAATTCAACGCCTTTAAAGTAGTCAAGCAAACTAATACTACTGAGGATCCGGCTTCTAACGAGTTCGCTGACGGCACATAACTGCAGTTATGTAAGGCTATTCATACTAATTGCCCTGACCGCCATTTTTATATGGGTCAACACAGAGGACGCGGACGGACAACTGACGCAGCTTCTGCAATAGAATCGACACCCGCCACGGCAACCTGTCTAGCTGCTAACGTTATTCAAGGTGTGAATTAAAGGCGTCGATGTTGCGTTTACAGACGACGAGATATGGCTAAAACTAGCAGATTCTGGATATAAACAAGAAACAACGACTACACCGCAGCTGCTACTACCAGCTCCCATATATATCCCCACCAGAAAAGGCGGAAGATCGACAGAGGTCCCGCCGCAGGTCGCCCGTTTAAAGACAACGTCGAATCAAAACACCCGTTAAGCGACTCCGGCTGTGCCCAGCCCCAAAAGCACCTCCTTCGGAGCGTTGTGGTGCACGCTTGATGGTTATTCCAGGCAGGTCACGCTGGCAAGACCCCACTCAGCAAGTGATCTTGACCTTTGACCCGCCTGTAAACCGCCTGTGTCCGTCTTTCTAGGATACAAAACTTATTCCGTCGTTTTCGAGTCCGATCAACCGAAGTTATGCTGCAGTTGTCAATAAGTGGGACATCTAGCGGACAGGTGCACTTATCGCAAGGCCTGCAAAAATGTGAATATGGAGAATGTGGATATGAAGTTGCAGGAAACAGTCGAGGTGTGTAAACTGTAGTGGCCCCCACGTGGCCGGATTGCTTTCCTGTCCGCGTTTGGAACCTCCGCGACCGGAACTGGATCCTCATGGAGGCGAGAGTTCTACAACAAGTTAAGGCGTCGCATGCGTCCGCATCGATCACCGAGAGCGCTGATGCTACAGGTACTGTCGTGGAAGAGATGCAACCCGGTGGTTCCATCAAAGATAAGGCTTCGTACGCTGCAGTTCTTAGGAGAATTTCCACCTCACAAGAAAACTTCTCACCACAGCTGCTTCTTCCTAACATGTGACCGCTACCAAGCCCAAAAGGAAGTAAGCCAACACATACAGGAGTCATCAAGCTCGGCCGCGGTATACTGCTGAACTCGCAACCAAAGAGAAATACCCATAACAAGGCGTCTCGCAGAGATGCTGGGGGCGCCATAGCAGAGCAGACGTTGCTCGGATATTAGATAGTATTAGTCCTAATCTGGCAGCAACTTTAAAAACGATCGCGGCAGCCCTGAAATCTTCATTGGCTCTCCTTCCACTTGCAAAGAAGCTTAAATCCTTTACATCATAATGTCAGATAATACTAACTAACCCAAGTAGAATTGAGGCCGCACAAGCATCTCCTTTCTTGGATAACCCCAACAGGGCAACATGCCCGGTTTGCAAAGATGTCTTCGCGAGGAGATTCTTGCCAGACTTAAATCAGCCAGACATGCTGACGCCGCCAACGGGTCCTTCACATCGGACTTTGATGGAAGAAATTGATATGGACACTACTCGTCGACATTTAGACAAACATGCGCTAAGCCAAACTGCTACGCATTTTACTAAAATCAGTGAGGCCTACTGTTGCGCAGGAACTTACCAACGTCTTCCCAACAGATTTCCAGCAGGGCGGTCCCCTGGGTCCTCTCCTTTTCCGTCTGTGTATCAAATATACTTTAGATGCACTGCGATCCCCCCTTAATGCCTGGTGCCTGGATGACGGCGTTCTGGGCAGACCTCCCGGCAGTACTGGGCGATAAGCAATAGCCGGCCGGAAAGACAGACTGGACTTAGCCACAGCCCTAATTAGGGGCCCACTGCAACCTGTTTCTCCTTAGATCTTGCTTTTCAGCCACGAGGGCAACACATCTAGTTAGATGCTGCAATTTATCCTTATCGTCTAAACTTTTACAGCCTTTTAATGATCTTAGCTTAGACACTTTAGAGGAGATACTATATCCTCAGCTTACCGATGTGGCAAGGAATTAGGTAATGGTTCCGGTCTCTCTAGGCGGCTTTGGAGGTATGCCGGACGCGGTCATGATGGCAGGATCCGCGATCGTGTCATCATTGACTCAGGCTACGGAGAGGGTTAGGGTGGGCATTATTGGATAACGATGGGTAGGAAGCTTATAAGGTGTAACTACAAAAGCCGACCGACAGATTGTTGTCTTTATTTGACTCCTCTCCCGATAAAAGGGTTAAACAGAGCAGTTGGACTGCCCCCCTTTGCGAGAAAAGCGATTAGCAAGCCTGATCGATAGAGCCCCCACCGTGGCTAATAAAACCAGGCGTCAAGCCGTTAGTAGTCAAAAGGCTGCAGACTTGGTTACACGCCCTACCCTGTTCACGAATAGGGACTCTTTTGGGCGACGAGACGACGCGCATTAGCACAGGACTGTGGCTTGGTGTTAACCTAGTTGTTCCTTACAATGTCGTTGTGGTTACCTCTTAGACGCTTTGGCGCATCATGGCTTGTCGTGCGCCTTAAGTGCAGGCCGAAAAGCACGCCACTCGGCACTAAATAATACTTTCAATTGAACACTGAGGTCTGCTGGCATTCCGTGTGTACAAGAACCTCCGGGTCTACACAGAGACGATGGAAAATGGCCTAACGGTCTTACTCTAACCCCCTCTGAGCGTGGTCGCATTTTGTTTGGGACGTAACCGTAACCGACTTATTAGGCCCTTGAATGGTCGGTGCAGGTGCGGACTAGGCAGGTCATGCGTCTAGGTAAGCAAAGGATAACAAATGTAGAAAGTACTCTGGCGTTGGTTATCCGCACCAATTGTGTCCGTTGGCTTTCGAAACAATGCGAAGACCTGGCCCGCTTACACTGAAATTGACTTAGCGCGTGGGAAGAAGCTTCAACCTTTCCACGGGAGACTCAAGAGCATCGACATTTTTGCGTCACAGGCTGTCGCTCGACATTCAACGAAGAAACGCAGCATCTGTTCGGAACACATTGTCGAGCTGGGCTAATCCTGGGCTAGAGAACCCGTAACTTCACGTTAACGCGGAGTTTGATAGAGAAAACGCCTCTGCTGTTGCTGCTATTTCATTGGCGGACAAAAACTGACTCGCAAATTTGACGTAGCCGAGTTTCCCATAAGTTTGTGGGTGTGTGTAAGCGCATGTAATAAGTTTGCGGCAGCTGTAGCTTTGCGTATATTCGCGCTGTAAGTTCTACCGGGGGTACCACTTGAAAAGCCACTTTAGTATCACCTGCCCAGACAACTACAGCGTATTTTAGCGCAATAATGTATTGCTTATTGTGCGAGCTTAAGCGCACAATATATAGCACCGTTCCAAGAATGAACCACATTGAAAAAAAAACAGAAAAAGTATTTTACTAAGTGGCAATTTGTAAAACGTCTTCTGATTCGGCGTCTAAAGGCATTCATTCCAGAACAGAACACGGAAGTCTCACGGACCATTGCTGTCTGCGCCTTGTGGAACGTGTGTGAAGTCAAAAAGGCAAGAGTTATCACTCAAAATGTTATTTGACAGTGTTGCACAAGGAATCTGGCCATTATTTCGTATTATCAAGACTTTCAACTTGTGGGCATTTAGAGCGAGCTTGCTTGGCTTGCATACCCTATTCTGGAGGGAGCCTCGGAATCGCCAGCAGACAGCAACACATTACTAACACTTTATTTAAGAAGCCGGTTTTAATGCCTTCCACGGCTCTGAGGTTAGAGAAAAGCTTAGTTGTATAAGACCAGATGATTATTATTCCAGGTTCTTGAGGCATTACATGTGTAGCTGCGCTACCGGAGACATTTGACTGCCACGACGACGGCATTTGCAGTCCTCTCTCAGAATTTGTGAAATACATTTCCTTAGACCCGGTTAGTCATGGCTAGTGGAAGGTAATTTCACTTGAAACAAGGGTTCTCCGGGAGAGAGATTATGTTCCATTGGCAAAAATATTTGCTTCAATGAACTCGGCAATTCCCTAAATCCATAATTAACCTATTAATATATATACAGGGTGTTGCAGGAATATTTGAAGCCCGATATACAGAATTGTAGAGCTCGTTAAAGCAAATATTTTTTCCAATGGAACATGGTCTCTGAGAAGTCTTGTTTCGGAGTGAGAGTGAAATTACTACAATTTGTGACACTGGTGTTTTTGCCCGACATAGGAGCACAAAATGTGCTGTTGCGAGACAACCAGTCTTCCTATACAGAAACTAAGCACACCTTCGTATTCGTGATAAAATTCTGCTCCATCTGAAGAATATGCAAGGCCGGTCAGAAGACGCGACATGGTCGCTTAAAAGTGAATTCGCCAAAAATAAAGTTCTTTATTAGCGTTCACGCTAAATACTTTAGAATCATAACCCTATAACCATTCACAGCGCTCAAAACGGACACATTCAGCCAATGCGCAATTCATGGCGATCATTTTGGTACCAAACATATGTCCATGCGAGCTGTGGTTGCGGAGTAATTACGATTTTTCGGAGGGCATGTCCAGATTAAGTGCATGTAAAATGACTGTGTGGCGACGTTCACTACCGCCGATGTGTCGCGCGACAGCCGCAGCGCGTCATTTTTCATGCACTTAATCTGGACATGCCCTCCGAAAAATCGTAATTACTCCGCAATCACAGCTCGCATTGCCATAAGTTTGGTACCAAAATGATCGCCATGAATTGCGCATTTGCTGAATATGTCCGTTTTGAGCGCCGTGAGTGGTTGTAGGGTTATGATTCTAAAGTATTTAGCGTGAACGCTAATAAAGAACTTTATTTTTGGCGAATTCACTTTTAAGCGACCATGTCGCGTCTTCTGACCGGCCTTGCATATTCTTCAGATGGAGCAGAATTTTATCACGAACACGATGGTGTGCTTAGTTTCTGTCTAGGAAAACTGCTCGCAACAGCACATTTTGTGCTCCTATGTCGGGCAAAAACTCTAGTGTCACAAATTGTAGTAATTTCGCTCTCACTCCGAAACAAGACTTCTCAGAGACCATGTTCCATTGGAAAAAAATATTTGCTTTAACGAGCTCTACAATTCTGTATATCGCGCTTCAAATATTCCTGCAACACCCTGTATATATATATATATATATATATATATATATATATATATATATATATGGATTTAGGCCTGATTTCGTTTTTCAACACGATGACGCTCCGATCCACACCGCCACGCTAATCAAAAGCTGGTTCGAACAACGTCACACTGAGGTCCTACGTTGGCCTGCACTCTCACCTGATCTTAATATCAGGAAACTTCTCGAACCAGATAACACTAATGAAGGAATTGTGAAGGTTTGGGGCAAACTTTCGTAAGACGTCATCCGAAACTTGTTTAACACTATACCAAACCGCATTTTGAGGTATCCGACTTAACGGGAAGTTCACGAAACATTAAGTTTAGTTGCTGGGTGTACTCGATGTGTCTGCCTTTGTTTCCGTCGAGGCGTGAAATGAGCTCGAACGCCGTTATTCAATTCACTCGTTAAGCATCAAATGCATCTTGCTAGTGGTCGTATCATTCTTTCGCGGTGTAGCTGTGTTTCAAAATAATTCGAAACCCCAAATGTCGATGGGAGTCTCCGCTGCTACTCTATGAGCATGTATAACTGTAGTATTGTACTGAGCATGTATAGTTGTATGCTAGCAGTCGTGATGTTCGGTTGTTCGAAGTGTTCGCTCCCGTTAAAGACGGGTGAACAACTAGTGGTGTGCAGTCAAGGCTGCTCAAAAGTGTTCCACGGGAGCTGTCTATACCCCGTGCTCCCTGAGGATGCGCACTCGGCTCCGTGTGGAGCCTGTGACACCCAGGAACCAAGTCACGGTACGTTGTGCGGCTGATTGAGCGAGCTACAGTGGAACTTTGTGAAACTGTGGTTAGCACACACGGCACTACAGGAGCGGGTTGCCAAAATCGAGGCAATCCCGCAGGAACAGTTTGCCGCATCCCTCACGCTTACAGGGGGTTTAAACTCCACGCTAAGTGACAAAATGAGCGTGGAGAAAAGCGGCGGAACGCGGACAACGTGGAAAAATAAGAACGCCAGGCTAGCAGACAGCACAGAAGGAGGCGGCGTCACCGAGCCAAATACGAGAGAGCTGGCTGGAGAGACCAGCAAAAACAACCGCGCAGGCGCCAAGAGAAGCTATGGAACCACCGGGTGGTGGTACAGCGGCGTCACCAGCTGCGGTAGGTACAACAACGCCGACAGCAGATCCAGCTGACCCACGTCCGGAGGAGAAGGCAGACGACGATAATTTTGCTGTAGTTCGTAAGCGACGAGACAACAAAACAAAACATCGAATGCAGCGCGGTAGTACAACAGATGGCATAGGCGGATTGGAAGTATATGCGAAGATCTGCGCCTTGAGAGTGGCATGATTGGCGCAGAAGACATCGGCGGTCGGCTGCAAGCCTGGCTTACTGGCAAGGGCATAACTGTGAAAGCAGTTTGGAAGCTACATACACATGGTAGTGATGCTGTTGTTCTGTGTGGTGATGCGTGACGAAGATTACGCAAACTGTTGCAGAAATTAATTCTGGCCAAAGGGAAGCCTGTTCCGTCGCTGGGTTGGGGACGTCCCCTACGAGAGGATGGTTAAGGAGAGTTTTAGTGCGCCTGGCGGTGCAAGCCCCTGTAAGTGACTGACCAGTTCTAGAACTGCAAGCGTAGTGGCAAACATACCTCTACGAGTGCTTCTCTGGAATTGTGAGGGACTTAAGGGGGCAATGGATCTTGCACGTGATGACATGTTTAAGTTGGTTGACATTGCACTCCTCACGGAGACATTTCAGCGGGACGAAACTGCACATTAATGATATGCGGGGCTTTCACCAGCTGGCTGTCTTTTCTGCGGGAGATCGGGGAAGACCTGTGGGTGGGTTATCTAAATAATTACGTAAACGCTTACCACCGATGCAATGCGTCAGGAAAAATGAAATACTGCGTGGTGCTCTCCTCTGGGAGGGTAAACGTCGCCTGTATTCTATTTCCCACCCACATCGATTCTGCGGAGGTTGCTGAGACGGTAAGCTTTGGACTTTCAGAGTTAAACCTGACCATGCAACTATCGTCGGCGGTGATTTCAATGCCAGAATCGATTGTGGGGCGAACGATGATAAAGGCGAGGTGCTGCTTCAGTGATGATATTGGTCTAAGATGTGCAAACGCGCGTGAAGACTATACATATTTGAGTCACAATGGAAGCAGCACCTCGACCTGTTGTTCACAACCTTGTCAGCCGTGAAAATTGAAAGCTTCGATGTTCTCGATGAGCGGCCCAAAAACACCAACCAGTGTTGGCCGTTGTGGATGTTCCGGTATTTGGCGAGACCGACATAATCTGCCCCACGCTGGTTGCAATGAGACGGATTTATCTATCTATTTTGGACAGAGCGGTGGGTGGTCTTGAGGTAAGCCCCTGACATTGATACCACCTGTGACCAGCTGGAGAGGACGATGAGAAGTGCAGTGAAGTGGAAAAGGTTATGGCAGAAGAGATCACGCCCGTGGTACTCTCGAGCCTGCTACCTAGCCCACGTTGAAATGCTCGAACTCCTGCACCAAGCAAGAGCCAAAGCACCATCATCACTGCAAGCCAGGCGGGACTACTTGTGAAAATAAGATATATAAGACTCTGCTATGATCATAAAGGGAACACGCAAGGCGGGAGGAACGACTGCTGCTTGAAAAGAGAGAACGAGAGCCCTCAGCTTACATCGGGCGACCTCGTAGGGCGGGAAATCCGCTTAGTGACGGACAGATAAGAGCCACCTAACTAATATTTTATTCAATCGTGACGTTGCGGCCGTATCTCCAATCGTACAGCATCCGCTTACATTGGAGCAGCACAACATGAATCTGCCTTTCGGGGTGGAGGAGGTGTGCCAGGTCCTACGGTCACTTCCGAAGAGAAAGAGCTCAGGGCCCGATCAGGTATGCTATGAGCATTGGATCCAGTCACCCCCTCTTGGCAGAAATCTTTGTGATTTCTTTAATGAAATTATAAAGAGGGGGCGGATGCCTAAAGTCTGGCATGTCGCCAGGCTTTCTCTTCTGTTCAAAGTAGGCATGGTGATGACCATCAGGATCCAAAATCTCGTAGAGTAGCGTAGAACGCACGAAGAGAAGGTTTTCTGTAAGTTGGTGATTCGGCGGATTGAGCACGTGGCTGAAGAGGCACTTCCACCGAAGCAATTCGGTTTTAGGAGAGGCCGAGGCCCGTGATACGATCCACGTTCTCCAGTCAGAAATCGAGCGAGTTGTGGCACAACCCAGAGGTCATCTGTATGCAGTCTTTATTGACTGCGTCAAGGCCCTTGACAAGCCCCTCGCTATCTGCTGGTTGAAGCATTCCAACGAGCAGGAGGGGTGGCTCTCTCCTGAGTGTAATAGCAAGTT